>JAOXOE010000765.1:668314-725985 GCA_028565055.1 Phoeniculus purpureus
CCCAGGGGGGTTGTGGAGTCTCCTTCTCTGGAGATGTTTAAAACCCACCTGGCCATGTTCCTGTGTGACTGGATCTAAGGGATCCTGCTGTGGCGGGGGGATTAGACTGGATGATCTTTTGAGGTCCCTTCCAATCCCTAATGTTCTGTGATTCTGTGACCTGCCTGCAGTCCAGAGAGGAGCTCATCTTCACCACTGCAGGTATTGGTGAATGTATGGTCTATGTCTGTGGTGTGCTCCACAGCATCTACTTCCCATTTACCACCTGAGTGATTAAAGAGGCGCTCATACTGCAGTCTGGACTTGCTCTCACCAAGCTGTCAAGCATTGCTTTCTCTCCTGTCTCAGGCAACTGCTGATTGTGTGCTGCAGAGGCAGCTGTGCAGGAGGGTCTCCGGATTCCTTGCTATTGGTTGTTATTAATGACTGTGCATTTCCAAAAACCCAGTAGAAGAGGGGGACAGAGGTATCCCGTGTCCCATAAAGCTTATGAGAGATACTGTCTCCCCTGAGGCACTAATTCAGAGTTTCTTCTAGAAGAAAGTTCCTTCAGGATCATTTCCACCAGCTTTCACTTTCCACAGCATTTTCTCATATTCTACTTAATTTTCTGGTCCAAGATTTGTTCCATTATTATTAGTGTCACATAAAGGTATTGGCTGAGATCTAGGCTCACTCGAACAGCACAATGCCTAGATGTAACGGGAAACCAGGCTTGACACCAGAGCAGTTGACACATATGATATGGGGAACCCCAGGGGAACTTGAGCTCTGACAGCAACAGCACAGGATGTGGTGTGGGCTGGATGGCTCAGCAGTCTAACCTTGGGGATCACTGTAGACAGAGGAGGGGCCGCAAGCGGGGTGAGAAAGAAAATTAGCAGGGAAATGAAACACTGTTCCACCCTGATGAATGGCTGATCTGAGAAGATGTGCCTGGTCATTAGCTGTTCTGTCTCCATAGTGGGTGTCCAGATGATGTAAGATATTGCCTGGCTGTTTCTTCTGTTCCATCTCCTCAGCAGAGTGGTTATTCTGGACAACTGTCTCCTGTCACTGCTGGTGACACCACCAGTGCCTTGTTTCTGCCAGTCTTTGACATGACTCCAGCAGGTTGCTCTTTGTTCCCTTGCAGGTTGGTTACAAGTGGGGATATTTGTGCTGCACTGTCCCTATCCTTTTCAGTAGCAGTGGGTTTTCTGGCACACTGAACTTAAGGAATGGTGGCTGCTCCAAGAATTACTCTCTTCATCGTGATGGTTTGGCTACGATAGCTGTAGCACAGGGACACTGCTTTCACAAAGTATGGATCTATTAGAAATTAACAGACTATCATAGAATCATAGACTCATCAGGGATTGGAAGGGACCTCGAA
The DNA here is from genome assembly GCA_028565055.1 of Phoeniculus purpureus. NCBI lineage: Eukaryota > Metazoa > Chordata > Aves > Bucerotiformes > Phoeniculidae > Phoeniculus > Phoeniculus purpureus. The sequence continues at coordinate 669,690 of JAOXOE010000765.1, forward strand.
AGATCATCTAGTCCAATCCCCCTGCCACAGCAGGATCACCTAGACGAAGTCACACAGGAACACATCCAGGCGGGTTTTAAACTTCTCCAGAGAAGGAGACTCCACAACCCCCCTGGGCAGCCCGTTCCAATGCTCCGTCACCCTCACTGTGAAGAAGTTTCTTCTCATGTTTATGCGGAACCTCCTGTGTTCCAGCTTGCACCCTTTGCCCCTTGTCCTATCACTAGATGACATTGAGAAGAGCCTAGTAAATTATATTTTCGTTTTGCTTTGAAATGACCCTATTCATTCTGCAATTGTGAAGTCACAGTTTCTGTTAGAGAGGCTACACATGCTCCTGGGGATATTGCTGTCATTGTCTCATCAGCCTTCTTGCGTAACAGGGCACAACACCTCACCCCAACTTCCGTATGTGATGTTCAGTAAAGCTGCAATTGGGACAAAGCATGGCTTTTTGAAAGATGCCCATCCTAGAAGTTTTGGATGAGTCTATTTCCAACTGCAGACAATCTGGTAGAACATCCCTCTATTCAGCAAATGAACTGAAGTTTTAGCTTGCTATTGGAAACACGGAAATCTACTGGCAACAGGCATGCTGCAGCAAGCAAATCTATAGTTGATTCATCTGTCTCTCTGCTCTTGATTTGGGTCCCCCTAGTGAGACAACCGGCTGGAAATTTGATTGGTGTCATCACAAAAAGTGGTTGATGTTTAACAAAATGCTGTGAGAGCCCAGCTGCGCTTGGCTGCAGCTAGTACATGTTGCCTTTCTGTGTTCCTCTACACTAGTGGCCCCACTCTCCTCAGGGTCCTGCAAGCAGGCTTGCCCATCTGTGCTGTTCTCCAAGCATCCAATATATTAGGACCTCCTACAGAGCCTCATGACACCTACTGCTGGTGTCACTGCATGTGGCTGCCCTCCAGAAACTACTTGTTCAGCTGAAGACCTTTGGGGTAGTGTTACTGATAGCCACCATAAGCCAACACTTGCTGCTGCAAGACAACGAGCAGCCATTGTGAGGCTGCAGTTCAAGCATCCCGAAAGCAGCACAGGCTTCCACAAGTCTGCACAGGCTGGTGGGAACACTGTGGTAATTGCAGTATACTGGAAGTTGTTTTGGTTGTCTTGCACAACTTTTTCTTCAGCCTTCCTGTTCATACCTTTCAGACATGACTGGGTAACAGTCAGGGAGCCTACTTTGCCCTCCTCAAACCTCACCAGGGACAACAGAACGGGGTTGCCACCTTAAACAAGAAATCACACACATCTACCCACGGTTTTAGCCTCCCGAAACAACCCCCATGTCTCCACACAGATGGCAACAGGCATGGGCTTTAGGGTCTGTTAGATGAGGTCTTATCAATCCCTCACTGCTGATATCAGCCCCAGAGAGAGCTCCTGTGCCAGGGCACTCATTGGGTGGCAGACCAGATGAAAAGAACAGTGATCAAATGCAGCAATTCCCACTGCCCTTGCCTTATCCATGGCAGCTGGTAGAGTTACTATGAAATGCCATCCACCATCTTGTTTATTCCAGATGAAAGTATCCTGCCCAGGGACTCTTTCCCCAGGCAGAAGACTTCATTTCTGTAAGTACTTCTGAAGAAAGGCAAGCAGCACTGGATCTAAACCTTGCTCTCTCATCACTGCTGAAGAGTCCAGCTAAAGCTGCTATAGCACCCCTGCTTCACTTTCCAGGAGAAAAAGAGATCCTTCCCATGGCAAGCAGACAGCTCTGCCAATGTTTCCTTCTCATACCTAGCACTGGCAGTAACTTCAGCTGTGGCAAGATACATCAGAGTTAATCATCTGACCCTCATCTACATGAGATAATTTTTCAGTGAGAGGAATTTGCCAGTAGCCTCAGCTGGCATCACGCAAACCAACATGAGCAAATCACATCCTGTTCCAGGTTTGGCTTTCCAAATCTCAAGCAGGGAAAGAGAGCAGCGGGTGTCAGATCTTGAGGAAGACCTAGATTCAATTCAGTGCTTGGTGTTCGGCCATACGGCTGCCTCAGGTAGCTCTTCAGCGAAATCTGACAGTCCCCAAAACTTCACGAACACTTCTGGCCCTGAGCGGCTGGCGTCTTGCAAAACCTTCTGATCTGACAAGTTTGCCAACATCCTGAATGGTGAACATCTCATGGGGTAGGCGGTTCTTGGGAGGCTTCCATGCATCTTCTGTCGTCTCTGAAAACCTGTTTGAAAAAAACTGGTCTCCTTCTGGCTTTGCATTCAGCCCAGCACCAAACCTATGGAGGCAGGTTCAATTGGAAAGGTCCCATCTCTGCAGGGGTTTCAAGCCAACCTTCTGATTTGATGTGAACAGTATGTACGAATGCCACTGAATGACATGTTTCCATGATAAAGAGTGTGGTGATGAAATTCTTCTGCGTGCCAAGGATGGAAACAAAAAAGTTGGTGGGCAGCTGCAACACATCACAAGAGCTGGAAAACAAATCCCTTTCTGATTCCCAGAGCGGTTCTTGAGGTAGCTGGAAGCCTCAGATTCCTGCTCCTGCAGGGGACGTGCACTCTCCCAGGTACTCGTAAAGGCCGACAGGCATTGTCACTGTGTTAAAGCTGAACATACACTGCACACAGAGGCTGTTAATGTGGAGACATATTGTTTGAATGACAAAGGCTGATAAATAATTCTCTGGAGTTTTTCCTCTTTGCTTGGCTTCTTCCCATTGATCCATAGAAAATCAATGGAACTTTGCATATGAAATCCATAACCCAAAAGTCCATGCATTGATAACTTTGAGTAAGTCGTATTCTCAGGTAACATACCATTTGCTTTTGGTTTTTGTTAGCATTGCTCTTCTGTGGAGAGAAGGGTGTATAACGCCCTGGTGATTTTTTAAGTGGGGACAACAGAGCTTATCCGTGTCCTTGTGTCAAAGCAGCTCCCAGGACCATCCTAGAGAAATGCATACCACTTGCATGTCACCGGTCCCTGATGCTATTGAGAGCTGCAAGAGCACAAAAAGCTCTCAGACTCTTAGGAACAGAGAGCAGTTAGATTAACACATGGTATTGATGTGAGTGATACTTTCATGGGCAACTGTGTGGTAGGTACCTGGGGGTTCAAGAGTCTAGCAGAGACCTGAGGAATTCACCCTGCTCTGCCTCTGATCATCACTGCATATGTCCCCACCCCTAAAAGAGGGATGACAACACTCACTGTAGCCTCAGCATGTAAGAATGATTTTTCAGCCTGAGGAATGTGTATGTAGACCCATGGTGGTCAGCTGACACTGGTCAGCAACTAAGCACCCAGACAGCTCCTTGCTTGCCCCTTCCTCCATCAGGATGAAGGAAAGAATAGGAACAGCAAAACTGAGAAAAATCATGGATCAAGGTAAAGCCAGATGAAGAAGTGAAATGGAGTTGTGTACTAGCAAAGGGCAATTCATTCCCTCCTCCCCATTAGCAAGCAGCTGTCCTGCTGTTTTCTGGAGAGCAGGGCCTTAGTACAAATGATGGTTACATGGAGAGACAAACACCATAGCCACAAACATCTCTGCTTCACCCTCCTTCCCCTGAACTTTTATTGCTGGCATGGTATGGTATGGAATATCCCTTTGGTCAGTTGGGGTCATCTGTCCTGGCTCTGTCCTTTCCCAACCTCTTTCCTTCCCTGTGCCTGGGGGCAGAATAGCAAACAGAGAAATCCTCAACACAGTGCAAACAGTGCTCAGAAATAGCCAGAACCCCAGTGTGTTATCAACACTGTTTTAGTCACAAATCCGAAACACAGCACCGTACAGGCTGCTGTGAGGAAAATTAGCTTCATCTCAGTCAGACCCAGTGCACCCACAAAGCTTCAGCTGACAAAGCAGCACCGCGCCTGGGGCATTGCTTTCTGTCTGCCATGGACAAAGCCTTTGCAGGGCTGTAACGATACTGAAACAGGTCCATCAAGACCATCTTCCCCTGCAAATCTTCTATTGATCCAAAGGGACAGACAGCATCAGCCTGAAGGGAAGACGCAGCGGCTACAATGTGCGACCCTGCAATTTAGAACACCAGAAGACCTCCATTCCACTTTGATGTTCTGAAGAATGGTTGAGTCATTTATCTTCCCTGTGTCTCATTTTTCCACGCCCAGAGCACAAGCTAGCAGTGTTTGTGTCCCAGGGGCTGGTGGTGATGTACAGACATCAGGGAAGGATGAGCTGTGTAAACCCAACTTGTTGTTGTCTCTGTCGTGTAGATATTGTGTCATCTGCCTTCTACCCCTGTTTATCTTAGAGCTGCTTCTCCATAAGATATAATCTCCACCTGCATATGGACTAATTCGATTTAAGACTCACGGAAGTTTCCTTGCAGGTCTGTGCCACAAGATGTGATGTGAACCTGCACAACATATGGTTCAGATCTCCTTATTTCATATAAAATGAGACTTATCTCCATAATCCTGAACTAAACAGAAAGAGATACAAGCAGAGCCAGAAGGGAGCATCACTGCCACTCTCCTGCCAGTTTTCTGGATCGGCATTGACTTACACACATCTCTGCACAAGCATTCAGCAATCAGCCAGTCTCACCCACCAAAACTCACTTCCAAGCATCCAGATGGGGACTGAGTCAGGTTTTAACTGATCAGCTTCCAGGTGCTGTAATGGGTAGCCCTAGGCAGACTTTGTCCTGTGCTACATCTCTATGCTGGATTATACTGGTAGGCAAGACTGCACGAAGTAGGGTCCTTCTCAGTTTTGTGGTTCTGAAAGAGATCTGGAGTGAGTAACCAGCCACACGATTGAACTTATGTTGGTGGGATGGGCAACAAGTCGTCTCCTTGTGTCTGGCCAGCAGCCTAGAAAACAGCTTGGGATCAAAACCCAGCCCATAAAGGCTCAATTTGGGCAGCATGCATGTGCCCAGGCAGGCAACATGGCCTTTGCTGTCCTGTACTCTCTGGCTAGCTGTAACTCCTTCTGAGCTTCAGTCTTTCTGAGCTTGACCCATGCCTTCATTCTTTTATCTGTTACACACTGCAGTTACTCAGCTTTCATTTTTTCTTCCTGAGCTTCAGATCAGTGAAGAGTTCAGAATTAATCTGCTTCCATTATTTGCTGTATTTCCTTGCCTTACTTTGTCCCTGCATCCTTAAGATCATTTCTGTAAGGAACTGTCAGCAGGCCTCATTTTTGTCCCTGTTAGCCCCCTGGGAGCTCACCTCCTGGCTCTCCAAGGCCATAGGAGACTTTTCTCAAGCCCATTGTCTTTCTCTTGGCACTCTCCTGCCACTCTCCTGCCACTTCTGAGCTGTGAACTCTCACAGCTGCTCTCACCCAAGGTGCCTCCCACTTTCTGTTTGCAAGGATCCCACATCAAATGCATGCAGCCTAAAGCTAACAGATGTTTTTCCAGCCCATCAGTTCAGTAGGAAACTGAGATTGATATTTTTTTTTCCATCATTTAGTGCCACTGGTACTAAAGGTTCCATAGGATAAAAGCTGGCTTCACTGAACACACCTGCTCAGCCCTTTGCCCTGTAGTCCTTCTATAAAGGTCTAGTCATGACATTTTCCTGCAGATGCTGTCTTAGGATGCAGGGTTGAAAACAAGCAACCTCAACAATCTTAGATATCACTTTTTTGTCTGATTACAGCAGTCTAATATTTCTCCAGGTCTCTTCACTGAAATGGAATGCTATCTGACCACACTTCCCCACAGTTTATGCCAGTTGGTGTTCCTCTTTATGCTTTAGCTCAGACAGTTGGAAACAACAGACTCACTCATGAAGAACCACCGTTTTTAGCAGAGGTGAGCAATGACTTCTGTGGAGAGACTGATCCCTGGTAATCACCATATAAGAAAACTTAAAAGTACAACAGAAAGCGTTTCCTAAATGCAGGGCTGTACAGCAGAAGGACCAGACTTTGTGCAGTTCTAGGGCAGAAAGAACTCTCTTTCCTCTACAACGGGTTGGACCTGCTATGGCCTGTGTGCATCAGTCAGCCAGACAGAGACAGCCCTTCTTCGGGTGTCTCAGTCGGCATCCTCCCTGCCTCACTTGACACTGCTCCACATTCAAGAGGGAAAAGATGGCTATAAACGGGAAAAGCGCCAGTCGGTTTTCTGTACTTATGAAAGTGTGGCTGATCCATGAGCTTCACCAGGGTCTACAAGTGTGAGAGGTAGGTTGCTCTTTTTAATGATTCACGACAAGATGCATCCTCCTAGCTTTTTCCCTTGTAGCCAGCCCTGCTCTGCAGAGCTGTGAGTCACACAGAGCAGCAAGATCTCATTCCTGTCACTACCACATGAGTTCAGACTGATGCACAAGGGAGCTGGTGGGTTGAGTAAAAAGGTGCCATTTTTGTGCAGTTGCTTTCTAGGCAGAAGCTGGACTTTTCTCACTGAATTTTTTACAGCATCTCAGCAAATACAGCTCTGAGCACAGAGGGTCAGTACACGCCATGTATGAGCGAGAAGGGTGTACGCTAGAAATGAAAGAGTTGCTTCATTCTCTCATCTTCTGCTATTCCCTGTGGAAATATGGACCTCAGTGCTGACCTGTCTTGCTGCAGAGGTCTCCAGAAAGACAGCAGGGAGCAGGAGGACTCCTCAAACTGTCAGTAGAGGAAATGAGACAATGAAAAAGGACCGTTGGGTGGAAGGTAAATTTGGAAAGCTGTGCGTGACCACTGGGCTTTGATAAGACACGATCAGAGTTCCCAGGAAAGCTGGGAGAAGCAAATATACTTGCTCATCCACATCTTCCCATTCTCCAGAGGATCTCCAGATGAGAATCTTTCTCATGAGTTTAGTCAACTGAAAGTTTGTTTCTTAAGTTACTCATCTGACCTCCTTGGTAAGGAAGAGACACCTCTCATTTAGAGACCAGTTTGTCCCAGGCAGAAGCAAATAGTAATGGCTGTAAGGGGAGTTTATACACCAAGGTGTGACTTAGGTAAGGAGATATAAAGTGTGAGCAGCTTGCTGGAATAACCCATGGCTTTGTGGTGTGGGGGGTGGGCTAGTCCCCCCTTTGCCTCAGTGATCTCCCCGTGCTGTTCCTGTCCCTAACTAGCTCTTTGGGAATACTTCGTTCAAGTGGGCAGGGGCAAAAAGTGTCTGTTGAGTCAATCCAGCAGATTAAAGTTTCTTCAGGGGTTTCTACCCTTGACATCCAGAAACTGTCCAATGCCCTTTCCAGGTCAAGTTTGGTCTGAGTCGGGGACAAGGCCATTTTTTAGGTCTGGTGCTGAGAGATTCTCACACTTTCAAGGTGACTGAGGACATTCCTAAGTCAAGGTAGACCAGGTGCTCTGTGATTTGTGTATATTATTTCCACATTTTGCATTTTGCACAAACTATTTTTCTATGAGAGCTGAAATCTGAGAGTTGAACAAGAAAAACCTACAGTAAAGGAAAAGGATGCAACCAAGCTTTGTTACTGAACAAAAGGGAAACCAAAGGCTTCTCCACCGACAGCCATCACAGAAACAAGGAATGTGTATGGGAAAAGTGACTTCGGAAGATTTCTAGTCCAATCTGCTCAGAGCTGGATTATGGCCAATGCCATGCCAGGTCATCTGCAGTTTGTTCTAACTGCTTCTTAAAAGCACCACCTGCCTGGAGACCTGTCCTGGTGAAGAAACGCACATATGGGAAGATATTTTCCAAGCAGAATGTCTCAAGTACATCTTGTGGGCACTCTCCTTCGTTTTACTTGTCACTGATTGACTAGCTTCTCACTTCCACAGGGCTATATCATAGGGTGATGTAAAGGAAGATGTTGGAAACAGCATCAGTGTCTGTGTGTCCCTACGAGAGAAAGACTTCAGTAGGCTCTTCCTATGACCATTGTGAAGTATCGGAAAAAACTTGAACCGAGACGCACCAAGCAGGCTGTCAGGAGTCACACTCTGACTGTAGAATTAAGATATGCTCAAACATTGAATGGGAGAGGATCCAACAGCCAGTGTTAAGCAGATTGTTCCTGGCAACACCTGACAGTATGGCAGGGCCACCTGAGTCCTGACCGGTTTACCTATATCTGAAGAAAAAGTCATCAAATCAGGAGCAGCTGTTCAGCAAGATCCCCAAGTTACCTGCAACTGGAAGAGTTTTGATACTGCTGTGACCAAGGACAGGAGGTTGTACGAATGACATCACCCCAAACATTTCAAGAGACGTTGATGGATGCAGGTAGTTGATTTGTAAAGTTCAGAGATTAAGATACTTGACTGCCTGAGGCTGGAAATGGCAGAAGTCCTTCATTCAGAACACAGATGAGAGAAGAGTGAGGTTCAGGAGAGGAACTTACTGTCTGGATTCAGACATGCGTGTACAGACAGAAGTGACTCTGAACATGTCCCCTTTGCTTATAGCAGCACACATTGAAATTCCTCCTCCCACTAGGCCTCCTTGGCCATGGAAAAACTGGCAAGAAACTTTGCTGTGCTGGCTAATTGAAGCCATGTGCTAGCAGTTATTATTTGGAGCTGGACAGACCCAGAAAATGCACGTGCTTTCTTACCTATTGGCAGGCACAGGAGCATCACTGTCCAGAGGTGATGGGTGGAACTGGGGCTGTCTCAGTGGCGTTCACGAGATGATCAGCAGCTTCTTCAAATCAACTTCCTGAGTTGCAAAATGGCCTGAATCGTTGCCTGTGATCACACTAAAGTTGAAAAGGTTTCCCAGAAAGTTTGCCACTTCCATTTGCTAGCACATTGTCTATTTTTAACGAAATCATCTTCAAAACTATTCAAAATTTTTCATCGACCAAAAGCACTCTGTTCAAATATGGTTTCTGAAAAGAAGTGAATACTTGTAATTTTGGGTAAAGTGGCCAATGTCAAACTGAATGCATGCCAACTTATTTATTAAAAAGTGCCAATCTTTTCCTTTCAGTAAGTTCCTATCAAATATTTTGACCAGCTTCCCTAGCCATGGTCTCCTGATCACACTGGTGTCCATTCAAATGAACAGAGGTGAGGACACAGAACAGAAATTTCTTGCAAATGAAAGCGAGGACAGATGAGGAATTCCCTACCCCCATGACAAAAACCCACCCACTGCTGAGGAAAGCTCATTGCCCAGACGGTAAACACTACAGCTCGTGCTTAATTTGGATACCATGGTTCTCCTGCTATGATGAAAAAATGCCAGTCTTACTCCAGGCAAAGAAAAATGTGGAGCTTAGCGATGCTGCCAGGCCCCACCTTGCTGCAGGAGCAATGTCCCAGTCTACGGCCGTCGTGGTTGCAGCACTGGGTATGGGCTCAGGCTGAGATATGTAACGGCGAGTTAGATATGGGCAAGAGGAAGCATTTCTTTACATGCTAGGGATTCACTCCAGCTTTATTTCACCTTAAGACAGAAAGTTATTTCCCTAGAGCACAGGCCTGTATGATTAACCCGCAAGGTCTCAATATTGGCGGACGAGATAATGAGAAGCAATGGCTACGGATTGAATCTTCCGATCGGACGGTTTCAGAAAAAATTTCTTCCCCGGGTGGGTGTTGCAGCCCTGGGTCAGGTCACACAGACGAGGGCTTTTCAAGACTCTGCCAAAGACACACTGGACTAACAACAGTCCTACTCCAAGGAGGAGGCTGCAGAGAGACCTTCCAAGACACTTTCTCTATTGCAGGTTTCATTTCGTGTCTCGGTGTGGCAGACAGTGCCATTGTTTGTGAGCTCAGGTATAGCGTCGTCTGCTAAGAGCTCCTTTGATCAGGCAGACCTTGGAAAAACACTGAGCCATTTGCGTGCAGGGATTTTGGAAGGGAAGGTGAATATATGCAGGCAAAGGCAGGTTAAATGCTGGAAGCATTTCTTAGCCTACTCCTACAGTCCCCATGAAGTATTGAAGAAATACCTTTCTTCCCTAGTCAGATGAGGTTATCACAGCTGGATGAGATGTTGGACAGCAGTCCAGATCAACCCAAGTCCAGGAGCTTTCTTGACATCAAGCCAGCTCAGGGCCAAGGAGTGGAAGTGGACCCCTCTCAGACCTCAGCCCCCATTCAGGCTCACAGACCAGCTGGTTTGATCGCACTCTGCTTTCAAACAAGGACAAATGAGGTGGAATCCAGAGAAGAGCAACAGGAATGATTACAGGGGTGGAGGTAATGGCTGAGGAGGAAAGATTCTGAAATTTAAAGATGGATAGCCAGGCTACAAGCCTACATACAGAGACATTATCATCAGTCATTAAGCAACACAGTGTTTCAGAGCCAGGGCAGGCTCACAATTTAAGACAACCTGGTCTCCAAAGTGCTATAGCCCAGAGGAGCAGCCCAAGGCCAGGTGGAAATGTCTGTTCACACATGTCAGCATTGACACTTTTTATTTCCCCTTAATATAACAGCTCATATTAAGAAAAAGGTGAAATTCTGCTTGGCACTAGACAGTACCACAGGGGCACCAAGGAAACTCAAACTTAGCATCAAGGAGACAATTCCAGCATCTAGAAGCTGGAATTGTCTTGGCATGGCAATGATTGACTAGAGAAAGGATCAGAGCTCTATCACATTGGACATTGAACTTGGACCAGACAAAGTATCAGCTAGTAAACAGTAGTGAGTAAAGTGCCACTGACCAGCAGATGGACAGAGAGGCTGGAGGAAAGCTTTCCCAGTGCAGATTTACAGAAGAGGGGCCAGATTTTGCCTCCAGTGTAATCCTCAGATCCCCAGTCTCTCTGCGAGAGGTGGTGCATGCCAAACCCTTCTCACACCTTCATCCAGAGAAGAGCTAGGCTTGGACTGCAATGTGTTCGCACAAAGTTTGCAAACCGCAAATGTCATGCGGCGAGACGGGGAGGGAGCAAGTGAGAGGAGAAAGGAGAGCAATTAATATGCAGCTGGTGCACAGGCTTGAGTGAAAGGAGCCGATGATGACCACCCGGAGCTGACGCTTAGAAACGTACAATAAAAGCTGAACGGATGGCTGAATGCAAGACCTAGCAAATCAAAACAGATGCAATAAGCTGAGGCCAGTGGAACCAGCAGCCAACAATGACAGCAGAGCCCATGGGTTGGGGGGCACGTGGTTGGCACAGAGAAAGGAGGAGGCCAGAAAGAAGCGCAGATGAGCTCTACCAAGGGAATCAAAAGCCTGCTGTTTTGAAAGCCAGAACAAACGGCAAGTGTGCTCCTGCCACACATGGCATCAGCAGCGGGAGCTTCATGATCCTCCCTGTCCCTACAGGAGCCACTCAGAGGCAGTTTCCAGGATCAGCTCAGAATTCCCCATCATTCTGTCTGACTTCCTCTGGGGAGGGTAGTCCTTGGCTACACACATATTGGGGAGTTTGAGGGACTGCTCTTCAAAATTGATCCTGCAGCCAAAACTCCTCTGTCCATCAGCACCCAAGTCCTTTACATACATAAGGGTGGGAGATCATCCATCTCTTGCCCTACGTGATTTGTGGATTCAGACACCTGGGACAAGGACTGAATCAGCCAGATTTGCTGTGTGGTGGGACTCACATGAAGGCTTGGGAAAGGAAGAAAAGATCCACACTGTTGATGCCTCACGCCTCGTGACCTGCTGGGACATCATACGGTAGCTTAGCACAGCAATTGATGCCATTAGCCAGGCAGTCTTTGACAATACATCTGCTGAGAGGACAGCAGATTTTGTAGCCAAGGGCATAGACACCTAACCCATAACCTCTTGTGTCAATGATATCCATGAATATGTGCAGGACATGAGTGACAATAGACAGCAAGTGTTCATGTGTCTTATCAAGTGTCTGTGTACCTGGTGAGGAACATCTGTAGTTTTAAATAGCTGAAGCAGATCCACATGTGCTGGAAACCAGCATTAAGCTTCTGCAGAGCTCTGCCACTTTGCAGAAGAGACAACCTAGCACCTAACTTCACACACAGGTGTGCAAAGACCCCAAGTAATTTGCTTTCTTGCAGAACACAAAAGACAGCAAGGCAATGACTGGACACTTACATGACCTCCAGGAGCAGTAAACCTGTCTTGAACATCTCAAGCCATTTAAAGAAAGAAAAAAAGAAAACAAAACCCCACCTGAAGACTCCCATTTGACTCCTGGCATCTCGTTCGTTTGTTTGTGGCCTCCCTCGTGAAAGATCATAAAAGAAATTTTTCGCAAAGAGTAAGGCTGTTTTTTTGAGATCCTCCTTGCTGCTCCCAATGCACAGCCCAATTTAGAGGAGTGTTGCTTCATCTCCCCAGTTCCTCACAGTTAACCTGTAGAGCAAGACAGACTCTGCAGTGCTGTAACAATCCATTAGACAGCCAGTCAATCACATCAGCGATCACTATAATGGTACATACACCAGTGGATGCTTCCCCACCAGAGCTGGGCATAACAGTACACCAGCAGGTGCCCCTAGAACCCACCAAGGGATCAGAGGATATTAAGGGGGTAAAAATAAGACACTCCACCTGATCTCACCTCCATCTGCCTCTTCTTCCTGCTGGTAGGGACATAGTGTCTTGAGGATGCTGTGCCCATGTCAATGCCCAGATGATGCTCACCTCCTGGGGCAGCCACTGTCTAAAGCCTCATCTCTCATCTGCTCACCAGTACGCTTTCCATACGAAGCCAGAATGAGACTGCAGGATGTGCTGAAGGCAGGAGTCCCTGGCTCTGTGCCTGCCATAGGCTTTCTTAAGCCCAGTGGTGACCAGTGCTGTCATGATAATTCAATGCAAGCAGTCTGACTATACAGGACAAACTGGCCTTTGCTTTGGCATGGCACTGTCACGCTTCTCCTTCTTCTTCCATTTTCTTGTGTCCTGTCTTTAAATTGTGATGGATACAAGAACCAACTTCAGAGTTGCTTCTTTGTTCTAGAGAAGATGCACCCTGTGGCAAATCCCTAAAAATCTAGATGGTTTAGAAAACCATATCAGGAGATGGTTTTGTTTCCTCTCCAGCCTGAAGCCCTCTGAAGATTGTCGCCCACAAGCTTAGGCTCTTCCCAGCAAGTCTCAAACTAACTAAAATATAAATATATCAAAGCGAGATTGTCACACACCCCCAAACCTCCCAAATATTCAAAGTCTTGCATTAAAATCAGCCGAACCGGCAACCTTGTGATGCCTCAAACAGAAGGCTTTTCTGGAAGAGAAACCTTGAATCTCTTTGTGTTACTGGACAAGTGTAGGAACAACTGGATAAAAGTTTCTGGACTCTGCCAAACAAAATGATCTGTTTCTTCTGTCCTTAAAGCTCCTTCATTAAGAACTCTCTACTGTGCCAGCAAAGCCTCTCTTACAGATTTGGAAACATGGTGTCCAAATCTACAGTAGCCATTGACACCACCATGATGGATCTGCTGGAGAAACTTGGGTAAGAGAGGGGTACGTACACAACAAGGAAAGCAATACCTATATAAATATTTGCAGACTTCAGTATGCAATAAATCAGTTGAGAACCCCTTAGTGTTTAGAGACAGCCAAGCTATGTTCTAGTCAATCAATCTGCTGCTGAAAATATTATTAATGCCTGGCACACAGATTTATGATGAAGGCTAGATAGATGCAAAATAATGTTTGTTAGGGGGAACTTTTAATGACTGTGCTGAAATATCACTCCTTTGTGAAAAGAAAGCTAAACATAATCATCATGATTATCTATCAGGGAGTAGAATCTTCTTCATCTCTTTGTGGTCCACCTTAGCATGTGGGATAACCGGGCTCTCCAGCCTCTCTTTTTGCCTCGAATGCATGCAAGTTAAAAATGTGTAACTGCACACACAGTATTGTGGCAGGAGATATGCCATCATCACATCATTCCCAGTACAATTAGAGATGTTTGGTCTTTTTCTTTGTTTAGAACTTAAGGACGTAAAATCACCACATAGAAAGTCACTTCAGTGAGGTGACCTCCATACCTCCATGCAGGGATGGACACATGACATGGGGAAGAAGTCCCACCTGAAGCTTTTATTAACCACAGTGGCCATAGACCTCCAAAGAAATATAGTGGTGCATCTACAGAAGGTTGATATGGAGAGCAGCTTGTATAGGCACGAGCATTTCTGGCACTGCTCGCAATTTGTGGAGCGACACAAGCCCTAATCTCTCCTCATTCCAGGCCTGCTGGACTTATCTGCAGTTTGTCATCACCACCGTCTTCCCTTAGAAGATGCCTGAGTATCAGCTAGTGTGACCTAGTGTGGTCATTCCCCCTCGGCATCTATGTGGAAGGTGTCCACAGTGTGGAAAAGTCAGGCTGAGACACTGAGGAGTCCTTGTCAGAAAAACACAGGGGATTGAGATCCTGTGAGATGCTGGTTTCAACCTGCCCAGCACCTCCATGGATAAGTCTAAACACATGCATGGATGAAGCAAACACAAGACTAATTACCATTTCTACAGCAGGAGGGGCTCAAGACGGTTGCAAAAAGAGATGCTGATTAGACCAACTCTAGGACCATTGCTTCAGCACCAGCCTCCAGCTGAGCTCTTCTCCAGTCCCAGGCCCCATGGAGCCCGGGCCATCTCTCTGCCCACTCAGCTTCCTCCTTTCCCTTTACTGCTGTTTTTGTTTTCTTTCCACAGCTCGTTTTCTCGGTCATCCATGTCTCTGTGCATCATATATCACGCCTATGTGTCCGGAGGAAAGAAAGATCCCCTCCAACCCAGCAGCCCTGTAACGGATGGACCTTCCCGATTCGCAGCTAGCTGACAGCTTGTGAGAACAACAGCTTGAATTACTGAAAGAACTTTTCCCACTGAGTTAATCTGCAATGGATGTAGGTGACCTTCTAAAGGCATCTATTAATCAAAAAACCAGTGCCCATTCACCGTGCTAGGCTGAGCCCTTCAGGGGAGGGGGGCTACTAATTTCCCTCTGAGATAAATCATAATTTGACAATAATCATCTGCCCTAATCACTCCGATTCTTCCCTTTAATTATTTGTACACACAGCTCTTCCTGCCCGAGAAACACAAAGGACGACATTAAACGTGGCGTTTGCGCTGTCAGTGGGGAAATGCTGAAGGCTCCAGCCACAGCCTTAAATAACCCAGTGCAGTGCAGAGCACCCAATGGAGCTGAGCTGGCTCTGGTGCACCCTCTGTCCAGGGTGCAGGGAGTGGCTTTTTGTAGCAAGGAACTCACTCCTTCCACCCCTGGGGAGGGCATCTGTCTTGAGCTCAGGGAGCATTCCTGGCACCTAAGCATCAAGCAGAGGGCTGCTGGAGAGGAGACGGCAGAGACCAGAGGGGCTCTAGAGCTGTCCCAGCAGCCCAGGGTGTCACCCCAACAGCTGTACCCACTGGAAGAGGCTGACCACCATGCAGCAGCTATCCTCTGTGCTCTTCCCGTTTGGAGGGCTATAATAACAGCACTGCTGCAGTGAGCCCAGGGTTAATCTAACATCGGTGCCCCTTGGATGCTGGAAGGAAGGGCCGGGAGCTGGGAAGCCAGCAGACCGTGGGAGAGAGGAAGGAAGGGAGGGAGGGGTGGTTTGGGTGGCTCAGTATCGTGCAGAAGTGTTGTGTTGGCCTGGGGCTGGTTGAGGGGTCTCTGTCTGGAGCGAAACCCTGACTAAGCATGGTGAGGGGCATCTCTGGTAGGCACCAGCGGACCCCTGCCCTTGGGAAGCTCCAGAATGGTGCCAGAGGGAGTTTGATGCCTGGCTGTACTTGGAGGACCTAACTTGGGCAAGGGCTCCAGTTCTTGAGGTCTCCTCTCATGCTGGCCATGGAGCTGTGAGGGTGTAGGGACAGGTTTCATTACTGCCTCCTTTTGCTCTGCCACCTCACAGCCACTACAGTCCCGAAGACACAAAGGCATCTGTGACACTCCAGAGGCAATGTTGCTGTGTCCTTGGGCACCCATAAAAGCTGAGGGGGTGTTGATGAGGCTCAGATGAGCTTTTGGTCAAAATGGTTGTGTGTAGGGTAAGGGTATAAATGGCAACAGTGTCAGCCCGTTGCTGTGCCTGAAGTGAGGGTTGATAGCTGAGCTGCTCCATGACAGACAGGGTATACTGGTCCTCTGGGTGTGACTAGATGAAAACTGCTCAGCAAAACTCTTTTTCAGTAGATTCGTGGGATGAGGCAAACACTGTGTGCTGTCCCCAGGAAAATGGGACTACTACTTTTTCTCCTTGGGAAAAAATCCTCTAAAACTGGAAACAGCCAGGAAACGCTGTGCAGCACCTCATGGGAAGTGAGATTTCTCACTGCGCCCATCTCCTCTCCCACTGGCCTGTGCCCACAACATCTCCTGCAGTTTCAGAAGCCTGGCACAGCCTAGGTGCACTGACTCCACACTGCCAGCCCCCCATGGGATGCAGAGCCTGGAGGGGAGATGCACAGGCCAGTGTGGGTAGTCAGGATAGGTTCCAGAGCACAGCAGCATTACTGCAGAAACACAGCAGCTACATTTCATCCTCTACTTAGCAGGGCTTGGGGGAAGGACTTATTAGGATTTAAACATCTAACCTCCCCAAAACGCAAGCAAGATCAGAGACGGCCCCCACTAGCTTCCCCAGTGCTACTGGGCTGACTTCTAGTAATTCCTGTAGCCCGGGACAGCAGGATGTCTTGCAAGCCAAACCACGGACCTACAGCACCATATGCTGGCCTAGCTTAGTATCTACACAACAGCAGAGCCTGCCTCTCTTCATCCCTGGTCCCTACAAAGTAGCGAAGAGCAGGACAAGCCATCTGATGTGGGTCTGAGGGAGCTTCCAACAGCTGGTGATGAGCCCCACACCCTGCAGTGGGACAGTAGGCGCCCTGTGAGGCCACCTCTGAGCAGGGAGTATGACAACACTGGACCAGCACTACTTGTGCATGCTGTCCCCAGAAGGACAGCTTTCCAGGATGCCCATCCAGCTGGTGCAAGCAGAGGCAGGCAGGAGCTCAGCCTGTGCTGTGGGTCTGGACAGTTGTGTCCCCCCTTGACCTGCTCCAGCCCCCATCCTTCCATGATATACTTTTTGTCCGTTACACAGTGCTGTGACAAATCTCACCTTGTGGGAAACTTCTCCAGTTTCAGCTGCCCTGGGTTTGGTGGACCCCTCCCTTAGGACCCCACAGCTGCCCCAGGGACCCTGTGGGGACTGACAGCTGCTTCACTAGGAGTCCAGTTGAGACCAGCTTTGGATTCTCCCCACAAGCAGCACTCAGAACTGCAAGACTTGGTGCAGCTTGGCTTGTGATTCTCCCTCAGACGGGAGGGACATAGTGACCCTGAGCATTAACATTGAGCTGAGAAGGAGCAGACTGCTTCCTGAAAGTCTGGTCCATGGGAGTCCTTGCCTTGAGAGTTCAGTGGTGCTAAGAGCCAAGGATGCAGAAATAAAGACTTAATACAACTGATGAGAACTAACTGCACCACTGACAAAAACAAGCATAATGCCACTACGTGCCCGGTACCTTTGTCTCCTGTTTCTCATCACACATGCGCTGTCTGGCACTGACCAACGAAGCGTGTTAAGCTTGGGTTGCAGTGCTTATCTGTAGGTCAGTAAGGCATCACTTAGAACCAGCTTCCTATAAGAGGTGCTTTGCACTGTTGTGATGCTTCCTGAGCTATGGGGAACAGCTCCAGAATGACTCTTGTAGAGTTTGGGAGGACATCATGTGTTACTCTTGACTTTTTCTGAAAGTTCTGCCATAGGCATGAGGGATCGATTGCTCCTACTGGAAGGCGAGGCAAGTCTAAGTGCATGCTCCGGTACAGTAGCATGGCCCAAACTGGAAACCACCGAGAAAAATCTATCCTGATGCTAAGTCAAACATCAGCTTAAGTCCCTTCTGTCCTCAGAATTTGTATGGGCAGAGCTAGAGTTAGTAATGACCCATCCACAATTCGTATCATGGGTTCAGCACATGCTCCCGCTGCTCTTGCTTTGCAGAGAAATACATCCTCCTGTTCTGGCTGAGGGATCTCCTCTGTGCTGGATGTGCCCATGAGCAAGAACACAGTTAATGCCCAGCAAGCAGAGACATGACCCTGCAGTCTCACAATTCCTGCAACCTCCCTGTTTCCTGTGGATCAGGTTGCCCACAAAGATGTGGGGCCCCAGTGGAGAGCCTGGAAAGAAAAGGAGAGAGCATTTGCCCCCAAAGATTAAAGATGGAAGAAACCAAACAAAATACAAGAGGTCAGCACACACGGTGCAGCAATTAGCACGGCCGGTGGTGAGGAGAGACCAGGACAATGCAATTTATGGAGTTCAGGAGAGGGAATTCTCTAGGGGCACTGATCACGCTCTATAAATACCTTCAAGGTAATGACATAAATGAAGGGAGTGAATTATTCACCATCTCTGACTATGGGAGGGCAAGAGGCAGTGACCTGGATCTGAGGAAGGGAAGTCTAGGTGGGATGAAGCTCAGGCAGCAGGAACAGCCTGGTGTGGGATGTGCTCCCTAGGGCAGCCCTGCTTTCTGTGCACAGTCTGTCTCTAACATGCTTCTGGCCAGGCCCAGGTCAATACTGGTGCTGGAGGGACTGGTGCTGCTCATGACCTGTGTGGGATGTCCCAGCCTGCACGTCTTTCATGGCATGGAGGTTGTAGGTGACGTTTCCTGTGTGTGATGGAGCTGATGCATACACACCCCGATGCTTTCCCAAGGCTGTAGCTGAGCAGACAAATGATTCTCCTTGCCTGTGAGAATGAACAGTGTTTGCTGGGTTCCAGACAGGTGGAAATGGATAGAGATCAGTGTGGCATTTGTGGCAGCCACCAAGCTGAGCAAGTCAGTAGGAGGGACTAGAAGAAGCTATGGCTTTGACTTGGAAAGAAGAACTAGGGTCTGGAAATGTAACTTCCTGCAAGATCAGTCTGGGCACTGCTGAACAGAGCTTGGTTCTGTCCTCTTTGCACCCTCCCTTCAGGTATTTATAAACATTGATAAGATCCCACTTCAGCCTAAAAGAAGGAGATTTCCTGTGCACAGAAGAGAAACTGCCTGCATGCTGCTGACATTATTTATCTGTCTGTAGCCAGGCATGTTTCTGCTAAAGAATAATGACCACACTGAGATTACACATGTAAGGAGACCTAGGAAAGTACTGCTCCTCTGCTGATGCTCCTGGCACAGGGTGGGTTTCAGTCCTACTCCTGCTCCCTATTGCTTCACAGTAACAGCAGCGAAGATCTGTGAACAGGTTTTCCAATGCTTGCTCTTTGTTCCTTCTGCCACTGGATCATCGCCTCACGCCAACAAGGAAAATGGAGAAGAGGTGGGAATAATTTTGCTGTCCCTTTGTCATGGTGACTGTGGAGACAGGAGTGCCTCCTACAGGCCCTAAAAGCCTGCTACTTCCCTGCACCTGTCCTGTGCTCGGTCCTTCCTGGAATTCCAGGACACAGAGGCAACAGGAAAACACTGACTCTCCCTGTAGAGACCCATCCTTCCCCTTCTCTTTTCCTTGAAAGAGTCAAGGCTTCCTGTGTGCTGACAAACACCCACACCCTGGCTTGCACAGACAGAATTTATTTACCCAGGGCAGACAAGTAGGAAATAAATACCTCTATGGCTCATGATAATTTGTCTGGATCAAGGTTTCCTGCCTGTGAGCAGCATCTAACACATAGGAACATGCAGGGAACTCATACTGGGCATTAAATCGCAGCATGGCCCTGATAAAAGAAAATATCAGTCTGATGCCAAGTGGAAAGTGGAATGTTATATTAGGCATCATCTGGGCATCTCTGATCCAACAGAGCAGTTGGGGTGACTTGGTATGGAGGGAACCCATTGTGTTTGCTAGGAGACCACTTTGATCTCTGTAGCCCGTTCTATCTCTCCGCAGGTGGGATTGTCCTTATCTGCATTTCCTTTGCAGGGCACTCTTCAAGTGCCTTGTCACGTCACAGTCAGTGGGCCTGGAAGATAGCTATGGGTCCCCCAGAACTGCTTATGGGATCCAGGTGACACTGGGGTAGCCATCATCAACCACCCACCAACCTCACTCCTGGCAGAGACAGATGTCGAAGGCAAGCAACCTGGGAGACCAGTGGGTCAGCTTGGGTGGTTCTTGCAATCCTTCCAGGAAACACTTAAGAAAAAATGCTCTGATCTCCTGCCCAACATACAGAGTCACATCACAAGCCAGGGTCCTGGATGCACTGTTTCAACCATGCTGGTCCAGAGAGATAGACAAAGGGAGAGTCTGTCCATGACATTTGTTGTCCGTAACAGCTATGTGCAGGAGGTGGCATGGACTGGAGTGGCTTTTGGAGCAGAGTCTAGAGGAGGCTTGCTGGCTCTGCAACCCACAGAAACCACAGGATCTCCTGATCCTTCTTAGCACGGACAGGTGGCTATGGGCAGAATGGTCAGCCTGACTGTTAGGGAAACATGAGGAATACAAAATACACATAGGATGAACATTATGACTCTCAGCCCCAGGTTGTCTGGCTGCACCATGCCTCCCATAGACAATAACTGTTAAATCCACGGTTTCTGGACAAAGCAGTGGTGGTGTGGAGCTGTATAACAACA
The DNA here is from genome assembly GCA_028565055.1 of Phoeniculus purpureus. Classification (NCBI taxonomy): domain Eukaryota; kingdom Metazoa; phylum Chordata; class Aves; order Bucerotiformes; family Phoeniculidae; genus Phoeniculus; species Phoeniculus purpureus. The sequence goes on from JAOXOE010000765.1 coordinate 690,123, forward strand.
GCAGGAAGAGAATGATCCCTTAGACCCTGTCCTGCAGTGGCAGAGATGCAGTGTCCATCCCAGGCACTGATGTTGTATGTAGAGAATAAGGACATGAGCTTTACAAGCCAGAGAAAGGAAAGGCAAAGGAAACAGGCTCCTAAATGTGAAATAAGCTCCAGACCCCCAAGACAAAGCTATAAATCTGCCTAGCCCTGCTGCGAAAGCATGAGACACCCTGGAACAGCCGCACGGCGTCACAGTGTCCTTGATCTCTGTTTTCTCTTCCATCCCTTCCTTTCATCCCCACCACCCCTGGAGGCACATTCAGTCTCCCGGTGACTACGGTTTCTCAGCCTGCTCAAACGCTTCTCTCTCTGTCCTGCTGTGTTTTATAGCAGGCTGGGTCAGGTTGCAGTTGCTAATAGCAGTTGCCAAGCTTAGCGCAGAGGGAAAGCATTCCCAGCTGAAGGACAAGGGTTCCATCAAGATGTGCTGCACCTCTGCCAGTGGCGCTGGCATCTGGCCCTCAGCTCCCCTCTGTCCTGTCTTGTTTTGGTCAGGCACCAGGAGGACTGACCTGTGCAGGGAATGCAAACAGCTGGGTGTTTTATCCCGGGGCTTGAGTCGGGTCATGCAGCTGACAGCATTTTGGCATGCCCCATCACGTGGTATGTGGTGGGTCTGAGGTGATGTGTGACCCATGGCTGTGGTGGCAATGCCCCAAGTCTGGCTGTGGGTCACAGGACTCATCATAAGAGCTCTTGACCCTCCTCCATCTTCTGGGCTTGGATTTTCCTGGTAAGCTGAGATGAAAAGAGGAATTCTCTGGTCTCCTTGGGAAGGGAGAGCCACGTCAGCACCTCTTCCAAACATGTAGCTGACACGGAGACGTCCCCTGGGAGACATGATCTAGCCCAGCTTCCCAGCTGGTTTAAAAGCAACTCTGTTTTGAAGCCACAGACCCCCCTCCCACAAGAGAAGCAAGGAGACAGTCTCAAAGGCTTCCCAAACCACATCCAGGCAAAGCCATTTCCCGCTTGTCCCCATTTGACCACGTCCTGGAACATCATCTGGAAGTGACGGAACAAAGCAGGGAGGGCATAAAGCCATTGCCTTGCTCTCCCCTGATTTAGCTCCATGGAGCGTAGGCAGAATCAGCATGTAAGCCACAAAAAGTCTGTGCCGCATTTGTCTCCTTTGTGTCTCGGGGCTTGCTGCACAAGGAGCAGGGGGAAGAGAAATGTGTTCAGGCTGTAACTAATGCCAGAGCCTAAGAAATGGATCAATTCACCCCCAAACAATTTGCAATGCAAAGGGAGAAGCTCTCCTCTCGGTTCACTCCTCCCCACACACAGACACATGCACAACCCCTCTTTCCCACATCCTTGTCTTGGGAGAAAAGCAGCTCATCGCCCCAGTGCAGACAGAATATTCTACCCCACTGGCTCCTCGCAGCTGATTGTCTCCTCCTGCTAATTTAAATCCCTGGCACGGCCCAGTGCCTGTCCACCCTTTGGCACCAGCGAGTCAGGAGTGGTGAAGACCGGGTGCCAGGGAGGGGGGCAAACACAGCTCAGCTCTGCGTGTCTCCAAAGGTTTCTCTCCCAAATGTGCTCGACTAATTAGTAAACGGAGCCTAAACCTTTTGGTCTCCATCGATCTTATCCTTAAACCCTGCAGACAACAATTCCTCAATCGATACCTCATTTAATTGCTGCCACCAGGCTGACAGCTGGGGGTCTGGCTGTGCAAGCCTGGCTGTCACATGGCAGGTTGCCAGTGCCACCTTCTAATCCCAAACTGATTTATCCTCGCGCAGTTCTTCTCCCACCAACCCCAGACCTCCCTCCTGCCCCTCCTTTCCTGTGCAGGGGGTAGAAAAGGCCCTGGTGACATGCACCCCCACCAAACACATCACACCTCTGCACTCATTTGCCTCGGGAGCGCAGCTGTGATCAAACTGTCTTGTTGATGAACGCCCGAGCATGAACACGCAGCCTCCGTGCACTCTGCTGGGACCTGACGCAGCCCAGCCTCAGCCCAGCGAGCAGAGCACTGCCATGCGAGGGGACACCTGGCTGTCACGTGCCCCATTTCCCAGCCAGCTCACGCTGGGACACATGCAGCTCTTGCCCCACACAAAACAATACCGTATCCTTGCGTCCCTGTGGCACTGCCTTTCCGCAGCTGGGACCCTGCCTGTGCTATGCATGATCCATTTGCTGGGCTGCTGTTCTTGGCAAGCTCCTAGAACTGGATTTTTTGGGATGCTCTCTGAAAAGCAGCAGATACAGACACAATCCATGGCGGCTATTTTGGCACAAACTGCCTTTTAGGGGCATGGACTTCCCAGTTAGGCACTCAGCTTGGGTTGGGGGAGGTATGTCAAGCAGAACAGGCTCCTGTGATGGGGTGTTAGCAATGGTGGCTTTGTGTCTGCTCTGGCTCAGTGTTGGCTCTTGTTTTGATCATGTTTTTTGCAGTAGTTTAATGATAATCATGCATTTCCTTCAGTGGCAGATATGTGAGATAATTGCTGTAATCCTGATCTTTGGTAAGTTATGTGTTTGTCATCTGCAACTCTTGATGGCCTAGGACAGCTCTCCTTGTGTTGATGCTGTTTGTTCTGCCCTTGAATCCTCAGGAAATGTTAATGTGCAATTTTGGAAAGAAATAGACCTTGTATATGAACACACCACCAGCAATACCGCTAGAATGAGATCTAAGCCTGCCTCTGGATGGGTCACTTGTTCCATCTCCAGCTTTATATGGAGGCAGCAGCTTGTCCAAGCTGTCCTGTACACACCTTGGAAGAATTCTCAGCCCAGACGTGGTGGGACTGGTGAGCTTGGCTGGTTTGCCAGCAAGTGTACCTTCTGTGCTTGGGACTAATCACTGGCTTCCCTCAACTCCAAAGGAAGAGAGACTGTAGCAGAAAGAAGACTTTAGATTTGCCCTATGGAGATGACTTATCCGCTGAGTACCAGCGATAACATTTTGAGTATGCAGCTTTTAATTGCTTCACTCCATAGTGAACCAGAGTCAGTCTCGTCTGAGCACGAGGAGAGTTGGAGAAGTAAAATGAATCTCCAGCTCCACTACTTTCTGTCGCAAGTATCCTTACTTTGTACTAAGTAACGGGATTCCTTCCTGCAGGGAGTGACCCAGACCTGCATCCCACGACCTGTGCAGAGCTGAAAAATACTCCTTCTTTGCCTGTAACTGAAGCGGGAGGAGGGGAGAGAGAGAGACAGACAGAGACCCAGGAGGGGAACGGAACTCGCTCAGCCGCATTTGTGGCAAGGGGGAGGCCCCTGCTGACACGGGGCGGTCATTACCATTGTGTGCTTGCCATGTGTCTGGCCATGCGGCTGCCGCCATCTTTGGGCCACTGATCAGCAGGAAGAGAAACTGTAATTTCTGCCACTAAGAAAAGCTGGGGATGCTCGAGTTTGATGAGAGAAGAAGCCTCGGGAGAGGCATCTGAGAATTCCTTTGTGCTGATCTGAACTGTCTGTTCTGAAAGAAGGACTCGTGAATCCTTAAACCTTTGGTAAGAAAAGAGGCCGGGTTCTTCTTAAAAGACATGTTTCCTGCATCGAGGAGTACAGCTCAGGCTCTGAAGAATCAAGCCTGTCCAATCAGGGTTTTGTGGGACAAGCTACGCTGAAGAATTGAAGAGTTTGCCAGCCTGGAATGGCCGAGGGTTCGGTGTCTGCAGACCATGGGGTGTGACTCATGGGGGACCTGACAAGTCTCTCAGAACGAAAGAAGAGAGGATGGTTGTACCCATCTCTGCTTGACTGACATGCTTTCCCCAGGTCTCTAATATAAAAACCCAAAGACCAATATGGTAGCAATATCCCACTGTATTTTTCTCAGATGATGTGATGGGATTGTGATGGAGTTTCTGGTCTCTATGCACTAACTTGCTTAATCTTTTTCTTCTTTCTGTATATAGTTATAGATTTAATAAACCCCTTTCATTTTCCCTAAGCTACCCATTGTCTGGCAAATTCTAGGTGACATCTCATCAAGACCTAGCTGCTTTTCCTTCTGTTTACTTGTGGTCTTGAACCCACCACACTCTGCTCCTGTAACAGCTACTCCCAGGCAAAATGCCACCCTGGGCAAAAAGCCAGGTTCTGCTCTTGGTGGAGACTGCTGAGGCTGGAGGACATAGCAGACGTCAGGCTGAAGTTAAAGGTACCTGAATCTCATCTTTCTAGGCCAGAAACCATTTCCAGAGCCCATGAGTTTGAACAGAATCTAGCCTTTACATTCAGATGTCTTAAGCTCAAACAGCATCTGTGTAGCCAAAACTGTGCCCTGTCAGGACACAATCTTAGGAGAAAATCTACCCTGTTCTCAGCCTCTCAAGCCACAGTTCCCCAGCAATTCATGGAAGGAGGTGAATGCTCAATAGCTCCATGAATAAAGACCATGAAAGCTTGCAATATAGTGTTAGTGAGACTGGGGGGGCTCATGTCTTATCAGCAAACTGAAGCTGCTTCCATTGGGTTATGCTACCATTCAATAGACTGTTTTATTCAGGTCTACTCTCTGCTTGCTCATGCCAGGTCTTCTGTGAGCCAGGCTGGAACAAAAGGGATCAAGGTAGGCAGCCCTGCTGGGAGAGGTGACTGGTGGCAGGGGATCCTTCTATGGCTCAGCTGGGGCTGGTTACCTGTGCAGACAGGGGCATGAGAGCACCAATCCCTCAGTCCTTCGTCTTGGTGTGAGAGGGTGCCTGACACATGGTACTAGGAGTTCAGCAGTTGGCCCTGAGCATGCCCCAGATGGTTTGATGCCAGGGTGTTTGCACACAGCTCTGCCATTTAATGGGGAGAGAACGCAGAGCTGATCCCAGATGAAGCCATACACTAAAATGCTGACAGACTGTTTGTCAAGACACAAACATTGGCAAATGGCCCCGCTTGCCATATACTTAGAGTCACAGCAGAAAAGGAGGGAACCCAAGAACAGGGTTGTCTCTGGCACTGACTGAGAGTCCTCAAAGTGCAGTTCAGTGGATGTTTCCAGGAAGAAGGAAGTCACTTTCTTGGCAGATTTGAAGGACCATTTTCCAAATGGTTGGAACTGGGATGCCCAGCTTCTTAAAATGACGCTGGTGGTGATGAGTACAGCTGGGTATATTTCTCTGGCAGCACAATTTGGGGCATGAAGTATACCTCCTGTCCAGCCAGGTCTTTGGTCCCTCAGTCTTGGAATGTTCTGTGGTACTTCTCCAGAGAAAGCCAGACCTTCAGCACCTTGGATGTGCCCGAGATTCATCTGCTAGCAGGCAGTGCAGCATGTAGGGCTGCCAGCTGTGCTTGGTGCCTCTCAACAGGGCTGTACCTTACTCACATGTTTCACTAGCTCTTACCACTCGAGGTCACACACACCAGAAAGGAGGAGATGAGAGTTGCAGAAAAGGTGATGCTGAAAACATGGCTGTGAAGCATGGGACAGGATTCAGGGGCCAGTGTTGTACCCAGTGGATGGGACGAGTCTGTTCACCTGATCTGGAAAGCCAGGTTTACCTTAAAGAAAACTCAGGCTCAGAAAATCTGTTCTTAGTGTGGGTTGCAAGATATGTCTGCAGGCACTGAGCTAGGGAGCAGCCATGTACAGTTTTCCATCAAACTAAGGAACACAATGGTTGTTCCTATGCAGATCTAATAGCCTTCATTTTGCCAGCAAGAGCCTTTTCTCTGTCTGAAGATCCCTCGCAGTGGAAGAAACTTTTGAACCTAATTGTTAACCTGGCTGAACCTCAGTCCAGGATTATTGACTTCTGCAACAAGGAGTCCTGTGTTTCCAGGAGCTCTGCCCAACAAAATGCTGAATGCTTCCCAGGATCGGGGAAAGGGGCACCCAGGGAAAAGAGAACAGGTCCTTGTGTGGGCAGTCACAGAAGGAGAGGGGTAACAAGGAAGTGAAGGAGCCGTCACCTGGGAAGGACTATAAACAGAGTAAGGGCTTTTCCTGTATCTGGACACCACTCTGTGGCAGTCTGATGTGAAAGGACTCTGTAGTTTTAAATTAGCTCTAATGGCCATGTAAAAAACATCAAAATTTGGGGTCAAGGTTCAAAGAACTAGGGATAGACTCTTGTGGTTTGATCTCTCTGCTTTGAGGATCAGCCAACATGTATCTGCATCAGAGCAAGGATAGTAAATATGCTGGCTAGCATCCCTTTTTATGTATGTTTTTAAATACATGATTCACGTGTTGGTCACCTAAAAAGCAAAGATCTATCTTGCATGAATTGCTGTGGAAAGCATGAAGAGGAGTTCCACATAGATGGAAAAATGTCTGTCGTGACACCTCAGGGCAGCAACTCACCCTATAAAATACCAGAGCATGCATCATCAGAAGGAGATGCCCCATTGCCCCAGTACAGTTGCTTGAAGAGTGGTTCAATAGCATTAGGGTAAATCCTGAAAACTGGGTCCTGTGCCACCTCCAGCCATCTTCGTCACCGTCCTTGGCACTGGGTTTTTGATCTTCTTTGAATTTGTTGCCCACATCAAAAGAGGGAGAATCCAAGAGGCCAAGTGACTATTTCTCAACCCAATAAGAACGCTCCAGGCAGGGACCCAAGAAGCAGCTCTGCCTCTGCAGTGCCCAGCTCCCAGAGCACTCATCTTTGCCCTCCATGTCCTCTCCTGTGCTAGGTTGCCCCCTCAGCCCTAACCCTGCTGATTGTGCACGCCAGTTGCTCGCCCCCGATGAGCCAAATGGCCCTGGGAGGGGGAAAGAGCTGCTAACAGAAACGTCTTGCTTCAGTGTGATCTCCCTGCCCTGCAACTCTCCAGAGACCTCTCTCTGCATTAACATCATGCTGCTGATGTGGAGCTCTTTGTCCAGATCTTGACCCCTTTCTCCCCAATTTAGAAGTTTTCCTGTGAGTTGTGGGGGTGTGTCTCAAGGCACCTTGCTGCAGCCTTTTGTGTAATCTCCCGCAAAGACCTTCCCTCATCCTGAGGTCCCCCAGCAGCTGCATCCCCTCCTGCTGATGTGCTGGGCTCAGTGACTGGCACCACAGGCTCCCGGGGGGATCTGGTCTCTTAGCAACGCTCCAGTCCAGAAGGTAGATGCTGAGCTCACGTCTGGTCCATCAGTCTACGTGGGCTTCATGCACAGGGCAGAGGGCAGCTGCTGCCTGTAGGGGAGGGGGCTGTGTCCCCCTGCACATACCACATATTTCCCTGTTCCACAGGATGTTGAGTACTACAACCCAGTATGTTGCCATGTTGTGCCAGGGAAGGTTTAGGCTGGCTCTGAGGAAGCATTTCTTCACTGAAAGGGTTGTCAAGCCCTGGAACAGGCTGCCCAGTGCAGTGGTGGAGTCTCAATCCCTGAAGGAATTGAAAGGATGTGGAGATCAGTGATGTGGAGACTGGAGGCAGCCTGGGCTGCAGGGATCATTCAGTGGTGCAGTTAACAGTCCTGAAGGGTAAGGGTCAGATGAGGAGTATAGTCAGACCCAGGAATTTTAGGAAAGCCAATTTCCAGTTCTTCAAGGGTTTACTCAGTGGGATCACCTGAGAAACGGCTCTCATGGCCAAGACAGCAGAACAAAGCTGTCAGATCTTTAAGGACACTTTCCTTTGAGCACAGGAACTCTCAATTCCTAGGTGTAAATCACACAGGGAAGGGACGGTACCAACATGGTTGAGTCAAGACCCACTGGTCAAAATAAAAGGCAAGAAGGAACTGCACAGGCAGTGGAAAGTGGGACAAGTATCTTAGGAAGAGTACAGGGACACATCCCAGCTGTGTAAGAATGGGGTCAGGAAAGCCAAGGTGCAGCTGGAGCTGAAATTGGTCAGGGTTGCAAAGAACAACAAGGGCATGCTGACGAGCAAGAGCAACAAGCTAGTAACAATGGGAGGAGAGGGCTGAGGTACTCAACAGCTTCTTTTCCACAGTCTTCACTGACAGCCTCTCTTTTCACACCTCACTCTTGAGTCGGCAGACTTCAAGATGGGGATCAGGTGGACAACGTCCCTCCTATTGTAAGTGAAGCTTGGGTTCATGACCACCTGATGGAACTGAACACACACAAGTCAATGACTGATGAGCTGCAACCCAGAGTTCTGAGGAAATTGGCTGATGTAGTCACTAAGTCACTTTCCATGATATTTGAAAAGTTCTGGCAGTCAGGGGAAGTCCATAGTGACTGACAGAAGGGAAAGATTGCAGTCAATTTTTAAAAGGGTAGTAAGGGTTACCCCAGGAACTACCAACCTATTAGCTTCAGCTCTGTGCCTGGGAAGATCATGGAGCTTACTCCCAGAAGCTCTGCTAAGGCACAAGGGGGACAGGAATGTGATTTGAGACAGCCAGCAGGGCTTCATCAAGGATAAGTCCTGCCTTAACAGCCTAGTGGCTTTCTACAATAGAGTGGACATCAGTGGACAGGAAAAGAGCTATAGATGTCACCTGTTTGGATTTCTGTAAGGCCTTTGACACAGTCTCCCACCACATCCTTCTCTCTATGTTAGAGATACAGATTTTATGAGTGGGCTGTTTGGTGGATAAGGAAATGGTTGGTCACTTACAGAGAGTAGTGGTCAACAGCTTAATGTCCAGATGGAGACTGATGTCAAGTGCTGTCCCTTAGGGAGTCCATACTGGGTCCAGTACTGCTTAATATCTTCATCAATTATAAAGACAATGGGTTTGAATGTACCTTCAGCAAGTTTGCAATGACACAAAGCTGAGTGGTGTGGTCAATATGCCAAAAGGACAAGATGTCATCCAGAGGAACCTGATAAGCTGGAGAAGTGGGCTTATGTGAACAAGGCCAAATGCGAGGTCCTACACCTGGGTTGGACTAGTCCTCAATATCAATACAGGCTGGGGGCTGAGTGATTGAGAGCAGCCATGCAGAGAAGCACTTGTGGGTATTGGTCAACAAAAAGCTGGACATGAGCCAGTGGTGTGCTCTTGCAGCCCAGAAAGGCCAGTTGCATCCTAGGCTGCATCAAAAACGCACAGGTGCTCAGCACAGCTGAGCTATGGGCCTGTTGGAGTGGGACCAGAGGAGGCCACAGAAATGATACCAGGGCGGAATCCCTCTGCTGTGAAGCCAGGCTGAAAGGGTTGGGGCACCTCAGCCTGGAAAAAGAGATAGCTCCGGGGAGACCTCAGTGTGGCCTTTCAGTGCCTAAAGGGACCAGTAAGAGAGATACTGGCAGGGGGATTGGACTAGATGATCTTTCAAGGTCCCTTCCAATCCCCAATGTTCTGTGATTCTGTGATTTCTAGCAGGGGCAGTTGCAACAGGATAACAGGGGTAATAGTTTTAAACTAAAAAGGCAGAGATTCAGACTAGATAGAAGGAAGAAACTTTTTGTGCTGAGGATGTTGAGACCCTGCCCCAGGTTGCTTGATTGGATCTAGGGGATTCTACTGTGGCAGGGGGATTGAACTGGATGATCTTTCGAGGTCCCTTCCAATCCCCCATGTTCTGTGATTCTGTGATTCTGAGAGGTGGTAGAAGCTTCATTCCTGGAAACATTACAGGTCAGGTTGGATGGGGCTCTGAGCAACCTGCTCTGATTGCAGATGTCCCTCTTCCCTGCAGAGGGCTGGACTAGATGAACTTTGCAGGTCACTTCCAACCCAAAGTATTCTATGGTTCTATCAGATGCGGCGCTGAGGGACATGGTCCGGGAGGCTCCCCCTCAATGAGAATGCAACTGCGGGCTCTGTCCACCAGGGGGCAGCAAAAGGCGCAGCCCTGTGCAAAGCCGCGCCCTTTGCTGCCCCCTGGTGGACAGAGCCCGCGCTTGCGCCGGGATCCGATCCCTGTCCGGGTTCTCCGGAGGATTCCCCGGTAGGAGCAGAGCGGCTGCTCCATGGCCCCACGTGCGTCCCGGGGGACCGGCAAGGAACTGCGGGGTGAGTACGTGCATCCTCCCACACCGCAGGGAGCACCTCAGGGAGTGAGAGCGAGCATAGGCTTTGAGGGGAGTTGTTTGTCCCTGAAAGGCACCGGGAAAGAGTAGTGGGGGGCGTTAAGGTTGTGCTCAGGTGATGTCACGGTATCTCAAAGGGCTGCAAGGCAACAACTTGGTGCTTATGTTCTGGAGGGTTTGGGGACTGGCAGAGGGTTTGCTGCAAGGATTTTTGTATTCTCAGGTTCCTGGCCAGCTGCTTCCCTGTGCAGTGCCTCTCCAAGTTTCTCCTGTGTAAGGGGGCGAGCTCAACCGGGTGGCGGAAACATTCTTTCGCTCGCCATGAGCCAGAGAAGCAGAGTCCTTGCCAGGCTCCAGGCAGCGGTTTTTTTGCTCAGACGTGGACTTACTGTCATTCCCCACTATAAAGGGAAGGCGGAATTAAAAAGCAGAAATGAAAAAGGTGTGATGTGGACAGCCCCACTGGAGCTGTGAAACTTTCAGGCCTTTCTTGGCAAGCAAATTTAGCAACCACTTGGCAAAGGTATTTCTGTCTGTGAGATGGTAAAGAGCTTGCTGTTATGAAGAGCTGTCTTCTAGTCCTATTAAATATCTCCAGCCTCAAGTTTATTGCGAGTCCCTTGAGTTAGTGCTCGTGAGAGAAAAGCAGTCCTCACCTCTTGGTAAGAGTGAAGTTCATCTGCTTTCACTTCTTTGTCAACATGCTTGGGGGGATATAGAGGACAGGTTTAAGGTTATCAGAATATTTTATAAATTAGGATACTCTTCTGACATCTTTTTTCAAACATCTGTGCACAATTAAAGTAAAATGTTTATTGCATCTTCAGATCTAAGTTCCTGTTGTGGATTTGAAATGATTTCCCAGTTAGTAGTACTTTTGCATAGGATGAGACACTCTGGAGTAAAACAATCATTGGTGAGGACTTCTGATTCTTTCTGCCTGTCAAATATTGGCACCAGTTGGGCAGGAAAAGGAGAGAAATGCTTTCCAAGTTAAGTGTGAGGGAGGAAGCAGTTCTGGAGTTGTTGCCTGGTCTGGCAGAGGTCATGGATGATGGGGTGGCCTTGAACAGCCAGCCTGTGCAATTTCAGACAGCTTCTGCAGCTCAGCGCTGGCTTCAGCCTGCACCCTGCTGTCTGAAAACCGAATTTCACTGTGATGAGGTTAAAGACATAATTCCGTCCCCACTGCTGGCACCTTGAATGGGGCTTAGGCAGCCTTACTCTGTAGACAGCAGTCTTTTGTGTCCCAGTGTTTCCTGTCACCCCTGGGCTTTCCCCATTCTGCAGTGCTGCTCTCCATCCTGGACTCCTGTCTCTGGGGAAGGACAGTGACATCTTCTCTAGCACAGGACAAGACATATTCCTGCTTTACTGCTGCTGGAATCTGCCCTCTGTCATACATAAAGGTAATGATTCCTCTTGCCCCCACCTGTCCTGACCTCTCTGGAAGACAGGCTAGCAAGCAGCCACTCTAACAGTACTCACAAAGACTAGAGAAACCTTTCTCCATCTCTCAGGTTTGTCCTAGGCTGGTGTGTTAACTCTCCTTGCCCAGCGTGAATGGCTGAGCAGCTGAATTCAAGGCAGTTAAAAACCATCAACAGTGACTGATAATTTTGGGGTTAAAAGGAAGCTGACACGGGGATACTTTCAAGATGGTCTTTCCTAAAGGTGGGCTCAGCTGTCAGGTTAGACCAGAAACACGTGAGATGGGTTCCTGGCTGCTGTGGTGCACCATCCCAGACTTTCTGCAAGTCTGTGTTTAAGAAAACAAACCACACCCAGCAGAGAGACCTTTCTCTCAAGATCCCTTTCTGCAAAGGGACCTGGGACCTGGATGGTTTCCTACTGCCTTTTTTGAGAGCAGCAAAAAGAAGGAAAAAGATTTTGAATGGTGTCCCAAGACATGGTGCTCTGGGTTTCCATTCCAGCACAGGGTCCTAAGCCAAGAAAACTGCCTGTCCTGCCAAGACTGGGTAGGAAACTTAGCCCTGAAGCAGTCATCAGCAGCGTGGCATTAACTCCTCTCTCCAAACAGCAGTGAGGCTCCTTTGATGAGCTTCCTATCTGCAGCATTTACTTCCTTGTTTCTTTTTGAAAGACACATCATGCCTGGCTTAGCTGCAGCCCTCTGGCTGGCTGGTAGGCTGTGGAGCTTTTAAAGATGCTAATACAAGCTCAGTGATGATCCTTAATCACTTCCTTATCATGCCTATTTTGAACAGTGCTCTGCTTGTGGGCTGAAAGCCTGGTTGGAGGGGAAAGGTGCTGAGATGCAAGTAGTAGACCAGAGAGGTAGGTTGGCTCAAGCTAGCAGATAGGATGAGCCACAGGGAGGCTCAAAGCAGTATACAAGCATTAAATTTGTTCTGGCACTTCAGCAGTCAGGCACATCAGAAATCTTTTTACATTTTCTTTTCTTGGTGATTGTTTTCTTGAAAATCCTGGATTTAGCAGATCAAGTAGAAAGGATCAACTGTTAGGTTTGGGGATGCATATCCCACAGGCTCCTGGGGCCACAATATTGGTTCTGGCAGGCAGGTAGACTGATTGAGAGACTCTTATCTGAGATGGAGATGAAGATGGAGGGCAGCTCTGCTTTGATTTGGGATCACTTGTCTCAACTGCTGGCCTGAATTTGCTACATGTCTGTGCTTTAACTGTCTCCTGTCAGGTTAGACATGTACATGGACAAGCTGCTTTCTCTCTATTTGTTCTTCCTGCTGTGGTGACCAGATGTCCTACTCTTTAGTGATGTTGTCCTACTTTCAAGTAGGTTGTTCTATTTTTGCCTGACCCAGAGTATTGGGCTGTCCTTTGCCGTGACTTTGCCTTTCTACACATCCTGAGCTTGGCTTCCCTGTGACAGAGGTGCGTCTGCAGGTTGTGGTCCCAAGCAGTATGAGCCATTTTCTTTTGCTGAGGGAAGCACTCGAGACCTCACATAGCAATCAGCCTTGCAGACAGAGTGCAGTCTAGGGGATCCAGTACACGGGTTGGAGCCTACTTCCTTAAAAATTATTGAATGCTGAAGGTCCACAGGGGGAAGTGTCAGGCTTACAGCTGGATCTGAACGTCCTTATGATGGCTAGTAGTCAGGTGAAAGTGCTTGTTCTTGTTTGCATGTCTTGTCTTTGTGTGCCATCACTCCCAGGATCTGGAAGATGTGTCTGAGCAGCAAAGAGAGAAGGACTTTCAGGGGTGAGAGTGATTTGGGCCTTTTCCTGTAACAGAACACAAAAGGCACATTGAAGCCTATGTACTGCAGGCAAACAACTTCCAACTCACAAGTCTTCCTCTGAAAATACCTTGCCAGCCCCTGCTTATACACATCTCTGACACTGGTTCTTCCTGACCACTGGTTTGTTTACTCTTTGACTGTGGTTTGAAAACAGTAGCTTCTTGTTCAAGCTAGCTGTGACACACCAAGGTCTGTGTGCCTGAAGGGTCTCTGGGCTACCCAAGGTAGATTCCAAGTATTCCGGCATGGCTGCAAAGCTGTGGTCATATAAAAAGGCAAGGACTACCTGGAGTCCTCTTGCCAGGTAGCAGGACTGGGAGGGAGCACGTAAGGTGGAAGATGAAGACTGATGAGCTTTGGACCAGTGCTGCAGTTTATTTATGGCCTGCTTAGCAATCTCAGGCAGGCAGTGTGGGTTAAGGCATCTCCTGTCCTGGATTGACAGTACAGATCCAATTAGCCATGAAAGCCTCTAATTATTTGTCCTGGATTGCTCCTGTGGTAACCAAGGCTCTGCTATCTCCTCCTTTTGTCTGTGCCCCAGCTGGAAATGCCCCACTGTCCCAGCATCTAGAGCAGTGAGTGTGGTGTGCGAGCAGAGTCAGCATAACCTAATCAAAGGAGAGAGGCCCCATGAGTTAATGAGGGGATGGACCTGCTTCATTAATTTTGGGGAGTTCTCTAAGTCCTGTCCTGAGCGACAAAGGACTGAGATTACGTGCGGTTAAAATAAGGCTCATGTGATAAATCACTCTCCTGGGAGAGCTGGATGGAGGGGTTGCAGATCTTGGGGAGGGAGGAGAGTGGCTGTCAGAAAGCATTTGAAAGCAGAAGGTCCCTTGTGTCTGTGCAAGGCAGGCACGTCCCTCGCTGAATGTAATGTCTATGCCCAGACAAGGTTATTCGTTCCCACGTTTCACTCTTCCCCTTGAAGCTGTACTGCCTGGACGCCAGGAGTGTGCTCAGAGGTCAGAGACACTAAATGCTCCCCTTGCTCTGGCTGTTCTCTGCGGCCCTTGCTGCTGCTGGCTCTCAAGAAGGACACTTTAGCTGTGTGAATGGAGTGGTCTCCTCCAGCCCCAGTGCCTCAAGCCCCAGCCTTCCTCAGTGCTCATCTGTGTCCAGTTCATCAATGATCCAGCTCAGCGGGAGCAGTCAGCTCTGCCTCTGGCAGACTGCAACATATGCCACCAATGGGACCGTCCCAGAAAAATGACCCTTGACCTCTGGCAGAGAAGCTGGGTCTCTACAGCTTGACCAGTGTTCTTGCAAGTTGGTAGCTGAGAGGGAAGTCAGCAGGAAAGAGGTGGGGTTACACAAGCACGGCCCGAGGACTTCATTTTTCCAGACGTGTGCTCAGCTACAGCTGTGGATCCTCAACTGCAAAACTAATTTAAGGTGAAAAAAGCCTGGCAGGGCACTTACTGCATCCCTTTGCTCATTCTGGGTACTCATTGTGCAAAACAGGAGTCTCAGCTGTCTGCAAAGGAAAATGTGTCGTTTGTGTTCTTAGAAACCTTAACTCTGACCTAAAATGACAGCGAATAGCTCTTGTTGAGACAGGGCAGCCAGCCGTGTTTTTAAAGCAAAATTTTACATAAATAGTATTCAGTTCCTATATGAGGGGTCAGCTGAGTGCTCCCACCAGTTTCCAGGTCACAGGATCCCCCCATCATCGTCTGGAGATGTTGCCTGAAGGCAAACCGCAGCTTTGCTCATCATGTACATGTTTTCTCCTTGTGTGGGCATGCAAGACCAATCCTGCCACAGATCCTGCCTGTGTGACATGACTGCCCCTGAGCCTGAAGAGGAAGGGACGCAGGGAGAATTGGCGTGGGCACTTACCTTGGGGAGACACAGGCTGCTGGAGTAATGAGTGTCTCTCTGACCTCCAGCTGTTCAATTGAGACCCATTTCTGCCAGGGCCAGTGCTGGTCCAGCAGGGCTAGGAAGCCGTTGTCACATCCTTCAAGCCTCTTGGTATCCTTCCTCTGCAGGTCAGAGGTGTGTCTGCCAAGTTCAGACCAGAGAGCCTCCTCTATGTAAATGGGGATGAAGGAGCTGGGCTGTTAACGTACAAAAACTGTTTCTTTCCTGTCCACTTGGAAAGTGGAGCTATTGAATTTTAAGCAGCAAAGACAAAACTCTGCTGAAGAGACCTCTTCTGTGCTTGCTTGGAGAAACCACTGATCACATTGGTTGGGGGGGGTCAGGAAGATTCCAGGCTTGGCCTTATTAATGACTCTGTTGTTGTCTGCTCTAGTTTGCTGGTCTTTGCTCTGGGAGACAGTTTGCCAAAGCAGCAACTATTTCCCCTGGAGGAATTTCCTTGCAAGCTGTCCTTGTGGTGGGGGCTGTTCCTCTGCATGTCCAGGCTTCACAACACCGGTTCTTGGACCAGCCTGTGGCACTGGCCTGACAGACCGACACAAAGTCCTCTAGGGGACCTCCTTAATGATCCCAAAATTTGAACTTGTGGATGGAGGGGGCACAAGCAAGAGGAGACAGAGGCTCTTTTTTCCACCAGAAGCTTTTTCCCTCTGGCTTATGAGGGTGCATGGCTTTGCAGCTTGGTAACTCAGGGATGGGCACTCACCTTTCCCATCAAGGTCTCTGCTCTCCTGGGCTGGGGACACAGTAGCTGCCTGACTCAAGGATTTTCACCCAGCGCTTGGACAATCCGGCAAAACAGCTCTGCCCTGCATACCTCCCGTTTCCCACCCCAAGCTCGTAGCATCAGGCCCTCTTGCCTGTGGTTTTCTCCTTGAACCACTTAGTTTTAAAATAGAGCAATTATCTTCCTTCAGAAAGGAGTTTGTTCACTCTAATCTAGGGCAGTTTGACAGTGCAGCAGCCAGCACAGCTCTCTTTGGGAGCATGGTTTTGTTCCCTGCACAGGTGCCTGGCATGGCTGTGCGCAGTGGAAGGGAAGTCACATGTTTGTCCTAGGATGATGGTGGGGTCAGTGGCTCTGGGTCTGAGAAGGTGCATTACTGGGGCTGAGCAGTGTGAATTCTTGGTCCCAGTCTTTCCTCCGTATCTACACACATCACAGGATTGCAGGTGTGGCTTCTTGGAAGCAAGGTTTAACAGCCAGGTTTAGCAGCCCTCCCTCCATGGTCAAGCCCTGATGCATCTCTGGGTGAGGAAGTTTACCTTGTCCCTGAGTCTGTGTGATAAGAAAACATAGACCTTCAACGTTTTACCTACATGTACATCAGCAAGTAACAGATGTGTAGGGCTGGCAGGAGATTTGAGAGATGGCCACCTTATGTAGGTCACAGTCAACACAGGCTTCTCCATCCTGCTCCTAAAATCTCTGACTGTGACCTCTATCTCTTTTACAAGATGAGGAGCTGACTGTGATTAGGGGTACATAATTGATTCTGGGATTAAATGCTGAAAATCTAAGAGATCCTTTGCAGAAGCTTCTTGTAGTGATGAGTTCAGTGATGGAGCAGATTCTGCCAGCATCAACTGCTGCTGAAGCAGCAGTGAGAAAGGTTTACATCCTCACATAATGTAGAATGCCTAATCTCTATCTTAGGATCCTTCAGCTGTCTCACAAGTCTACACCCAGCTGTTGTTTAATTAAAAAATAAGCAGACAGGTATTCAGGAGGATAAGCTGTTTTATTCTTTATGTGTCCTTGATGCTCTCCTGACATCTTCTGTGCGGACAGCAGCTCTAAGCCTTGAATTTGAATTCTTTTCTTGCAAAACAGATTGTTTTGATTGCGAACAAAGCCATCGAACAGCAAATGTACCATGACAAGCAGACTGACCATGGTGTTAGACAGGAATGGTGCATTCTTTCCTCTTTGTGCTGCCTGATAGGCTGTGAGGTTCAGGTGACGTAGCTGTAGTTCATGTTCAGTTTCATCTTTGGAGTGACCCCATACACGTCTGTGTACCTGTGCTAAAGCAGCCTTGACACTAACCACAGCTCATATTGTGCTGTGAAGTATGGTCAGGATGGCCAGGAGAACCAATGAAAGATCTGTGTAATCGATCCAAAGTCATCTGGAGAGGCAGTATTAGATACTGCTGGTTTCTAGTGTAGCCGAGAAGAGCAAGCTGACTAGAAGCTAGAGGCTTGGAGTGTAAGGCTTGCCTTCATAGCAGAGTGTTTGACCATGGACACAAGACCAAATCATGACTCTTTCAACTGAGCTTTGTATCTTTTCAATCAAACTGGAGTAATGTTGCTGGAGCTACAATTTGCATCCTAGAAGTTGGACCTACAGAGGAATCCTAGATGAGCTCTGCAGTAGTCAAATACCTGCACTTGACAAACCCTGAGATTCCTGAACATGGGAGGAGACTACAGGGATCTCTGAGCCAGAAGACCATCTCCATTTGGTGGCTCTGGATGAGATGTGGAAGGGAAAAAAATTAAAAGGCACATTTCTGAAGGTTGGAGGAGTCGAAACTTCTCCAGTTAATGCATGATAAAGCACCATGACCACCAAGTCCACCCCAAACATCTGTCTTAAACCAAACTTGGAAGCTCTTCCTTGTGAGGATCCAAGGCTACCTGGCACATGATCTTCCTTTCCGTGGATCAGCTGTGGCAGGGTTTAAGTCGTGGACCAACTGAGGAAGAGTTTCCCCTTGGGGGGGACAGGCAGACAAGGACAGGACCTGGTTGCTTTGGATTTTTCCCTGTGTGAGTGCCAAGATTTCACTCCCCTATCACAGACCCTTCAGATGCTCTCAGGGTTTAACCCACTTTGCCCACTGAATTAGTCCATTGCTGTAAAGCAAATGCAGTGGTACAGATCTAGTCACAGCTTTGCTAATGCCTGGAGGCAGATTAGTGTCAGTCTTTTACTTAGTATCTGCCATCTCAAGCATCTTTGACCAAGGCAGAGGAGTGTTCATGAATTAAATTCCACTGCTCTCCTCCTACAGTGATAGCGTGCGATTTTTGTGCTGGAAATTGAGATTTGCAGAGGTGAAGTGAGTTGGTGAAGGAAGTTAGAGCTGTGGGAAGGGAGAGGAACACAGGAAACCTGTAAAGCCGCTGTTTTAATTTGCTGTATTTTACCCTAAGAGAATTGTTGCTGCTGGAGCTACTACCCTAGCTGTTCATCTAGCGGGAGCTGCTGGAGATTTCTAAGTAGAAGAGTGTGAAACAAGGGACAGTAAGGATGGAGCCTGACACCCCGTCAGTTTCTTCATTTCTTGGTCCCTGATCCACTGATAGGCACCTCTTCCATTTTGCATATAACATGGCCTATTGTATAAATATTTAGTCACTCTGTTGGGAACATTAATTATAAATGGAGATGAAGCTTTTGAAAGCTGCCTGTAGGTCTGGGCACCCAATTTCCATTAATTTTAATGAGAACCAGACATCCAAATCCCGTTCGGTGGCTTTGAGCATCTCAGGCAGGAAGCTTCATCTCTGACATACTCCCTCCTTCTCCCCACTCTGCAGTTTAAGAGTGAAATTTGCAAATACCTCGCAAATCCTGCAAATGCCTGCATCACACTGGTGCCATGCCATTGTTCTCTGCTGACGATAGTTGGCTGGTAGCTTCAGAAGTATTTATAATAAGTTCATTTAATCCATCCAGTTAGTTCTTTTCCTCTGCACCCCCTCTGCTCCTCCCCCAGCACTTTGAAACAGCGATGCCTGAATGAACCCCAAGCCTGCACGGTTTTTAACAGAGAAGCTTTGATTCTCGAAACTGACAGCTGCGCAGAACAGGTCTGAAATGAATGATTGAATTATCTGACTGATTAAAAATGTGCTGTGGCTTGGAAGATCTGACAGCAAGCGTTCACTTAAGCAACTCACATGAAAGAGAGAGTGCTGGCATGTAGGGAGTGTGTTTGTGTGTGCTTGTGTGTGCACTGGAAAATAATGCTGGTAAGATGCAACAAACACCCAGAGCCGCTTGAAGTGGCAGCTTCTTAAGCTCAGCATCCTGTCAAAAGCTCCAAATCTTCTGTGCGATACTCAGCAAAACCTAACACTCAGCGTGGTGGTGGAGATAATGATTATTTAGACAGACGTCAGCAGCGGTTTAGGAAATGGAAATCGAGTTTAAAGGTAGTGCAGGCTGGAGAACTACTTAGCTGCATCTCAGTCCCATACCGACCTGTGGGTGAGGAATGATAAAATCTTCCACTGAAAACGGTTCCCATCTCGCATCTGTTCAGATGTGCTCATGGTGTGGAGTAGTCCCAGGAACGCCAGTTCTGTTGAAATGTGTCCTGTGATTGAGATTTTGGAAAAAAAAACTAGGACTCCCCCTGAGATTATCTATAAATGGCTGTAAGGTTGGGGAAAGGAAGCTTGATTATGACTGTGCCCTCAATGCCATCAATGGTGGCAACAGCAGATGTGTTAATGCATGAGGGACAGTAACAGCCTTCCCAGACCTATCTTAGCTTCCTTCCCAATCCCCATTTAGTGAATTGTCCTGTGCCTCAGAAATTCAGCTCTACAAAATATCTGGAATTTAAATGAATGAAAAAAAAAGTAGTTTAAAAATGTTTCTTTATAAACAAAACCTAATTTTTCAGCTCAACCAATTCACAGCTTCCTGCAGGAGTTTCACACAGAGAAAAAAATCACATCATAAGGGCTGCAATTGTAGTTCTTCATTGTGAATGGTCCTGTCCTCATAGTTTACTGCAATTGATTTTTTCCAACATTTTAAAACTACTTTTCATCTCCCTACCTGCAGAAGATCACTGTTTTCCCCGGACTCCTAGCTCAAAAGAGATGAAACATTGGGCTACAGCTAATTGCTCTATCAGAAATAGTTTCAATTTAGTCTCTCAGACCAGACACTGAATAATTTGTTCTTTGCCCCTTCCAGTGCCATTAGCTGCAGTGATGTTAGGTGTCTGTAATGGCTTCAGCCATGCAATTTTGTGCTCCCTGTCCCAGTTCCAGTGGCCATTTCAACAACACTAAATGCTACAGCTACAATAGTCCTAAGGGCACACGTAGCTAATGGTAATCCATTGGCATCTGTGTCATCTCTCCATCAGCATCTCCAAATATACCTCTTACTGAATCCACTTTAGCAACCCAGGAACACGCAGAGAAGATGCTGGGATCTTCCTCACAGAGATTCATGTAGCTGCAAGCCTCATCATTGCTAATCGACCCACTGCAACCCAACACCTTCCCAAATGTGGGAGCTTTGTGCACTTCATGCTTCTATTCCCATACCCTTAGCCAGATCCTAACTCTACTTAAACAAAACATCAGTCCCTTCCCATCAACTGAAAACTTACATTAATGGGCAATGTAATTCAGATTTATCATTCAAGAATGTATTTTTATACCATCTTCCCTATCCCAAGTCTTTGAAAAATCTGAGCCAGAGCACCTGGCTGTGACGTGTGTGTTGCATCCTGATTGAAAATATGTCTTAAAGGTGAGGGTAGACATCTAGGCCAACACCTACAGATACAGAGGCAGTGCCCATGCCTTTACACAGGCAGTGTAGCTTATCTTGGACAGAACTTTTGACTGTCCTTGGTCACTGTGCCTATCGGTCAGTACGCCTAATCCTACAGGCTGAGAAGTCCTTGACCTGGAAGCGCCAGGGCTCTCTTTCCACTACTGAGGCATCCTCTTTTCCCAGATCCTGGATTTTCTCAGCTAACAGCAGAGTCTCCTTTCTGTCTTCTCTGCCCCTTCATATCAGTGCTCCAGAACCTGCCCACAGGCAGCAAAATTACTCCTCCTGCCCTCGACACCACTTTGGGCTGTGTCCAAGCCCCAAGCTCTGATTGAAACTCTCCTCAATGTCAACTCCATGCTGCATCCAGGGCTACCAGTCCAGCATGTGAAGGAGTGAGTGCCCAGGTAGGGTCAGGTGGAATCACTGCAGTCTGGCAAGAAAAAGGCTCCCAGAGGTGTCAGGACCCTACACAATCTGACTAAAATGAAGATGCATAAATTATGCCTCTTTGCAGCTGCTGCTCCCCAGCCTCCTTCCTGCACTGTGGTCACGGGTGCTTGATAGCTGATGCCAAGTCCTGGGCAGCTCACAGCAAGCGCAGATGATCTGGTTGGAGTGTGTCTGTCTCACGGTGGACTGCTTGCACAGACGGGCTGAGATAGGGCACAAAGCTGTGAGGATGCTCTAAAGACAAATGCAGTATTGAGGGAGCTGTGTCTGGCAGGAGCTCCTAGCAGAAGTGGCAAATGCCTTTTGTTAAAGAAGGAAGGTGACTCCTTTGAACCATGAGTCAGATCTGGCCATCAAAGAATAAGCTCTGCATAATTGTGTGAACAAAGTTATTGGTGGCACTCCTACAACCGTCTGAGCTTGAAATGCAGAGAAGTAGGTAGAAAGCAGATTGTGCAGTTGTCCCATACATCAGTACCACGTGTCTGGGCAATAAGCAGACATCAGAAATTCTCATTTCCAAAAATAAGTAGGACACTCTGGGTGTTGTTGAGACACACAGGCGCAGGCCCAGATCACAGGACACACTAGTCAGCCAGGGCTCGCAGGTCAGGAAGCTGGAGATAAGACCTTCAAAGGAATCCAAGAACCAAGCAATGCTTGGAGAAAGCCATGCTCTGCCTGTCACATCCAGCACCTGGCTGGTGGAGACCACACTGGAGATCCTACTGAGGTGGGGAGATGCTACTGTGCAGGTCTCACTGAAGATGCAGCAGTGCTTTGGCTTGCTGGGGTGGCTCTTGAGTGAAGCAGTGCCTTAGGGACACTCTCAGAGGTGTGAGCATCTCTGGAAATTGTTTTCCCTTGGGATTTGCTAACAGAGCCTAGCTTTTTTGCCTCCAAATATTCAGCCATTGCCAGGACACTTTACACATGCTTGTCCTAATGAAGCCAAGGGCTGCTGTCCCATTCAGACTCAAGTTGATCTGCCCCAGCACAGATGTCTCCCTCCAGACTACCAGATCCAACCAGGGGGGCTGGACAAATAACTTCCCTCAACAACTCCTTAACTAAGTGAAAGAAAATCCCAGAACAGTTTTTCAGCTTCAGGGATTGATGCTGAAGGACTCGTGCAGCTGCCAATAACACAGCCCCAGAGTTTCTGAAAATGACAGATGATAGTTTTCACTTACCAAAACTCTCACAGTGGATTTGGTGTAATTCAGTATCAGACCTCAGTCTGACAAATAAAGGTGAATTCATTACTGACCTCAGAGTTAATGGTTGCTTAAACGACCTAATTGCATTTGTTAGAATGTAATCCAAAACTGAGAATAGGTATGCAAGGCACTCCATAGTGGTCAGTTTTCCTGAATTGAGAACCATTACAAGTCAGAAACGATTGGGGGTGAAACTGTTGCAAACCAATGTGTTTCATAAATGAGAGTTGTTTAAAAAAACTTTGATAGGTGCCGTCTCCTCTGCAGCACACACACACGATTTTGCAGTCATCACAGCTATTCTTAGCTAAGAATCTATCATTGTTAAGGAAGAGGAAAGTGGAAATAATAACGGTAATAAAAAGCCCAAACAGAAGATTTGGTAGCATAAGCGGTGAATTAACTGTTATGTAATGCAGAGACCTGGAAGGCTGATTTGAAAGAGCAGACGATGAAAATTATGTTTACCAGCATTAAGGACTGTAAGAGACTGTGCGTGCGTGTGTATTTATAAGCTTATATGTCAGGAGGAGAATATATGGTGCATGCTGGTTTTAGATGAAGATGGCAAAAGACTCTGCTCTGAACCTACAAAAGAGAGAAGTGTCCAGTCTGATGGGCTCTTCAGAAGTGATGGAAAGCTTCTTGCTCCAGTAGTAACCAGGCAGCATATTAGGAGTATTAAATGACGTTTGTACAGATCTAGGACCAGAAAAACTTTACCGAGCAGTTTCGTAAGGCACAGCTGGAGATCCTTTTAGAGTGTTGATACTTCATGTCTATTGGTACCTGAGGCATTGAGGAATGGCGTATATGCACCTCAGATTAGTCAGACAAAATCAGATCATGTTTATTTAGGTGAGATGCTGAATGGCAGGCAGTGGGAGACTTACTGTAATAAAACATGGGAGAGATGCTGCAGATGCTGCAGACTGCTTGCAGGCAGAAGAGCA
This sequence comes from Phoeniculus purpureus, assembly GCA_028565055.1. Taxonomy (NCBI): domain Eukaryota; kingdom Metazoa; phylum Chordata; class Aves; order Bucerotiformes; family Phoeniculidae; genus Phoeniculus; species Phoeniculus purpureus. The sequence goes on from JAOXOE010000765.1 coordinate 713,339, forward strand.
GCAGAAGATGTGCTGGACTTCACCAGGTGTATTCAGATCAGTTGCTGAGGATACAGTTGTTGCACACTGCAAGTTAAAGGACTTGGGACAAGTCAGATGCTGTGAGTGATTTGGTCTGCTTGGGGAGATACTTTTTTTGTCAGCAGGAGGCTCTCAGGAAGGCAAATGTAAATTCCTACACCCAGGAAGCCCCATAAGATCGTGTTTTGGAGGACAGTGACTCATCTGAAAGCTGACATGCAGAAAGATGTGCGAAGAGAGTAACCTTCCAGCAGCATCAGTGCTGTCAACACCTGAAATGCCAGGAATGATGTCTTCCATATTCCAGGCTGGGATTTCCCAGGCAGAAATGCCTATAGTGGGCAAGGGATCAAAAAACCTCCAGAGCACATCAAGAATTCTTTGGATATATGAGAGAGGTGACTAATGCTTGCATAGGGTATTTGTGCTGCTCCATGTTTCAGGAACTTCCAGAGGGCCCTGGCGATAGTGGTAGCTGTGCTGGGCACTGGCCAAGCTGGTATTCACATCTGAGACCTGGTCCAGGATCCAGAAAGTTATTTAGGAGCTTGAATAAATGAACTATAATATAGAAAAGCAGACTTCTGAGGAGCCACTGAACATGGCCCACTTGAATGTGTATCCAGAAGGAGGTTATAGGGGAACTGGTCACAGCCTAGGGGAAAATGCTTGCAGTAGCTGAACTTTGTCACCTAAGAAGAGCTAGTGGTTGCAGGGTGACACAAGACTTGGTGATTAGTTGCAAGGACTGGGATTGGAGTAATTTCCCCCATGAGTTAATTAACTGCTGGATAGTTTGTCTCAGGGTGGAATGCTTGATACAGTTCAATGCTTAGCTACTATCTGACCACATCTTATCTCCAAGGGCGCTTTCATCCCTTCCTCATCTTCCTGCAGGAGTGGCTTCAGGTGTGGGCCACAGCCTCTGGATCTGTCAGTACCTGCCACAAGCAATAGCACCTACAGACTGGGAAGCTTTGTCCTAGAGTGAAGGTGCTTTTTCCTGTACATGAGTGGCACCTTCTTAACTGGAGGACACATTTTGTCTGGGCTTTCCAAACCTTTCAGGCCAAATTGTTTCCAGCTGGCTGTTAAAGCAGAGGATCCTGACCTATCATGGCTCTGTGGTTCCCCAGTGGCTCTGTGACCCCACACCAAACATGAGCCACCCTGGAACAAGCCACTGGGGAGCAGGAACTGGTGCGACTAGAGAAGAGGAGCCAACTGTGGGGTTCAAATGTCTTGAGATTTCGGCCCAAATCTGCAGGGTCTCCCCAATGCATGCACACACTCAAAGGTGTAACGTTTCCTTGGACCCTCTTCTGGGACTCTCCTAGTCCTTCTGACCCTCCTATCTTACCTGACTTACAAACCTGTTAGCAGTTCTTCTGCCTCAGTGCATTAAGGGAGCTCTTTGCATGCACCCTTTTCCTCATGGTTATCTTAAAGGAAACATTTCTCCCTGTCCTGCACCCTGTCCCAGGGTGAGACTAAACAACTTTCAGCTCTCACAGCCCCCAGAATAGCCATGAGGAGCCCTCTCTCCACCAGCTCTGGTGACCCTGATGTGAACCACATCGTATTTCGGTATCTCAGCAGTCTGCACAAGCTGCTCCAGGGTAGACTGTTCAGGACAGCCACTACTCAGAACAAAGAGCTGATTTCAAGTGTCAAAAGACCTGCAGACAAAGGCTGACAAGCACTGGCCCTTCTTCAGAGGACTGTTTCTTCCCTCCATACCACTTGACTCACACTGCTTGCAAAGAGCATGCAGCAAGGTCCTCCGAGAGCTTTCTCCTAATTCTGGCTTCCATCAAAAAAAAGTACTGTACTGCAAGTTAGTGAGTCCCAGCTGGGAAATCCAGGGGTTTTCCTGAGAAAAATAGCTGTGGAAACAAAACCATTCCTGGGTGCATGAGACCACTTGCGATGTTTTCATAGAAAAAAATTAAGGAGAAGGCTGAGCAGCACCCAGGAGTGTCCTTGTGTGCCACACTAAGTAGGCATGAGCAGGGCATGGTGGGAACAGGGATTCAGCATTTCGAAGTTAAGCATTATGCTGTAGTTAAGATGCTTTTAAAGTTGTCACATGGAATCAGTGAACCCTGTGGGATTGTAGCATCAGTAGGCCTGGCTTCTCCACTCAGAACAAAGAGGGAGCACAGGCAGGGCTGCACAACAGCCAGCCCTGGAGCTCGCGTTTATCAGTGGATCCTATGAGGTATGTGACCATGACCAATCTCAGGACAACAAGCTCCCATCTTTTTCTTCTCCCATCAACCTAGCTGGAGTATTTCTGTGGTCTGGGAAGGCTCCTAGGTGTGTGATTTATTTTTGCTTGAGGGATGGCTCCCCTGGTGTTGGTATGGAAGGAAGGTGGTCTCTCCCTAGGCTGCTCCTGTTTCCCCAGATAACTCATGTCACAGGTGGCAAATGCATCTGCACATTCACATATAGGCAGCTAAACAGCAGGACCAAAACTGCTATAGGTTAGGAGTTGTCTTAATAATAGCAAAAGGTGGGGTCTGTGCAAAGCATCTAAGATCAACCAGCAATCCAGGAAAAATTGTGCTACGCTGTTACTGTTCTGTGTGTCCTAGAAATGATAAGACAAGCACACCAAAACTGCTCAAGGGATGAGAGGAGGTTTCTCTCTGAATCCAGATGTTGATCTGCTCATTCCCAGAAGCAGAATGATTGATAACCCAGTTATTTGGAGCCCCACTAGTGGATGTATTCTTAGAAACTAGAACCTCATTTTCTCATACTGCAAAATGTCACTTCCTAGGACTGGTTGCACAGAAATTGGATTTGTTTCTTGCCTTTAGACCTGAGCAGTACAATAGGCTGATGAATATTGATTGTACTTTCTTTAATTTTTATATTTTGTTGTTGTTGTGCTAAAGCACCCCAATCTGATAATTGGTAGATTACAAATACATTAGAATTGATCAGATGAGCAGGACAGACTTTTGTGATGGTGTAAGGTGAATCCTGTCTTTTGGATGAAGGAACCCTGAGGGAGGTTAACAGTCTCACAGCTGGACTTGCCTGGCTGCTTACTGCCCTTGTCAGTGAGCACCACGAGATGCACTTGGTGTGTCTCTCCAGCATGGTACCATTCATTCACACCCACAACTCCTGGGTATAGCTGCAGGGTGGTTCATTACATGGTTCATTACCAATACTATCCCTGGCAAACAACCCTGTGTGCTGTGCTGTGGGGTGTCCCTTCTGGAAGAGTAAATACATGGCTGCATGTTGCTGGGCTGCTGCAGGACGTTATTTCTTCTAATGGCTGTGCTTTGGTGTTTGGATATATGGCTATACAGTGTAATGCTGTTTTTAATTTGGGGTATTGGGGATTTACCTGCTCATTCAGCAGTGTGTGTCCTCTGGACCAAGCTTTCCAAGAGGCACAGAGGTCTAGGGAGAGGTTTTCTCCAGGGAATCAGGAAACCATTTGCTATGTTGGAACATGTGTCTGAAGTGGATGCCAAATCCTTAAATGCTTGGCCCTCTGAGCAGCGTTGCTCTCTGCATGCTGCTTGAGGGACCCCATGGCCTCCTGTGAGCTGTTACAAGGCAGGACACTGCTTGCACAGAGAGGTGGATGGGCAAGCATCACATGTCCCTATGAAACAGTCAGGCAGATGGGTGAGCATTCCAGGCTGCATGGGTTGCCAAGACATGGGTGAGCCCACTGCAGAGATGTGTGCCAGTTCCAGGTGATGGATCCCAGTAGCTGGCCACTGCCCCATCTACCTCAGGCTAATAGAACACAGGCCTGTGCTCCAGCTGCAAACCTTGAATAAGAGAACAACACCTCTCACCTGTATGCCCTTAGAAACTCCTGTTGCTTTCAGACACCAAATGGCCAAGAGACAGGGTTTCCCTATAGCACTGGCTTTATGAGTAAAGTAAGGGGGCTGCTGAAATAGGATAGATGTTTTTTCCTCATGTCTCTCACCTCACGCTGCATCCTCAGCCATTTTGGTGAACAAGATGCCCATGTTAACCTGTAGACAAATCCACTGCCCTTGCATAAAAGAGCTGTCAAGAAGGAGGGGAGTGCCCATGTGTAAGGTCCCAGTGATAGTGAGTATGGTCCAGCTTGCCATGGTGGGGGTGGCTCTGGAGCAAGCTGGGCATGTGGGCAGCTGCTGAAGGCCAGCAGGGCTCTTTGGCTGTGGAGTGAGGTGTGATGGGATGCGATGCAATGGGATGTAGTGGGATATGATGAGATAGGGCTGCAGCAGGTAGGAGTGCCCAGAGGCATGGAGCAAGCCCACCTGCACTGCTGGGGTCTGCACCAGGGTGGGTCTTTGCAGCACTTCCAGAGCTGTATGTCTCTGTATGGAAGGGCATCAGTTGTTAATGACAGTGTGGGTATTCAGCAGGATTTCAACCAATAACTTCAAACCAGTCTCAGCTTGAAGGGTGACAATAGCAGGAAGCACACCTGTCCCTCAGCACTTTGTGGGTGTATGTGGGGTGACAAGCCCCAACACCCCTGGGGATACTGTTGGCAGCTCCTGTGCAGTCCACATGGAGAGTGAAGCCTCTAGCTCTTGCCTGTGCTTCTCTGGGGCCAGAAAAGGCTTTATTCCATCCTTTCCCCGGGTCCATTCACCATAACTCCCTGCCTCCTCCCCCTCTCCTGGTCCCCTCCCACCCTGCCTGCTGGAGCCCCAGCAGTCTCTTGACACCTTGGGGGAAGGCTGGGAGGTGTAACCATCGCCAGCAAGAGAGAGGGAGAGCAGAAGGGAAGGGAGAAGGAAGCCAATAACAGGAAGGTCTAGTAAGGTGGTGGAGGGGGAGGGACGGGGCCACTCCTCTGTCGGTGGGACTGCAGATTATTTTGCATGGATTGTTGAAGAGAAAAGGGAGCTGCATTTGTGAAGGGACCAAAAAATACACAGCTCGTTGCTCGGGTAAGTGCAGATGCGAGCTCCCCAGCTCTAATTGTCATGCGGTACATTGATCCTATTTTGCTTAGTTATACTGGTTTTGATTCTTGTAAGGCTATTTGATGCATCAGCTTTATGCCTCAGCTGCTAGAGACTGAATCTCCTTGGTACGTGTGTGTGTGTGCGTGTGCGTGTGCATGCTCATGCATGGGGAGTGATGCCCATTCTCTGAACATGCACTGACACATTTTTCCAGCTCTCGGTGTGGTGCCTCGTTTGAGATGTTATAGTACAGCATGCTGTCCACACACACACGTGTGTGTTTGCTCTTGCTGGTTTTAAAATCTGCTCATCCGCACAATTATTGATACAGCAGGACAGTTCAGCAGCTGAAAATTAAAGAGGGGGCTCTTAATTTGCAGTGCATATTGGTAGGGGGGGGTACTTCTCTTTATTCTGAGCCAGACACGGTCAGTATTGTGTTTTATAACAAAGCTACATTTAAAGATCAATTCAGCAGTGGTTATTGCATCCAAATTACATGGTTGTCATGGAGATGGTACAGAGAAGCTGAAGTGATATGACTGCATCTGGACTGGAGTGGGGCTTCACCACCGAGCGAGATCCTGCCTTGTCTCCTGTGTCTTTTTGTCTGTACTAGGTTACAATTTCTCTTAATCTTCTATGAAGCAGTACCATATTAGAGGATTTAGAGGTCAAGCTGCCGTGAGGGGTTTGTGTTACCCCCATTCAGCACTGTGTTATTATCGTAATTGCTATGTTAGTATCTAGTGTCTTCCTCAATTTCTTCTACAAGTCTGGGGAGGAGGAAGGCGTGAGAAGGACACATAGTTTTCAGAGCACAGCTAGGGCTGGGAGTACTTTCTAAAAAGATACCTGCCATGTCCACACCTCCTTGTTGGCTCTCACATCTTGAGGGACAAAAGGGAAAGGATGCTCTGATTTTACCCATGTTCATCTTCCATTTTCCTATCTCAACTTTGAGGATACAAGGAGCCAGTCACCTACTCATCACCGTGTCAGGGGAAAACAGTATTTGGGTTTTTGTTATTATATTTGTTTCCTTTGCAACTGGTAATATGGATGTGTTGGCAGTTGGGAAAGAAAATCCATAATTTATGAGAATGAAATTTTCCTGCCTAAGGCTAGCTGGAATACAAAGAGTATATCTGTGGGAAGGGCATATTATATGTTACAGATGTGCATTTCTCTAAGCGGCTGGGAGCAAATCACACTATTGTACTCATCTTTATTATTTTGGGTGTTAGGCTGGCTTTAGTCAATATTTAATCTGAGCTCATTGTGTACTCACACAATAAACGTGCAATTTGGAGCCTAACTTTACATCTATAAAATGCTTTGGGAATGCATGTGGCATTGTCTCCATAAATGCAATTTCACCCTTTTCTATAAGACACAGCCCATTGTGGGGATGTAAATAGAGTAAAAGGCGCTGGTGGAAGCAAGCCCATCAGAATGGCAGTGTTTCTCTAATTGTATCACTAAACATAAGAGAGAATTAATTACTAGGATAAACAGAGCTTTGTAGCTGTTGGATCAGTGTAATATTTGTATGGAGTTCCAGGCCTTCATTATAGTAGCTAGGATTGCAGCTTACATTCCCCCCATGCCAGTAGATAGTGTTTTAGCCACGAGTGTAGAGTATTAACCTTTGATATTTCTCTATTAAAAATCAGCTAACTTCCCATGTCCTTGTCCATTACAACCTCTCCAAAGTGTGTGATCCAGCTACGATTTTCTTTAACATGGTTTTTCCTGTACAAGTCCAAGCAAACAATGGATAAAGTCTGAAAGTGGGCAGCTAAGCCCAGAGGGGAAGTCGGGGAGACGGCTGATTCACAAAATGGATGGTTCTCATTTTGTCTCTTCTTACCCCCTAAAAGTTAAGCACAAGTGGAGTGGAAGTGGGGTTTTTCCCTGGACATCCTCGTGGATCTGCGAGGCTGGAAGCCAAGTAGTTCTGAATTAATGCTGAGTTTCCTCCAGCCTCAGCACATTATCGCTCTTCAGTCTGTGGATGTATGATTCCCTGGGGAAACGGAGGCTCAGCACAGTCAAGTGTCTTTGACAAGGTGACAGCAGCAGTGCTGGGCAGAGGACACAGAAAGTATGCCAGCAAGGCCCCCTCTCTGACCACCAGGCCCATTGAGTATCCAAATGGTGTGGTTCTGTTTGTAGGTGCAAGGGAAGGGTGCCAGTGATGGGAATTCAAAAGCCATGTTCCTGTGTGACCTATTGTAGGTGATCCTGCTCTGGCAAGGGGTTGGACTGGATGAGCTTTTGAGGTCCCTTCCAACCCCTAGCTTTCTGTTGCTACTGTCACCAAAGCGGTGGCTGTGGGCAGGGTGATTGCTGGTGAGAGAACTGCCTGCCTAAAAGTTGTGTGTGAGCAGTCACTGGAGTGGGTGATCTGCTGCTGCGAATGGCTGGATCTCTTGGAGTTGATGCTTACTCTGTTAGTTGACAAAGACTCTGACATCTCCCTGGCACTTTTGCTGCGGGTGAAAATGTCCTTCTCTCCCACTCAACATGGAAATGTTTTCCCAAGAATATGCCAGGACAGTCCATGTGAAGCTCAGTGCATCCAGGCTCTCAGAGGTCAGATGGGTCCAAAGAAATGGTACCTTCTACAAATGAGGCTCATGATCATTGTTGTAGCAGTTGTGGTGCAGGAATCGTAGGCAAGAGGGATAGGGTCAGGTCTGGCTCCCTCACACATTTCCTTTGTGAACCTGTGGAGGTGGCTGGCAGGCTAGGCTCACTGGTGGAGAGGCTAAGTGGTACCCACCGACCTGGAGAGTGACCACCTCACTGTTCGTCCTCGCTGCTATCCCTGCAGGAGTTCAAGGAGCTGAGTGGCTGAGATGCTCAGGGAGGTCCTTTCCTGCAGTCTATAACCTGGCTTTCCCGACCCTGGGCAGCACCTAGTTCTGCCAAACTCCTGAGCAGGGAAACTAGTGATTCCTGCTTTAGAGCAAATGCTGCTTCTGTCACTGGATCAGTCCCGGTGGGCTCTCACTTGTACCAGAGAATATAAGGAGCTGCAGGCAGCCTGAGCAGAGATGGTGGAGATGAATTTAAGCCTCTTGCGCTCTCTGATTTTTCTCAGCTCTGGGCTTCAACTTGGCACTAGGCACAGGGTTTGTCACCTGCCTCTTCACCACCACTCTTACATGTTCTCCACTCCTTTCTCTTCCTCCTCATCACCTCACATCCTTCTTTCATGATTTTTCAGTATGTGAGCCAGTCTTGAAGGGCCTGGCTGCTCACTGTGGAGAAGAATGGACTGGAAGGTTGCTCAGGCTATCTGTAGGGTTGTTTGAAGGAACAACTTTTCCCCATGTCCTGGGCAAAGAACTGTGTTTGGGTGGATCCCAAAAAGGCAGCCTCCCAGCACCACTGCAAGTTGTCCTATGCAAACTGGTCAGGTTGTCATCTGTGGCACCACCAGGTCTGGAAGACCTTATATCATCTCCTCCTAGGTCCTCTTTTTCTCCAAGGCAGTCTGATAATGTTGGTGGGATACCCTGTCATCGCCAGCTGCCTTGAGAAACCTCATCAGGGCTCAAGGAAGACACAACATTTCCTTCCAAGCAGGTTGGGCATATGATTCATTCTAGGTTTTTCTTTAGTCCTTTACTTCTTGGGACACAGTTTGGTTCCTAGGATCATCTCCCAAAGCTTCCACTACGGCAAAACCCTAATCCACTGCTTTTGTACCTCCTACTCCCCAGCTGAGACACCTGAGAATCATGGAGGAGCATCTTTCCTGGAGCTCTTAGTGTGTTGTGAGCATGGCAACAAGTGTTCTGGAGACAGGACCACTCTATGATCTTCTGGACTGAGGGTCTCCCAGCTGATGTGGTGGCTTGTGCAGTCACTTCCCATCCTGTATCTGCCTTTCAGGCTTTGCAGCTGACTTCCTCATCTTTCTGTGGCTCTTTGCTGATGACTGACTCCCTCTCAAAAGGCAAAACCTGCAGGTCTGCATGAGGAGAGTAGATGCCAGTGCTGTTCCCTTCTCATCAGCCTTCAGCAGGAAAAGTTACATCAGGCCCAGGTGACCGATGCACTTACAGTTCACCAGCTGTGCTGAAAACCCGCTCTAGATTCTCTTCCCCTGTGTGACAGTTGTCTGTCTATTATTTTCTTGATGTGAAAAAACAAATTTGACCCAAATCTTATTTTCTTTACAAAAAATTTAACACACTCTAAATTTGTAGGCAGATGCTGTAATCCCAAATTACATTTAAGTGTTTAGATTTTTATGTTCAATTTTTGCTTTCTGTACTTGCTTCTGTGCTCCAGAATCAAAGCATAAAGCTCACTTCTTGGAACTTCTTTTTGTGTTTCTTTTACACTTTGGGGATTTTTTTAAAGATCCAACTCTTCAGTGGTTTCAGCATCAATGCACCCCAAATGTAGGTAGGGTTTAGCTGACCCGTAATTGCAGTTTTTAGCCGGTGAACAATTTTTCCAAAAAATTTCACATTGTTCTGGGAAAAAGCCTCATAGAGATGGAGAGGGAGTTCTCTGTGGTACCTTCCCACCAGAGCTGGATAGTCTGAAGTCAGCTCAGAGGAGCATCTACACACTGCTCTATTAAAAGCAGGACCAGCTGACGGTAGCATCCTCCACAGCAAGCCTTGGTTCCCCTTGCGGAGGTGTCCACTCTGTGTGTGGCCATGTGATGTTGGCTGGTACTGGACACATACATGAGAGGATCTTTCTCGAGTCCTGAAGATCAGATCAAGCACAAGGCACCACTCCCAGCACAGAGCCTCCCTTAGGTGGGGCTTGCTCCTGCCGGAAGGTACCTGTTTTTTCCTCAAAAGGCTACTGAATACCCAGATGGTGGAAGTGTTTGAAGTCGGATAGGGACCCCGGTATTTCAGGCATTTTCTAGGAACAAAAGTGACCAGGTATGGACACAACCTGCCTAAGCAGGACATAGGCTTCTGGGGAAGAGAGGTGGGTTCTAGCCAGAAGGGTACACATGATGCAGGGGGATTCTGCTAAATTAAAAATATACATTTGTCTTTGCTGGTACAACAGAAGCTAGGGGAGCAGGCAAGAGGAAAGTAAGAAAGCTTTATTTAATTAGATTATGAGGCCCCAAAGGCTTCAGACTCATAAAAAAAGAAGAATTATTTTTGTAATTGAGGATGGTGTTTCTGCCAAGTACTGCTTTAATCAGTATTTAGGTTTTATCTCATAAGTTAGCAATGCCAGGCAAGGGAGCCACCCCTCACCAGAGTCTGGAGGTTGCTGAAGCAGGAGCTAGTTGTTGGCAGCCAGAAGTGTTAACCTGCCTTTCAAGGAAAAGGTATCCTCTGTCCTTTCAGGGCTGTTGATCTAAGTCTCTTGGTGTTCTCTCACCATTAAAGCTCTCTTTATTCTCCAAGTCCCAGGAGACTGCTTTGTCCATTGCATAGATATGGAAACTGAGGCAGCAAACAGGGTTGTTTTTTCTACAAGAAGTAGACAGCTGCAACAACTGAGGCAGTTCCCTCTGATGGCCCCCTCCTAGGGGCCAGTGGGGTGGGCTGTGGCCATGTAGAGGGACAGCCTGGCTGGCTCTGTGCTGCCTGAACCCCTGTCTGCCTCTGCTGCATATTTTCACCTTGGGGAACAGCCAGCAGGCCAGTCACAGACATGACAGTAGAAATACGATGTCCCTGGACCGCATCAAGCCTAATTCCCTGAATCAGGATAGGGTGTGTGGGCTACTGGGCTGAGATCCCCAGCCATGCCCTTCCTAGACTTTGGAGTGCCAGATGGAAAGTGCTGACCTATAGTGGGCTGAGAGACTAGTAGTGATAGGACACAGGATAATGGCTTTAACCTGAAAGAATATAAATTTAAATTAGATACAAGGAAGAAACTCTTCACTGTGAAGATACCAGCTTCACTGGAACAGGTTGCCCAAGGAAATTGTGGATACTCCATCACTGGAAATGTTCAAGGCGAGACTGGATGGGGCTTTGAGCAACCTGGTCTAGTGGGAGGTGTTCCTGTCTGTGACAAGGGAGTTGGAACTCAGTTATCTTCAAGGTCTTTTCCAACTCAAACAATTGTATGATTCTGTAATTCTATGAGTTGGACTGGAATGGGTGAGGGTCCCAAGCCTGCAGGGATCTGCTGGCCTGTGATATTCTTTGCTTTTCAGCCCCACCTGCTCAGTGCACCCATGAGCCCCTGCTGAGGTGTGTGTTGGTGGAACTGGGCATGGTAGGGCTCAAGTCACCTTCAGAAGAGCCACTGCTACCAAGAGAGTCTTTCTGTAGCCCCTCAATGTCATGGTGACCTCCTACTCTGCTCCTTCTGACCCTGAGAAATGAAGCCTCTTCTCTCCCAAACCCACTGGCCCCACTCATAATATAAATCCATAGGCTCATCAGCCTCCCTGTGTCCCTGAGTTGAGGAACCTGGGAGGAACTGGGGCACATGGATGCTCTTGAGCCCAGCAGTGCAGGAGACCAGAGATCACAAGTGTACTTCGAAACAGAAAAACATCCCACCTGCCTGTTCCTACAGCCCTTGGTTTTAGGCTCCATCTAATTAAAAGTTGTTTTGAAAGGATTAGGGCAGGTAATGAGTGGTTTTAATGGGCAGCTTGTGCCATGTTGCAGGCAGTATTTCTGAGGTGCTCAGAAGTGCCTGTCTGTAAGGTGCTGAAAGTCTCTGCTAATCATTTATTAACCATTTATAAAGTATTTAGAAATGTGCTTTGTAACAAAGCATGACCTTTTCATTTGCACCTCTCCTCTCCACTATCACAGCTCCTTGCTGTTGGCTACTTACGAGAGCAGCATCAGTGCCCACTGCAGCAGTGGAGCCTGTCTTGCACCACTTGAGTCTGGGGCAGTGCCTGTTCCTGCAGGTGGTTTTCTGTGTCCACAGCATCTGAGACCTGTGCAAGGGTTTTTGATCCAGGCACAGCTATGACCTGCTTCTAGCAGGGCACCTCTCAGTAGGAGGTGGTGGGCACTAGGATGGCAATTACCACTCACCGCCAAATCATGACTGTCTTAAATGAGCCAGAGACTTTTAGCCCAGACTTTTGCAGCTGCCTCCTTTTGCCACTTTGAGCTCTGGTGGTCTCCAGGCTACTTTCACAGTCTTTTAATTTTTGTGTGCAAGGGCAACTTTTGGTTGTTCAAATGTAGCTTCATGAAGCTTAGATTTCCCATGTGCACCCAGTGTAAGAGCTGTGGTAATGACAAGGTGAGGTGATTCTGCATTGCCAGGTGGGAACACTGGACCAGAGCTGCCTGGGGACCATAAGCGGAGTAACAGGCTCAGGTGAAAAGCAGACCTGGATGTGCAGTATTACAGCAAAATCACAGGGTCATAGCAACACCTAACATGCAGGTGTGTTACTGTTACTGCCATCAGACCAAGAAAGAAGGAAAGTGGCCACAAAGTTATAGCAGCTCCTGGTAGATGTAGGTAAAGATCCTGTGGTAGAAATCTGTGCCTTAATCACAGAATCACAGAACATTAAGGGTTGGAAGGGACCTCGAAAGATCATCCAGTCCAATCCCCCGCTGCAGCAGGCTCACCTAGATCAAGTGGCACAGGAACATGTTCAGGTAGGTTTTAAATGTCTCCAGAGAAGGAGACTCCACAACCCCCCTGGGCAGCCCGTTCCAGTGCTCTGTCACCCTCACT
>JAOXOE010000765.1:726085-767369 GCA_028565055.1 Phoeniculus purpureus
AGGTGGACGCGGCTCTGGCTCTGCTTTGCCGCCAGATTATTTCTGGGCATCGCCACAGACGGACGCGGCAGGGAGCCCGCAGGCTGTGGAGCCGTGCTGGGGGGCACCGCGGGGGGCACAGCAGCTGGGGGCCGGGACCCTGCTCACCATGCTGGCACTGCCCGCCTGCCTTCCCGGCATCCTCTCGCCATCAGCGGCTGTCAGCCTGGCTGCGCTGCCCGCCGACACCGCCAGCCTCCCCCTCCTCCCCGCCGGCTGCGAGCGCGCTGGTGCGTCATCCGGAGCTCGGCTAATTCGGGGGCAACTGTTTTGCGCCTGCGATGGATCACGCCGCACGCTGTGCCAGGGCCCCCACGCTGCCTGGCCCAGATGCCCCCCTCCCACCTGGACCGCTTCCCCCTGCCTCCTGTAACCAAGGAGAGGAATTAGCAGCAGGGGAAAAGTGGTGCTTTCTGACGCAGGTCTCACACCGCTCATGGCCCAGCGCCAGGGCCCCCCTCACCTCTGCTGTCACGGCTGCCCTGACCCCTTGTGCGAGGGGGGTCAGGGACCTGGGGCTGATTCAGGGCTGAGCACGGCTGTCACGCTTCTTCTGCAGACGTGGAGCAGCTGCTGCTTGCTGGATGCCGCAGGGGGTTGCTTCAGGGTGGCCACGTTGGCCCAGGGGTGAGGCTGCTCCTCAGACACCACCATGAAGGTGGGTCCTCAGAGAGATGGCCGCGAAGCACATCACAGGGAAAAGGAGGGTGAAGAGCCGTACTAGCTCCAGGGTCTCCTTGCTGGACACACACGGTGGCTGGGGAGCATCTGCAGTGATGAACCGTGTGCCTGGCAGGATGGAGAGGGATTGCTGTGCTCAGCTGAGCTGCATGCACGGAGAAGGGTATGAAGCGGGAGCTCACCAAGCACTGACTCCATGCCGCATCTGTGGGATGCCCAGGCTAGATGCATGGATGGGGTCACGTGTCCTTTTGAGAAGATGTCTGTGTGGGAGCTTGCCTTGGGGAGAGCTGTTCATGAAGAGCTTTTTCTTATCACTGCCCCCACGCTCTGCACTCCTAACATGGCTCTCGAGCTGGTGGTGCCAGCGGAGCCATCACAAGGGCAGTGGTGGTGGGAGCATCATCCCCAGGTGGGCACAGAGCAGCCAGATTGTGTGTCTCTGGCCTTTGCATGCAAGTGCATGCCCAGTGCTGAAGCTGATACACAGACACAATGCTGCATTTGAATCCACCAGCTCGCCTTGAAGCTGGGGTTGAATTTCATAAATCTTTCGAGGCTCAGCTTGAGTGGATCTGGTGTCGTCCTGCATGGATAGACATAGGAGAGGCAGCTTGTGTGGATGGATGTGTTTTGTGGGGTTATTGGTCCCCTTCCTCACCCCCAGGTGAGGGTAGGGGATGGAAGGGAAGGAGATGGCTTGCAGACAGACATCTATGGCCCTGGTGGGACCTCAGGAAACATCCCTAAAGCACGCTCAGTCTCTGAGAACACGCATGGGGGTACGCACAGCTCCTTGCTCCAACACAACTGCTCTCCACTGTATAAAAGGGAGCAGGATGCGGAGGGAAGAATGGCTTTGAACAGTCAATTTCCATCGCTGGAAGCTGACAAGTTTAAAACAGCTAATGTGCCCCGCAAGATGAGGCCTTCAGAGATTTACAGCTCTCCTCGGCTGACTGCTCCCATACGGTGTGCGTGTCAGCCAGGGAGCCTTTTAAAGAACCAAGATAAAGCTGCAGCGAGGCCGCATTGCCCACCAAATGGATGGCAGAGAGAGAAGAAAGGAAGGAGAGAGGTTGCTGCGTGTGGTTTCTTTTCCCATCAGACAGGCTGCTGAGCTCATGTCCCCTTCTGCAGCCACTACCACAGAGTTACTTCAGGTCAAGGTCAAAGCAGCCCTCCTGGAGCAAAGTTTTCCAACACTGCTGCAGGAGGAGGTTTGCAAAATGCTGCAGGAGCTGTCAGGTGCCTACTGGGGTAGACTGGGGCAGGTGTTAGTGGCATGTATAGATGGTAGAAGCTGGCAGGGTTCACTGTGTGGGGCAGGACATCCCACGGGATGAGACAGCCCTGGGAATGGGCAAGAATCAGGCTGAGCTGTCTGCTGCAGGCTGGCAGGCTGGTGCTAGAACGGGTGGGATGGTGGGGAGCAGGGTCCTGGGTGGGGTTGGGTGCGAGCACCATTCTCAGCAGAACTCCAGCCAGGGGCAGCATCCCCATGAGGTATCACACAAAATTGAGAAGCTGCTGCTAAGCTTCTCAGTGCTGCTGCCTAGCTGCTGTCTGTGCCTTGTCAAGGCAATGCTAGAGTGTCACAGGTGCTCCCTAGGGCAGCTTGATTCTCAGTCTGACATCTCATTCCTCTGAGCCTTCTGCTGCAGCCATCATGTGCTTGAGCAGACCCGTGATGGGCACCAAGCTCTGTGACGTGCCCAGGGTGTCAGCTGGCTAGCACCATGGCCGGGGGACCTTGGGCACATGGGGTGTCATGGGACCTGACTGCCCAGCCCCAACATACTTGTGGTGTCTGCTGTCACCCTCCGCTTCTGCTCTGCCTGGCGAAGACATAGTCAGTGGGTGCCAAGAGGCACGTCACCTTCCCCAAGGTCTCCAGAAGAAATGGGCTGAATACACTGTGTCCTGAGAACACCTCTGCCTCCCTGCCAGAGCCAAGGCAGAGGATGGCTGTGGTCCCCATTTCCAGGCTGCTGCTTGGGACACCAATGTCAGCTGGATAAACAGTGCTTGCACTAGTCCCTCTCCCCAGCACAGCTCAGGCTCTCTAGTGTAGAGCAAAGGTGAAGCTACATTACCTTCTTCTGTATCTGAAGAAAAAGGAATGGAAACAGGCATCCTCATTCCTAGGCAGGCCATTAAACTCACACCAAACCATCATCACACTTAGGAGAAATAAGACAGGGCAGAAGAGCCACTTATGGGATGTTTAGCAGTGGGGTGTCTGGAGATATTTTCCATCATTTCTACCTGTTCTACCACCTAGCTTTGCTACCTCAGTGGCCAGGAGGTTCCAGATTCTCCATCTGGCCCAGACTGGGAGAGGCTTTCCATCCCAGCACCTAACTGATGCTGTTACTGGCAGTCTCAGAGCCATGGTTAGACATTAGGAAAAACTTATTGAAAGGGTCATCAGGAATTGAACAGGCTGCTCAGGGAGAGGGTCGAATCACCATCCCTGGACATGGTTAAAAGTCATGTAGATATGGAGCTTAGGGACACGATCTAGCAGTAGACTTGGTACAGTTGGATTGATTGTTGGGGTCTATGATCTTTTAGGCCTCTTCCAATCTGAATGATCCTACGATTCTGTGATTCAGTAGTGCTGCCTGGCTCTGATGCACCAGGAGCTGGGAGCTGAAGAAGCAGCCTGCACCCCAGCACAAGCATTTTGCACATTTCTGGCTCCAGAGGTTGCTGGTACAGAGGAGCAGCATGGCAGGGGACAGAGCCATAGGATCCCCTCTGCTGCTGTCCCTCACAGCGCTGACCACAGTGAGGGGTGAGTCTAGGCTCAGAAAAACACCCAGGGCAGTCACCAACCCTGACAGTGGGGAGGGGGCATTTCATTACTGCCTGAAACAGCTGTTTTACCATGTCTCCTCTGAAAACCTGCCGTCCTGGGAGCAAATAACCCCTTCCCTATTCAGGAGAGAACCAATCTCTGCTTCTCTCTGTCCCCTGCATCGGGTGTTGGCAGCAGACTCTGCACAGGGATGGGGCTGCCTTTTCTGTACAGCCCCATGGACCACCCTGGCAGAGGGTCTTAGGCACATATCTTGTTCCACAAGGGGTCCAGGGAGTTATTGTGTGGCCTCACTTACAGCGTTTCCAAAGATTCACACTGGTACCCGCCCTTCTTGCGAAGTGCCCAGGCTTTGGAGTGATAGGGGAGAATCATCCCCTTATCTCTCTTCTCTTTATGCAAACACACGAGCCCTCTTGGAGCCACTGTGTGATGCCGTCAGCCGGAAAGCTGCAAAGGCGGGGAGGTTGCCCAGCTTCTGTCTCCTTCCCAGCAGGTGTGGCTGGCCCTGCCAGGCAGATGGCTCAGCGCCTGGCAGAGATGAGCGCCGACGCCAGGAGCAGCTGGCTCCATCCATACCCAGGCCAAGAGCGGGGATGCTGAGCAGCATGGAGAGCTCATGGTACGCAGATGAGGCAGTGACCTCCCCTGCCAGGCTCAGGTTGTGCTGGGCACCTCTGGGCTCTTGCATGGACTTGGGATGATCTGCCAGCTCCTGTCTCTGCCTGTGAGGACCCCACAGTGGCGGGGGGGGTCCTGAGAGGGTGCTGGCTGGAACTAGTCATGCCCTAAAGGAGGTAGGGGTCTGCTGAGAAGATCCCAAAAGCCCAGCTCTGATACAGGAACCTCCAGGGTGCATTTACTGCAGTGAGACCTGGATGCCAGTCATGCAGAGCACCCTGAAGCAACAGGACTACAGAGATAAAGAACCACAATGTGGACCCTTCTCTGAGCCATCAGCTCCCACCCCGGGTTTGATTCTTGCCTAATGAACTGCTGGGCAATCAACAGACCAATCGGAAGCCCTGCCAGCGCCCAGGCCAGGCACTCTCTACCTTGTTATTTCTAACCAGTGAAGTGGGGGAAGCAGACACTTTTCATCCACTGGCAGTCACCATGCTGTTGTGCAGCATCTAGCACAGCAGGGCAAGGATGAACCAACCCTCAAAAATCAAATGGAGACAAGAAGATGGGGCACACGACCCTAGGTGGTGGGGAGAGCAACAGCAGATGCATTTTTCTCCCATGCAGACTGTGCAGATCATGATGAAAACAATAGGGGGATTGCAAAAGCTCTGGTGCTGTGATGGCTGGCCACGTTTATGAGGGGCAAAGCGCAGCCGCCTCACGCTGCACAGTGCGATCTCATTTTCTGTATGGTTATTAATTCATCCATTTGCCTGGCTCCGAGTGGAGGCCAACAGTAAAAGCAAATGAACAGCACCTGGACTGGCAGCTTGGGAGCTTAGTGCAGCCACCTCTTGGGTCCGACATTTGAAGGCTTGGAGAAGCTGTTCCTGGGGATCCTCTGAAGGGGCAGAGGAGACATGGAGGGATCTAGTCCACAGGAGCAAAGCCACCAGGCAGGCTACTCCCAACACACAGGCTCCTCCAACTTCATCTTGCAGCCAGCGCTGGAAGTGGAAGTTTTGCAGTCATGCACGGTGCTGTTTGCTTGGTATTTCCTGACCTCGAGAACAGGAAGTAGTGGTGAAGCCCAGGAGAGGGCTGCTCTTTGGAGATTTCCAGCCTGACATGTTTTGATCTCTGCCTATGGGAGAGGGGGAAACCTTTGTGCTCTTTCCCTTGTCCCCATGCCCAGTGCTGAGAGCTAATGGGACAGATTTGGGCTGACTTGGACCTGGGCAGGTGAACTGTGCAGAAACCTGGCAGTTTGCGTTTACCCTTGTGCTTTTCCTTGTACTGCTCTGACCTGGGCCTCATTTGCTCAGGCTTTAGGACAAACACGGAGAAGCTAGCTCACAAGCTACAGTGTGAGAAACAGCTAGTTGTGATGGATGAATGTCCCATCCAAGCTGTCCTACTGAAGTCCAGCTGTCTGGGTACATAAGGTCCAGTTCTGTCCCCTAACAACTCTACCGGAGAGGTCTGGAGAAGCATCTCATCACCACCAGAGTTCGTCCTGCTTTCAAGGTCTGAGTTCATGCTGGGAACCATCAACCTTACACAAAAGTCTCCTTCAGGGCTTGGGTACACAACCTCAGGTTGTCCCAAATCCTAGCTTATGTCCATGTCTCCTCAATGTTGCGTGAATCACTGGAGTCTCTGTTGAAGGACTGTGTTCCCCCTCTTCAGTGCTGATGGTCATGATGAGACAAGGCCAGGAGAAGGGAAGGTTGGGCTTGTGCCTGGTGCCAGGAAAAGCCTCTGTCATGGCTGTACTTACTTCCTATCAGGACTAGCGCTGTCTGTTACTGGTGAACCATGGCAGCAGTCTACAAGGAATGTGAATTGTACATTATTAGCAATCTTTTAAAGAGCTGCCAGTGTGTCCTGGGTTCCTCCTTTATTTCTGCATATGGCCTGTCCACCTGTGAATGCAGCATTCATGGGAGATGCCATGTCAGCTTAAGGTGGCCTGTTACTTACCCCAGTCAACTCCAGTAGGTGATTCTTCCTCTGGACAAGACAGAAGACACATTGGCTGGAGATGACTTGGCTGGGATATACCCAAAGAGAGTTGCTGTGTCAGGGCCAGGGTAGCCAGGAGGTGAAGCTGCTGTCCATGGCTTTGCACCAGGTTGACTCAGGTGGCTGTGGTTCCTCTGCAAAGGCACGTCCAGACGTTGGCCTCAAGAATGATGAGTTCACAGTGTAAAACAGGAGTTATTCCATTTTATGGTCACAAAGGCACCAGGTGGGACCCACACCAAGAGCCTGGGGGCTCCTGGAATGAAGCAGCAGACAGCCACCTGCTCTGCTTGCCTTAGCAAGAGCTTGTTGCAGTGCATGTGTTTTGGCCAGAACTCCCCTGATTGACTCCTATGGGGACATGGTCTCTTTGGAAGGTTTCGGGGTCTCCCGCTTCAGATGTGCTGATGTTCCACTGAATAGACAGTGGACTGGACAAGGCAAGTTTGTCTCTGAGGAGACATCTACTCTTCAGAGACAATAATATCATAGAATCATAGAATGGTTTGGATTGGAGTGGACCTTAAAGCTCATCTATTTCCAAACCCCCTTCCATGGACAGGGACACCTCCCACTAGACCAGGTTGCCCAGAGCCCCATCCCACCTGGTCTTGAACACTTCCAGTGATGGAACATCTGCAACTTCCTTGGTCAACCTGTGCCAATGTCTCACCAGCCTCACAGTGAAGAACCTCCCCCTTACATCTAAACTTCCTTCTTACCTATGTCTGATACTGTGCTGTGTCTGGGCATAAACAAGCAGGTAGCATGTGACAGACTGGGGCTGCGATGTTGAGGGAGGCAGCACTTGGAATAGCTTTTTGGAGGATTCCCACTTGGATTTACACAGTGTCTTAGGAGATCCTGAATCTTTCCACATTTGCTGTGTATCTTTGTCCTCTGTTCCTGACTTTTCCTGCTCCCCATGGCATTGCTGCAGCAGCCTGTGACACAACTGTCTGAGAAGTTCAGACCATTCAGCTCTGGGTCCACTTGGAAAAACAAATTCTAGACAAAAGAACGATCAGAAGCAATAAAGAGTCACTGGTAAAATTGCTGAAACACTGACTGCATTATGCTGGCATGGGCACAGTGGTGATGGAGACAGCAGCACACAAGGATGCTGATCAAACCATGGGAGGGGGTTCATGACTGAGCCTGATTTTCTTTGGAAGTGGTAGATCTGTGCACCTGCAAGGGACAGAACTTAGTGCATGTAAGTGGTGGTGGGTGCTGAAGTCAGAGAGTTTGCTGGAGCGCAGTGCTTTCCCCTCCTGAAGTAAGCAAGGGGTGAGGACCCACTGAGATAAGCAGCCACATCCAGCCATGCATGTTTTTCCATAAGCAGTCTCCTGGGCAACTGTAAGCACGGAGCCAGATGAGCCATCAGGATGAGGAGCTGTTGTGCTTGTTCAGAGGATTCCCAGCCCTTTGCCCTAGTCAGAGGGCTCCGTAGATCACCTCATATTTCCAGCCCAGAGGTGGGCAGTCAATGGCCCTGCTTGGGGCTCCCTGGCAGGCTAGGGTTAGGTTATCTTAATGCCCTGCTTCACCTCCAGAAGCATGGGATGGTGAGGGAAGGTGACCAGAATCACCCCTCAGCAAGGAAAAGCTACCAAATGCATATGAACTGAGATTGAAGAGGGCAATCCAATACAACACCAAGTCCAGAAATGAACCCGATTCCCAAACCCTCCCATCCCACCCAATGCAGAATGACGGGCAGAATTCCCTCTGCCTTGTTCCTTGCAGTAAACATGCACATGTGTGTCCATGCCCGGAGCAGTAAATTCTCTGCTGAGGATGGGGCTCCCCATCCAGATGCATGTCTATCTCTACTCAGTGAGACCCTCTCTATTTCGCTGCTGTGGCTGCTTGCTTGGCACCAGACTGTCCTGGACCAGCCTGATGCTCTGCTAATGAGCTGTGGCATCTCACTCAGGGTCCTGCTCACCGTCGGAGCGCAGGGAGTCTGCTCACATGCTTAGTGCAGCCTCACGGTTTAAATCCCTGCCAAGAGAAATGGAAGAATCTGGTGCGGTCAGGCCTGGAAAAAACAGCAAGGACAGTGTCTGATTAACTCTTCCCTCACCTGCCCCTGCTACTTGCCTCTCCTCCTTTCCCACAGCTGGCAGGATTCACACCCCTCCTTCCCACATCCTGGTTTTTGTGTGTTTCTCTACCTCTGGGGAAAAGCAGCTTTTCTCATGATGTTGCCCAGAATATATCCAAGGGCCAGCTATTCTCGTGACACTTGAACAAACGTGTGTCCCCTTTGATCACAGGAGGGCAAAGGGCAGAGATCTGGCAAAAGAAAATAATTTTTAAAAAGAAGATGCAGAGAGGAAAATAAATAAATAAATAAAGCCATTCAGGCGGGAGCTTCCCTCAACCTCTATAAAATACAGTTCACGTTTCCTGTGAGCCTGGGGCACAGATCACATTCGACGTGAGGTGCTTTACCCAGCCCTGGTGTAAATTCTGGAGCCTCGCATTTGCATTGCGTGATGGGAAAAAGCTTAAGAGGGGCCCGGGGAGCTGCAGAGGAGGCGTCTGTGCTATCTGGCTACCGCAGGGGCTGTCGATGCACAGACATTTCCAAGGCTATTTGTGAAGGTGAAATGGTCTGTAAAGATTCCAGGACACCATGTGGCAGGATGGTTAGCAGGGCTTCTCCTTCGGTGTTTGCACAGAGCTGCCGGGCTGGAGGGAGGCTGTGTGTGCAGAATGCCTTGCGGTGATTAGAGCATCTGCAAATTTCAGCTTAATACGCGGCATAATGAGACACAGAATATTATTAGCCTGCAGCCATCTCCCCGCCCCAGCGGCGATCTCTGCAGCTTGAGCTGGTTTTCACCTTCTTGAGGCAGTGCAGCAGGAGCCCCGGTGAGGAATGCTTGTCCCACTAGAAGGGCAAGCAGACTGCAGGCAGCTCCACAGCCACCCTGGACTGAGGTCCCACAGCAGACAGAGCAGCTTTGCACTGTGACTTACAGGGAATATGGTTTTTTTGTCCTACCCTCTAGCTGTGCACACCAGCTCATACCCTGCTGGCCTTTCCTGCAGCACTCTGAGTCCCAGCCTGCTAGCATCAGCAACCCCAAGGGCTGAGAATGACTTTCAGCTTTCCATCCCAAAGGTGTATTGCCTTTGACTCGCATCCCTGCTTCAAAAGGACCAATCCTGTATGTAATGCCTGCTGAGGCAAGAGGTGCTGGAAGGGCTCAGGCAGCATGGAGGCTGTGCAAGTAGCCATGTCAGCTCTGGGAACAGAGGGCATGGCTTTGTTTTGCATGGACTAACACCAGCATGGGTGGGATCTTAGTGAAGACGAGGGTGTTGGGATGCTGTACCCACTGGTTATGCTCACCCATGTCTGCAACACAGACACACACCAGCACTGAGCAACTCTTTCCTGCATCTTAGCTCATTTGTTATTGCTTCTTGCCCTCAAGCAGGCATGAACATCCCAAACCATTGACCCCTCTGAAAGAGTTGCTGAGTGGCAGCAGAAGGTGTCTCTGCCTGGTGCACTGAGGGTCCACCAAGGAGAATAGTGGGAGCCTTTGTTTGGTGAGAGAGTTTCCAGGTCTGGGTTCAGCCAGGCAGCCTAGTGAAGCATCACTAGCTGTGGCCCAGGGTGAAGGTGAGGAGCGTGGGGCCTTGCCTTCTGCAGGACAGCAGCCTGTGTTACCCTGAAAGTGTGTATTGGTGGCATGTGTGAGCACGTAGGGGGATCAGTGTCTGAATGTTCAGTTGGATGTGTGTGTGTGTGTCTGTTTGTGTGGGTGCAAGGTTCACACTAATGCAGCACATGCAAACAAATGCCTCGCTTGCCACTTGACCCCTGCTCCACAGAGCCGCTGGCACAGGGTTTCAAGGGACACAGGTGAGGTATAGATCAGGTTGGAGGTCACAGCACTGGTTCTGCCGGCTTGGGGCTGGTCTCTTGCCCAGGTTCTTCCCTGACACAGCCTCACCCTCCATCTTGTGCTGACCCATGCGTTTGCGTGACCTTGGCGATGCTGCTGAGTGGAACCTGCCCTTGTTTTGCCTGGGGTATTTTTCAGCAAGATCAGCTCCCCTGCCTAGTTCAAAGCTGGCATTTGCTGCCGAAGGTATGACAGTGACATCTGCAGCCAGGGGCTCCCCCCACAGAGATACTTGAAGCTGCCTGAGTCACTGTCCCTCACACTCATCATCTGTCGTGCTACCGATAGATTTTTAAAAAGCAAAAGCAAAGTCAAGAGAGGGTATGACCAAAGCAAAAGCTGTTGTGAATGCTGTTTAACACTAACTGTGGCTGCTCTTAATCTGTACCAAGGTCAAATCCACAAATCGCCAGGTTAGTTTCAGTTCCAGCCTGAAATTAGATCATCAATTAGTTAAATCGTCGCTTTGATACAGAACAAAAACTGGAGTAGACCCAGTCCTCATAAATCCTGCAGAAAGGTCTGAGAAAGTGGCTCTGCACTTTATGGGGAAGGATTTGACCAAGGCAATTCAGAGCCGTAGTGTGGAGCCAGCTAAATGCTTTAATAGTGAAAACAACTTATCACCCACTGCCTAAGCCATAAGCTCCAAGCTGATTTGGATGCTGCCATCTCAGATGAGTTCCCCTGTCCCCAGCAGATGTTACAGAACTACGTTAACCTCTGCTTCAACAAGCAGAGGTTTGAGACTTCCCATATACCAGAATTGACTGATGACTATTTCAAGTTTCTCAGGACTTTGAAACCCAAAACCCACTTTAATTTTATGAGTAATTTTATAGGACAATCTTTAGGGCTGTGAAAGCTGGAAACTTATCCTTCAGGTGCCTTGACCTTATGGCTGCTCATTTACCCATACCAGAGTCCTGCTACACTTTCATCTGATCACCCTCGAATTCAGAGCTATAAAAATGATGGGATGTCTCCCAGCTAATAAAAATAGGAAAAAGGGAGAAGTAAAGATAAAGATAAAGGTGTTGCAAGTCCTCCTCTCTTGCAGCCTTTGGAATGTCACAGAGTGAGGGCTGGCCTCTGAATCAGCAGCCAGATGGTGAAGTCCTTGAGGCATGGTGCTGCTCTTGGGACATTCTCTGAGGCCCAGGGCCAGTGCCCTTGGACAGCCTGCCTGGTCACTTCAACATGGGATGGGATACAGAGCTTGTGGGATGGGTGGCACAGTGATTCTTGATCATGGAGGCATCTTGGCAGGGTCTCAGTCCCCCTGAACTTTGTGTGGGCGAAAGGAAAACCTGGGTCCTGGCATGAGCAGAACCTGAACTCCCAAGTTCCATCTCTATTAGAGTTGCGGTGTCTCCCTCCCATGCAGCTGTGTGTGCACATATGCATGAGCAAGTGCTTCTCCATGTGAACTAGAAGAAAATGCAAGTGGAAGTAGGGCAGATCTTGGCTACAGCCATAATGGAGAATTAATCTGTTCTTTGTCTTAGTAGACCTAATGTCCACCATTAAGGTCACAAAATTCAATGTGGGGCAGTATTACAGGCTGGAGACTTGTGCCCCTCTGGCAGGCATCAGGACCTGGCACAGGCATCTCTTGTGTCTCACTTGCTCCCGGGTAATGAAATCCAGCATTGTTTCACCAGCTCTGGCATCTAGAAACAAGTCCATCCATATCTCTCAACCTTGCATCCCTCAGTCTTTGCTCATCCTTTTCTCTTGACCCTGGCATGACATCTGTCACACCCAACATCTACCAATAATGTTTCCTCCACCTGCTCAAGAAGAAACTTCCTTCCCCCAAAATCTTCTGTCCATGGAGGGACTCAGTAACATCTCCAAGAGCAAACAGCAACGTGTCATTTGTTTTTATTACTCTGGGAGGGCAAGCTGCTGTGCGTGACCAAGGAAACCGAGAGCTGGCTGCCCTTGTGAACTTGCCGAGTGCCTGATGGAGAACAGGAGGAGAAGAGAGCTGGGGGAGTAGGAAAAACATTACTTCGCTCATGCCTATTGGGCGAGACAAGATTGATTGACTGTACTTGTGACAGCGTAGCGTGCGTCAAGGTAGGCACAAAATTGTGATTAGCACTAGAAAAACCACCAACTGTGTGGATGAACTTAATGTTTTCGAGAAAAGACCTATGGGGTAGATACAGAATGTGCACCGAGCTAGGGAGCAGTGTGTCTCCCTGGGGTGAGGAGGGCAGATGAGATGAGTCTCACACAGAGCACTGAGGAAGGTGATGGTACTGGCTGGTCACTTGGTACAGCAGAGCTGGTCTCATCCTGACTAACCTAATGTCTGCGGTCTTTATAGTCACTGGCAGAGAGAAAAACATTTCTAGGATGTAATTCACCTCCTCAAATCATCCATGAGATGTGCCCAGAGGTTTACTTCACAGGTGGTAACCCTCCTCCCTGCCCAGCACATGAGATTCTCTGGGGGTGCTCTCTGTATGGCAAAGGGCAGGAAAGAACTCAAAGAACAGAGGGATAGCTGGGGGGGTGCATTAGGAATGGTGGTGGGAAATGGGGAAACACCTCATGAAGGAAACAAACACCTCACAAGGAAACAAACTCATGCAAGTGGTTTTGGGTGGCTGTCGTCATATGGGGCCATACATGCACCAGCTGGAGGGGTGGCTGAGGAAGAATCAAGGTAAGATCTTGTGAAAAGAAGTGCAGTTGGAGGTGTTTTATCAAGACGGGACTTTTGTTGACATAAAGTTGGTTTGATATGAACAGTTCAGTTTTGCATGATGGTAATGGCTCCAGGACTATTTTCCCCTGCTTAGTACTTGAACGAGAATCACATCTATAAGGGACATGGAAATTATTTTTCTGGGCAGTATTTTGCTGAGAAAGCTTCAATTCACCCAATTTTGGTGCTCTCATTGTTCAGTTTCCCAAAACAGAGGGGAAAAAAAATCAGTTTTGAAGAGAATGTTGATAAACCAGCATTTCCCTGGGGCTGACCTGCATGGTTAGGATTTTGCCACATCAAGACAGAGCCCACAGCAAGGCAATGGCAGAGAAAGACGTTGAGATGTTGAAGAAGCCAAGGGTGTCTGGGTGGTGGGAAGCTGGTCTAGGAGCATCCTGCCAGGGCAAGGGGTGGTGTGAGCAGAGCCAAGAACCCATGCAAAGCATCCAGTCCCCCTGCCTGCCTGCGCGCTGACGGCCCCGCAGCTTCCTCTGGCAACGCCTTATGCAGGCTATTTTTATGCTGTGTGGAAAAGTGTGTCTTTCTGCAAGCGGAGGAAAGGTGGCGAGGAGAGCGAAAGTGAATTAGTGAAGGTCACGGGTGTAACGTCGCTCTGTGCACTGCTGGGGCAGGGTGTGAAAAGCTAAAGGGGATGGTGTGGGGTCTGAGTGGAAAGCTGAGCTGGGATGGAAAATGGTCGTGAAGCTGCTCCATGCTCCACCTCTGCCTTCCCAGGGAACATCCAGCCGCCGTGGCCCTGCCAGCACGGGGGAGCGAGCTGGCAGCCCGCACCTACTCCTGCACTGCTCGCTCAGTGCTGCCGCTGACTGTTTATAGAGCATCAGCCGCTATACGGGCTGGAACTGGGGTTTTACATACAGCATAAAAAGTAACGATCACTCTCTCCTGCTAGATCACATGCAGTCAAAACGTAATTTGGAGTTGCTTCTGTCAGCAGCGGCAAAAGGTTTGTACCTGGGAGAGCCCAAGTAGCTCCAGAAGACAAGAATCAGCTTTTTTTTTTTCCCTCACTGAAATCAGCAAGCGGAGCAGTGCCCAGCACCACGCCCCCAGGATCTGGCCAAAACCCACAGTCATTTCTGTGGCATCTCTTTCCCCACACTTTCCCCTCTTCCTTTAAAGTGATGGCTTAACTGAGAACAACAGGGAAAGGTGAGCACAGAAGGCGTCCTGCTGCGCATCGCCGCTTGCAAATGGGAATTTTGGAATCTGGACCATGCTCGGGCTTTCCTCACTTGGGTGAGCTGAGTGAAAAGTTGGCCGGGGTGCTCCTCCCTGGTTTGGGAGCCAACAGCACGAGCCCTAGCAAGGGGAAGGGCATCCTGCTGCTGCGCCGTGAGAGGCTCTCTCCCTCAGCGCGCTGCTGGCTGGGTACCACGGGGAGCCCACACGCTCTCGCCAGCCTCCAGCTTCTGGGGGGACGCTGGAGGCAGAGTTCCCATTGCTTTCCCATCGTGGAGCAGATTTATGAGCCTCCCAAAAGCTCTCCCGCAGTCCTCCAGGAAGGCTGGGGCTGGGGGCTGGCGGCGGGGGCTATTTGCGGGGAATTGTGAATCTACTTTCTTACACGGCTGCGTACCACTCTGCAACGGTAATCCCCTGAGCAGGGTGAAACGGAGGCCTAGCTACCATGACCTCCTCTGTAGGTTTCCATGGATACCATGTACTATAAATAAAAAAAGGAATTTCAAACCAGTTTTCAATCCTGCTTAGTGGGAATAGGAAACCTCTTTTGAATTTAGTTTCCTATCTCACCTTACAGGGGTTATTTTTCAGCCTGTTTGAAACAAATAATTACCCCTTCAGCCAGGAAATTACCACCAATCATACCTATTTACTTCCAAACACTCGGCTAATTAGCACATCGGGGAGAGCTGCCTATTTGCACGCTGGAGATGGGAGGCTTAGTGTCTTTATTTTGGTGGTGCTGGGAGAAAGGACACAGGGCCAAGGGTCAGCGAGGGGCGTCAGAGCCCTCCGAAAGAAAAATATAAAGAGCGAAGGAGAGCCGTAAAACTCGAAACGCCGAGATGTCGTGTGAATTAGCGTGCGAGAAGCCCCGGCAAAAAAAGGGAATATTACATCTGCATCCTTTTGCAATGAATCAGAGTCATGCTGCAGATTTTGTCTGGCATACTGGGTCTCTGGAGGATAGAAAATAATTTGGTCGCAGCAGTGGGAGGTGTGTGTGCGTGGAGAAGGGAGTTGCTTTCCAACAGCCTGCTGTGGTGAGAACATGCCTGACACTTCATTCCTTTCCAGTTAATGCAGCGAGGCCGGGAGGAAACTTAACCCTCTAATTGCTAAAGTGTACCGGGGACTTGGGAAAGTCCTTGGAAACCAAAGCGGGCTCCTGGGTTGGTCTGGTTTTGCCCTGGCACCGCTGGCAGACAGCTGAGGGGATTTGCCCAAATGGCTGGAGGTGGGGGCAGGGGAAATGCTAATTTGAAACAGGCGCTTGGTGAGCAGGACAGGAGGGCAGAGAGGTTGTGTTTTTCAGACCTCTGGGCTGGCAATGGGCCTGCAAAGTCCACTTTGTCACAATGCTGGGTCTGAGCCAGCTGGACACGTGGTGGCTCGCGGAGGGGTCTCACAGTCTGCCATTCCCAAATGGCTCCGCAGGCCAAGCTCAGTGCTCTCTGTCCAGGCTCCTGAAGCACCAACAACTGAAAATCCCAAGCATTTTCCATCACTACCCCTGTGCAGTGTCCCCACACTTCTGTGAACAGCTCCTGCTGCCATGGCCACAAAGCACAGCTCCCTCAATGCGGTCCTTGTGGGGGTGTCCCACACCTTCTGCCACACAAGGGAGGGTAGGTGAAGGATTCAGGAGCACAGGATGGGCATGCTATTGGGGGCTGCAGTCCCCCCCATCCCTGTGTGGCTGCCTAGGGGTCTGATTACAAGAGGAAGGGCTGGCTGCTGTCCGTTGGTGGCCGTTGGGAAGCTGCTCCCAGCACACACAGCCCCATGCGAAGGCCAGCTATCAGATGTGCACAATCTCTTCACGTTGCTCACTCTAGAAAAGGTATTCCAGACAGTGCAGGGTCAGGACTGGCAAAGCACAAGCTCTCCACATCCAGGGAGGAGGAGGAAGAGGAGGATGAGGCAGCTTTGCTGGTAGCAGGGATGCACAAAGCACCCTGGGCTCAGCCAGAGCTTTGTGCTCAGTATGGGTAAGCTCTGCTCAAAGCTTGTCCGTAATGTTCAATAGCACAGGATGATGACGGGCATCCGAGATGTAGCCTGTTTGCTGCTGCCCTCCTAAAGCTTCTTATTAGCATTTCCAGGACATTGATGTTGTGCTCGGATATACGGGAAGGCACTCATGAGTTGCAGAGCAGCAATATATCAACGTTAGAGAAGGGCCCATTTACGCTTAATATCAGAGGCTGGGTTTTCCTGGAGTCAGGTGTCTCGTTTCCATTGAAATTCAACAGGAGTTGGAGTCTGCTCCCAGGGCTTCTTTGAAAGTCCCAGACTTAATTAGTATTTATCTTAATTAGAGGGACGTTACCTGCTCTGGGAACCTCACGCTATCTGCTGTATTCATCCCACATCACCCTGGGAAAGGCCTCCCAGCCCCTTCTGCAGTGGGGGACTGAGGCACAGGGTGGTTCATGGCGTAAGCCTTCAGCTCATTGAGGAGCAGGAAAGGTCTTTCTAGGGGCTGAAAGGACCATATTGTTGCCTCCTCCATTTCTGGGTCAGGTTCTCTTGGGAGGCTGGGGTAGGTGAAGCAGGATACCATGGGGAGTTTGTTTGACTGGGCGCAGCAGAATGATGCTGAACCCCACACTGATGTCTGCCTAGGCTTTTGGTTATATTTGGGGGAAACCCCAGTGGACAGAGAGGTGGCCCAGCTCAGCCTGCA
The DNA here is from genome assembly GCA_028565055.1 of Phoeniculus purpureus. Classification (NCBI taxonomy): domain Eukaryota; kingdom Metazoa; phylum Chordata; class Aves; order Bucerotiformes; family Phoeniculidae; genus Phoeniculus; species Phoeniculus purpureus. Next base: position 742,834 of record JAOXOE010000765.1, read on the forward strand.
CACTGCTGCTCGTTCACCATCTTCAGGCCAGGCCACAAATCGCAGGGTGGAGAATGGGTGAGTGAGGAAAGAGGAGAAAATCAGTGCTCCTTTTTTTTGCAAAACCAAAGTTGCTGGCTTGGGAAGAGCTCAGAACATGGACCTGGTGCAAGCCATAAACATCCGAAAAGGACAAGCCATGGGACTGCCTTGACAAGGAGGCTCTTGCCCACACTCTCCTACAGATGGGGAGAGAGGTAGACAAGGCCAAATAGCTCCTCTGTCCCCTCCACACGGGCTCCCCAAGGGTGGACAAACAAACACCTGAGACCCTATTGCCTGCCCTCAGATCCCACTGCACTATAGTGCTGAGTAGGATGGGGTTCTCTGCTGTGGTACCCCAGTCCTCACTCCCGTGTGGTGGGAAGGGATGGGGTAGGGATTCCCAGCTGGGCCGGTCTGTAACAAGAACAAACAAGCTGTCCCTGGGCAGAGTGATCAGAACACTGTGACGTCCTGCACAGCGCTCATGTGGATGGGATGTGAGGCCGTGGGGTTGGTGGTACGATTCGTACCTCTGGTGCAGGGGATGCTTGAGGGACACAGAAGCTCATGATCCAGGGATGAGGACAGGGGCTGCTGCTGACATGAGGAAGGAGTCAGCCTTCCCCTCCTCCCGCTGGGGAAATCAGGGAGAGTTTCGAGTTGGGATAGGCTGTGCTGACAGATATCTCGGAGGGTCAACTTCACCCACAGGGCTTTGGGCCAAGGGTTTTGTGAGGGAGAAGGTGAAAGGGAGTACACTCAAGGATGGCCTGCCAAGTGCCCTGGGGACAGCACAGGCAGTGCTTATGCTGGTGTCTGGACAGAGGCAGGAGAATAGCATCTCTGGTTGGGCTGGGAAGAGCAGAGGTGGGGTGAGCCCTCTGCAAATATCCACCAACAGTGGGATAAGAAGTGGGAAGCAGGATGAGATGTGTGGAGCAGATCTGCTGTGAGATGAGACTTCAGGATCCTGCCAAGTCACAGAAACAAGCCAGGCAGGTCAACTCAGAGCTGATCTTGGGGATGTTTTTGGTGGCCTGGTGACAGGGACTCCATCTGTAGGGCAGAGAGATGTCTCTGAGTTGGACCTGGCTACTATGGTGCCAGGCACCTCAAACAGCCCTACCAATGCTGGCAGGAGATTTGCTGCATCTTTATCCTGTTGAACAGTGAGGACCTACCCCACGGTGGCAAGATCTGGCTGTTGCCTGCCAGCAACAGTCAGGACTGGGTTCAAAGGGTGCAGAGTAGTGGTTTGGCCAGGAGATGCTGAGTGAAAACCTTGATACCCTGCTGACAGCTGGCTGAGAGTAGTCTGAGAACCTTCATCACTCAGCAGGAGCCCAGGGAAGGGCTGAGAGAGGCTGGAGCATCTCTAGCCAGACTGGACCTGGGGCTGATTCTTTGTCCACTTCTCCATCAATTGTGCTTCCTGAAGGAAAGCAGGATGGTTTTCCTGATTTGCTTGTGGGCTGTAGGGCTGGAGTTTGAGAAAGGAATGGGGTGGAAAGTTGTCTTGAAGGGAACAAATGTAGCTTCATAAGAAAGAGAAAGGAGGAGTTAGTCTCTGAGGGTGAATGGTCTCAAAATATACATTGCAAAAATTTGTTCATTAAGATGTTGAAGGCTCTTATATCCCCTATTCGCTCTGATTTATCACTAGCATTGGGGGAAGAATAGCGCGAGTTTCGTAAGAGAAGAAAAGCTCCCAGAAACCAAGGGTTCATATTGAATGCTCTGATGAAAATTCCTGGAAATGTTAACATAGCAGCGCTGCAATTAGGAGACGATTCCTCGCAAATAGCATCGAAAGCTGTGAGAAACGTATTCCTTCCAGGTCCTGGTGACACAGGAATAAAACAGGTGGCTCTGAATTTAATGCTACCGTTAAATAAAACTTTTATTCAGCCAAGAAAAAATGTGGTAGCTGGAAAGATGGACGACTCCATCATTTCATTCTGCTTCACACAAAGCTACGATTACCTTACTGGGTATTTTATAGAAAGCATGCTGGTCTCAGCCTGTAGGCTTTGAGATTGTAGACAATGTGCTAATGTAAAGTTGCTTGAGCTTATGGAAGATTTCGAGGGCCTGGTTTCCATGTGTTGAGACTGGCACCATATCAGAGGAACAGCTGAGTATATGGAGCAGGGAAGCTACATGTAAGTTATCCAGCAAGGAGAGAATTTGCCTGGGGCTGCAGTCCTGGATGCTGTAATGGGAAGGAGAGACAGCGGTCCTGGCCGATCTCTCCCCATCATGCAGACAGGCTGGTGTGTAGCTTCACAAACACAATGGATGAGATTATCCTGTCAGTGGACACTGTCCTGAGCTGCTTTGCCTAGCTCTGGTGCATCCTTTAATACAGATCATGCAGGTAATGCAGGGCTGGGGCTGTGCAGAGGCTAGGGTGGGGTGCATTGCAGTGGAAAAGAGGAACCTGGGATGTTGTCATGTTCCATCACCTATGAGACATTGTGTTGACTGCCATCACAAGGGCCTCAGCAGTTGTCCTGGGACTACATGGAGAGGACAAGATATTTGGAAAATCTAATTTCAGCTTGGCAACGCACTTCCACACCGAAGGATGTCGGCTCTTCTCTAGAGTGACCAGGAGAGAAAAGCTGCTTCAGCTGCTCTGAAGTGCTGCCTGAAGGAGCTGGAAGGATGGAGACTGACCTGATGCTGTTTGGTCAGCACCTGGGAGCCCCTTGTTGGCAGGGCACTTATTTCCAAGCTATTCTGACAAAGATCCCAGAGACAGCAGAGATACCTAGGTCTGTAATGAGATGTGTCTCACCAGTAGATATTTCACTCATGTAGGGTAGAGAGAATTGTCCTCCAGCTCCCCAGCTGCAGTGCTTCTTGCAAATGTTGTACTGCAGTGGAGAAACACTGTCTGTCCTGCTGCAGGAGACACTAAAGCAGAAACAGCCAGGGTAGAGCTCAAAATAGGTGGATGGAGCTTGATGCAGTGTCCAGATGAGTCAGAGCAACCCAGCTTCACCTCACCTGTGGTGATGGCTCACCAGGACAGGCAAGGGACTTTCCATCTCTGGAGCCATGTATGAAGAAGTGGCAGCTGCAGGGATTGGATTGGCAGACAGGTGGAAAAGCTTTTGTGACAACCAGCTTTAAACTCTTGTGAACATCACAAGCTCCACCTGAACTGTTTTTCCTAGGAGCTGCCATACTGTAAAACGGTGTCCTGGCACTGCAGCCAGCATGACACTTCTGGGGACAAGCTGGTGCCTTGGTCTTTCCTGTCTCAGTGAGCAACCTGAAAACTTTAGGTAGAGCCACCAGCATCCTTTCTTCTGGAGCAGGCCGCCCATGGTCACAAAGCCCAGCAGTTCGTGGAATAGAGGTTTACACCATCCTAATATAATTTGGCTAAATGAACTCCTGCACTAATCCTAACTCTTTAGAGAGAATCTTGGGGTGGGATTTCTGCTATCCTTATTATTAAGAGGCCAGGATGTGTGAGCAGAAGTGAGAAATTCCCTGGAAAAACCATCCTACCTGAAACTCAGTGACATCTGTGAAAATCTCATGTGCACCAAGATGATGCACATGCACATGGGAGAGCATGGTGAGCAGTTTGGAGCAAGACCATGTCTTATTAGTTCGTGCAAAGCTTGAGAGAATCCACTTCAGTGTGATGGTCAGGCTGAGTGGAGGTGAGAGGAGTGCTGCAGAACTTGCTTATGCAGCCAAGCTCAGCGTCACACAGAGGCAGCTCCGCACCCACGTCACAAATCAAGATGATGCCATACTGCATTGGCAAATCTGTGTACATTGGTGGGGAATAAACAGAGTGGACACTGGACGTGGAATGGAGAAATGGAATTGGACATGAGTTTAGTGTGTTGTGAACTCAAGCAGATAGTGGTGGATGTGAACGGGAGGCAGACCCTATATCATGAGCCTCTCTAAAACCACTCTCTACACAGCAGAGGGTTTCTGAATTGGCTGTAACCTCCCAGGAATCATATTATTTTGTGACAACTGAATGAGGACCTCTGCTCAAAAGCCCAGCAGTGACCCAAAAAGGTGAATAAACCTGAGAGGCCTCATGAAGGATACTGTAGAAAAGGAAGTAAGGAATTTCACAAAGACGTTAGAAAGGTAGGTAGTGTCATGCTGGCCTTGCATTGAACACTGCAGGCAGGTCTGCACATCCCACCTTGCAAATGACAGTTGCAGGCAAGAATTTGGAGGGGGGCTGGGAAAACAGCTCTGAGAGTAGCAGACCCTGGGGCTTTTATGCACAAGCTTGGGCTGATTTGGCTTGCAAAGCCCTGGAACTCCTGCTGATTGCTTCTTGGGTGACTGGTGGCCAAAGGCTTGCTCCAGTGTTTGGTGAAGTCAGCTAGACTTTTTCTGTTTGAATGCTCTGACCCACAATGACATGGGCTGGCTAAAACCTCACAAGGGATGCTCTGAAATAGAAAACTCCTATCTAGATCAGACCAGGAAGGCGTTTCCTGCTCCATGCTATGGGTCAGCATTGGGCTTCCTATATTTCCTTAAGGCATCTGTTAACAAGCCACTGCTAAATAGCACTGACCATCCTCCTGCAAGCCTGGGTGTGAGGATGGTTTGCTACAGCAGGATAATGTCCTTAGCTGGACTGTGTGTCTGGGGCCAGCACAATGGACCACATAAATACATGTGGGACTTGAGGGGTCTTGGCAAAGGAGCAACCTAAATCAAATTAGGAAGACAAGGGGATGTTCCCATGGGCCACTGCCTTGGAGTGAGCCCACAGGACTTGAAACAATGAGGTTTTTTTGTCACAGAAAAGTAGAAATAGGTAATCCAGATTAGTTGCTAAGTGCCTTCAGGAGGTAGGATTAGTAAAAGGAAGAGTCTGCAGTACTCAGCTGGCAATACCTCACCAGGAAAAAAGTACAGCCATAATGGTGCCTTTGCAAACTCCCATCTCATCTTAGAGGGTAAGTCATGGGAATGATTGTGAGAAACTCTCCAAAAGCCACAGAAGCACTGTTAATGTGTATAGGGGATGTATATGGTTCTGTTGCATCACCACCTCACCTCTTGCTCCACATGTCATAGAGAAATTAGTGAGCTTACTGATTTTGCTGGTGTTCTGTCATAAACCATTTGCTGGGTCAGTTGGTATTTTAAATGCACACAGACAACATGACATTAGTATTGCATTTCATGTGTCAGGATAGTTTTCCCTTTAATGAACTGGTGGGAACTAGGGAATTCCTGATGAAAATGCTTAACTTTCTAGTTACTGAGTCCTACATCCATCAGAAATTTTGATGAACTTTCAGAGAGAAAAAGTGATCTACTCCCTAGCCTGGGAGTAGATCACTTCTGCACGAGGACTGTTTTGACTCCATGCATGGTTTGGAATGCTGTCGAGCCATACCTTGCTCCTCTTCCCTCACTGGGCTTCTTCCCCATCTGCTCATTTGATAAGAATGTTGAGTCTGGGTAAGGCTACACCAAAAGAATATGAACCTGCACATTTAGACCCTCAACTCAAGGTGAACATAGCATCCTAATGCGGATAACAAACCTCACTGACACCAGGCTGAAGTCCTGTGCTGTTTTCTCAGAAAACATAAAGTCCAGGGACATTGATCTACTTGTGCTGAGATCCGTGTTGCTTTTGAAGCAATTCTACTGGAGGCAATATTTGTGCCTCCAGGGCCTCCAAACCTAAAGGAGGCAGAAAAAAATCAGTGAGGTTTGATGCAGGAGGCTTCATAACTGTCTTTCACCGTGCCAGCTAGCTCTTGGGTGTTGATATGCATGTTTGAGGTGCAAGGTAGCCTGGCGAACTTTGCCTTCATGGAAGGTGGTGCTGTCTTCCCTTGTGAGAAATACTATTTGCAATAGTGGGCTTGGCTGGCAGTAACAGAGGACCTAAGGTGTGAGTGTCATCTGAAGAGGAGAGTCTGATTCTTGAAGCTGAATAATCAAAAGGAGAGGATGTCCGTGGTGCCCAGCAGTGTTGTGATGGCATCTGTATCTGCATCGGGGAAACCCCTCTCTGGAGCAATGAGAAAATGGGTATCTTTTTATTGAAGATGCAGGTGTTTGAGCCACACATTGCTGCACAGAATCTACATCACTGTCCCTCCCTAATGGCATCACACGGTGAGAGCTTGGCGAATACCTAGCCTAGCCTTGCCTCAAGGGATGAGCTGCATCATGATTCTCTCTGATGTCCCTGTCCCTTCTCTGCAGGCACAGCAGAGTGGTGAAGCTCCCAGAACCTGATAGAGAATCAGAGCCTGATTGACCCCATGTCCTTCCCAGCCGATGTGGTTTGGGCCAGGGACCTCACCCCACCTGGCACCTCTGCCTGGTATAAAGGGAGTTTGTTTCTGCTTCAGCTCATTGCAGTATCTCCTGCTGGCAGACTTTCCAATTAGGGAGCCAAGTGGGAGTCAGGAGAGACCCCAGGGTGGATTTCACACTCGTTCTTTATTTATATGTAAACCTGGATGCAGGGAGAGCTGCTGAGGGAGTGAGAGTAGTACTGAGGGAGGGGGAGGCCAGTGTGGAGAACAGAGGTCTTTGCAGCTCTCAGTTCAAGTGTGTGTGTGGGACAGGGCTGAGAGAGAAGGAAAGTCTGGCTTGTCTCTCCCACCTACTTCAGCTGCTGGGAAGATGCCTGGCTCATGGGCTTTTCCCAGTACCTGCTAGTGTATGTCAGAATGGCACTTGAGCACCTCTGAACACCAGAGATGGCAAGTGACAGAGATGAGTGTCCCTGTGTGCCCCAGTGTCCACCTGGACCACAGACAACATGGAGCTTTGTGGCCTGGCTCAGGTGGGTTACATGGTCTGGCTTCACATTCTCCCAGTCCTGCCCTCATCTGGCATACTGGTTCCTGCTTGTGCCCCAGACCCAAGTGCTGAATCTCTCTGCTGGACCACATTGCTGGTGGTGCTTCTGACCCCACAGAGGGGACAGCTGAGGAAAGCCCAGTGATGCAAATGTGGGCAGAGGAAGATGTCACAGCTGGAGGGTTCAGGGACTACAGACATGTGACAGAGCAGGGTGGTGACACCTTCCCTCCTGGCGTTCCTCCACCCTCTGCTCTCTTCCTCCACCCTCTGCTCTCTTCCGTTTCTATTGGGTGGGACCTTGTCAAACTTTTCAAACTGCCAAAAACAACTGGCCTTCCTCTCTTTCTCTCTCTTCTTTTAATAAGTAAAGGCAAGGAGATGTAAATTTAAAACTTGGAGGGAATAGTCTTTCCATGTACAAAAAGGAGGAAAACCTTGCCCCCTTGGGCAGCCAGTGTGTGAGAACACAACATTTTGGGGAGTGAGTCCCCAGCAAATGCAGTTTTGCTTCAAGCAGTGCTGGTCACCAGGGTCTGTTTGCCAGCCTAACAAGGGCTGTGTTCCAGGTGCTGTTGTCTTGCTTTATGGTGTGACTATGGCTGCACAAACCGTTCCTCTCGTTCAGTTGCTCCTCTGCCTCCCTTCCTTCCTCTCCTTTGTTTGCGAGAAGCAACTTCTCCCCAGCCAGCTTTTTGCAGGCACCTGAGCCGGATGACAACCCCAGGTGTTGCTCAGAGCCACCACCGTGGGTTGGTGGCTGTACTGACAAGAGATTTTGTGGTCAGCTGGACACCTCTCAGATGGGAACAAGGAGGTATAGGACCTGCCTTTGGTTTTCAAAGGTGCACTTGTTTTGCACCAGGGAGTGTTTGATAGTTGGCCGTGCTGCACCTCATTAGGACAGAGGTAACAGGATTTCTAAGCTTGGAGGTGTGCTGGAAAGGTAAATCCAGCCACATTTAGAGGGTATCGCAAGACCACAGCTTTGCTTGGGTGAGTCTGCAGGCCACAGCATTTCTCACCCATAGAGCTGAACTGTATCTAATTCTCATGAACAGTCAGAGCAGCAGGAGACATCTGTGAGGGGCAGCTGAGAGATCCAGGAAAAGATAAGCAGCACAGGGAAAGAGAACAGGAATTGATCATTCTCACTCCTAGTTGAGCAGAGGCATGAAGCAAAGTCAGTCAGTTGAAGCAGATGGAAGGAAACAGTTTTTTCAAGCAATGTGTTGTGGTGCTGTGGAACTCCTTGAGAGGGCACATCATAGCATTAACATTGACACAAGATCATGGGAGAGAAACCCACTGAAAAGCATGTACTCTGCAGAAGACATCTGGCTCAGGAAGAACAGATAGAAGCTGGGCAAGTGCTAGGGGAGGCATCGTGTGTTTATCTTCTTGTTATAGCCTTCCCTAGGTATCAGCTGCTATTGGAGACAGGACCTGAGTAAGATGGGCTTCTGGGCTGGCACTGCTGCCATTCTCATGAAAGGCAAATTTCAGACCCTGAGATGCTATACAACATAGGAACAAGTCCATGTGTCATCATCAACCTGGGTCCTGTAGAGTGACACATACTCCAGGAAGGACTGCTAATGTTCACTGAATGGGCAGGCCTGGAAGGCAAAGCTACATGGTGCTCATCATGCTTTCATACAGGTCTCTGCCTTAATTTTGTGGTGATGCAGGTTAACAGATCAGGAGAAGCTCAGAAACAAGCTACTCAGATGGATTCCTGCTGTGTTCAGATGAAGTGGGGCAGCCTTTGAAGTGGACAACACCTCAATGGGATCTTACATGGAGTTGTAAGATGAGGTCGAGCCCCACGTGGCCATGGATGCAGATACAGGATGTATGTACATTTGGGTGCAGATCTGTCCATTAAATATCTGTCTATACCTAAAATGGCCTCAAGGGAGTGAACATCTCCGAGCCCTTTGCTGACTTCCAAAACCAAATAAATATCCCAGAAAGTCAGCAGGCATCCAGCAATTAAGCTGAATCAGAGACCACCTTTGGAGCCAAAATCCCAGGATCTAAACAGAGATCTTCCCATCTCTTGCAGTGGCCCACACTTGAGCACCCCTGTCCCCTCCAGAGTGCTGGGACAACCAGCAGACATCCCTTTCAGCACATGGACGGTATTATTTAAGGACCCCAATGCAATTAGAAAGGCACTGGAGAGTAGCCAGCATGGACTGCAGGTGTTAGTGCCTCTCCAGGGCATGGATGCCAGAACAGCTGGGCTCCAACTTGCTGGTTTGAAGCTCTCAAGGGCAGTCCCAAAAATAGGCTGCTGCAATCACCTTGGCCAGAGACCCTGCTGACACAAATCACCCTGCTAGAATGTTAGGAGGAAGAAAACATTGTGATTTGCACAGAGATGAGCACAGAAATGACAGAAGGGTGATGAGCGAGACAACTTGCCTCGCTGCAAACCCAGTCCATGTAAAGAGGGTAGACTCAGACCAGCAGGATCACAAGTGCCTCACAGATGCACTCTGTCCAGCTTCTAACCCCACTGGTTTGCTCTATTCCTTCACTGTAAGATCAACTTTTCCCCCACCACTCCTGGCCCTAATGAACCCTGTTTTGCCATCCTGCCTGACCACCAACCAAACCTGTTTTGCCATACAGCCTCCAGCAGAAGGACCTAACTGTCAGCAGCAGGTGCTGGATGTTGCTTTACCACTGTAATTAGCAGGTTAGTCTCCTCTCCTGATCTCTGTTTTCATTGCTCTCTGCTGCTCACGGGAAATGTGATAGGCAGTATCCAGGGTCTCATGTCAACAGCAGCCACTGCTAGGCTGAGCACCTTAGCAACAGGGCAAAGATGGGACTGGAATACTGAAGGCAGAGGTACATGAGATACCTCTGAGTGGGATCTCACTGAAAGGACAGTGCAGTTCCAGCTGCTGCAGGAACTTGTAACAGTTGTTATGGCTTTGTGGAAGACAGGGAGTGGTGTTTGGGATGCCCTTGCAGGACTCAGTGGGTCTGTCTGGTAGGCAGTCCCCAAGGACCAGACTAGTGAGGCTGGCTTAGGTGAGTCTGCCTCCTCCACAGCCACCAAAACTGTCCCACAAGACTTTGCATCACTGTTTTTCTGCAGCAGGGACAGGCTGACTCATCTTTGGGAGGCATCCTCCAAAATGTCACTGCAAACAAACCTGCTTGGTTTATATCACTACCTGCTGGGGACTCAGCAGAGAGAGGAAAAAGACAGGCTGAAGGGCAGTCTTCCAGGCTAACTCATCCCCACTGCTCTCCCAGGGTGTCCCTAAATGCCTTCAAGACGCTGGTTGCCTTCCCACGGTTGTAAAGGCATGTCCACATGTCCTACTGCTTCCCTGTGTATGCCTGAAGGCTCTCCTGTGTCTGCAAGTATTCTTAACTCTGACCAAATGTCACTTGCACTGATGGGAACGGAGAACACCTTCCTTGGTATTTCAGGTGAATGATTTTGGAGAACAGGACCTTCACTTAAACACTGAGTCAGGAGACACGATATGTCATTGAAAAAAACTCAACACTGTTGCCTTCACTGTCCCCATTCATATGGGTCTCTATAGCTCTTTTGGATCTGAGTTACCCTTCGGTCCTCCAGAAGCCATTGGGAAGACTGCTGTTAGAGTTGGATACTCTGGAAGCTGAGGCTGACTAAGTTGAATGCTGAGAGAGGGAGATTATGTTGAAGTATCTTCCTGAGCTCAGCAGACTGTGTCCCTGTGCAGACATTGTTTGGCTCAGGTGATCAAGGACCTCTTTCTAGGCTGGATTTCAGATGAATGAAGGGTGGCAGTCAGAAGGGATCTCTTTCCACTTTCTTTGAGAGACACCCCAATCAGGACGTCCTTTATCTGGTCCATCATCACATCTCTGAAGCCCACAGTTACTCAATAAAAATTGTCAAAACTCAGGATGCATCTGTGAGGGGAAAGTCTTTGGAAAATCTGGAAAATCTTTGTCCCAAAGCAGGTTAGAGAAGGTCTCTTCACTGACACAGTCTGTGGTAAAAACAGTCAATGTTCCATTTCTAACTGAATGTCATACAAACCAGTACAGAGGCATCCACAACCCTTCTCATGACCAAGAAGATGTCTCAAAGGTGTCTGGTTGCCTAGACCCATGCATTTGGAACAGATGTGTTGTGCACACTGTGCTTCCAAAGGATTATGTGTCTAGGGGGTATACTGGATGGAACAGCTTGGGGATGGAGGTGGTAGGAATAACATCAGAGAAAGCTTCACTCTCTGAGAAAAAGGAAGGAGGGATGGGAGTGGCTGGACCCTCAGGAGACTCAGTAGCACCCTGTCCCCATCCAGTGGTCCACACCTTGACATTCAATATTGGCTACCAGATGGACAAAGATATTTTGTGGTGAAAGTCCTGCTCAGCCTCGCATTAGGACATCACTTCTACCTTCCAGCCAGACCCCTTACCAAAAAGAAGTTGTCACCTCTCATCCTGGCTCACTTACATGAGGAGGGAGATGACTGTGCATGCACATGTGACACAGGAGCAGTCCATGGGAAGGCTGGCCACTGCATGGTGATCTGGGTATCAAGCAGGGCATGGCTGAAGGGTTAGGTGAGCCAGCCAGCTTGCTCTAGGTTCTTCTCAATAGCAACAACTTGAGCTGTGCTTAGAGCCCAGGCTGGGAGGATGCAGCTGGAGGCAGGTCGGCTGTGCCTGAGCCCGCACACATGCTCATGGAGAGGGTCCCAGGCTGGGCTGGGGTGTTTGGCACAAGCTTAGAAGAGCATCTTTATGTGTTGCTGTTTTTTGTTGTATACCAGGGCAGACTCCGCCTTCAACACTGGGCAGGGAGCAAAGTCCCTCAGACTCCCCAGGCTAAGGGATGCTACACACAGTAGCCTGGCTGGGAACCAAACAAGACTGGTGAGGCAGTCCCTACATGCGACCCAGAAATTGTGTCTTCTGCGCAATGTTCCCCCACAAGCTCTCAGCCCTCCTCTGCTGAGATTCAACAAGAGGTGGGGATGGGCACCAGGGAGGAGGAATTTGCTGGGTGTGAGGAAGTGACTTGAGCTGTGGCACAAAAACTCTCTGGGTGGGTGTCATGAGCACACGCTGGGGAGTATCCCGTGGGCCTGAGCGCAGAGCTACATATGTTGCTCCTCTGCCAGCACCAAACATGGCACCTGGCATCTGCTCATCTCAGACCCCATTGGTACATAGAGGCGGTAGGTGGAAAGTCCAAGCCCACAGCAGAGCCCATAAAGGTCATGTTTTATTCTGGCTGATCTCCTTCACTTGCCTCATCTCCTGGAGGAAAATGAAGAGATAAACAGCCAGCAGCACAGTTTTGTTAAAAACAAATCAGGGCAAACAAACAGAGGATAATTATTTCTCAAGTTGGTGCAGGAAATTCTGCTGAGCCGAGAGCTTTGCACTGGGGACAGCCACCATGCCAAGGTCCCAAGTCCTGCATAGCCAAAAGACAGTGGCCAGCTTCTCAGTGAGGCAGGATGACTGGGGTCAGGGTCTTGCTTCCTGACCAATGGCTTGGGGAACCTAAATGCTTTGTCTTTCTGCAGGATTCACATTCCTGCATTTTCTAGCTTCACAGTGAGGGGTCCCTTCTTCCAGGTCTGCTGTGCCCAGAGCAAGGGGCCATTCCTGGATGAAAAAGCTTAGGGACACAAAGAAGGAATCTGGGACCAGCACCTTGCCTACCCAAGCTGTCTGGCACAGGGTGGAGGAAGCGGGGAAGCAAAGGAGCATGACCAAAGAGAGGATGGCTGCAGCATACCTGGGCCATGGAGGGAAGGGAAGCAGGGCAGGGAGAGCACACAAAGGGGTTCTGGGAGGTGAGGACATGCAGAGTGATCACATGCATGTGATAGCGTTTAAAAGAAGGAGAAAGGAAGGTTCTGAGCCAAGAGGTTGTAGAGGGGTCTGGGAGACAGTTGTTTTTACTGTTTGAATTCTTACCTTCCTCCCCTGAGTGCCAGGATCTCTGAGTCTTTTACAGGGCTTTACGATCTCAGAACCTGGCAAACTGAGGCATTGAGAAGTTAAGTGAGGCCACCAGAGAAGATGAGAAGGGATTGTGTTTCTCTTTTTTCCTCCCTGAAACAAAGCAGAGCTGTCAGTTGACACTTCCCGCGCTGCCCCAGCTCTGGAGGGTTGCTGGGGCCGCTTCCAGCAGACAAGAGACGTCACGGAAGAGACAAGAGATGTGGGGTGAGGCGTGGGATTCCTGCAGCACGGGGTCCCGTGCAAAGCAGTGCCTGGAGTCAGCGTCCTCCCACCAGAGCAGGGAAAGGCAGTGGGCCGCCTGCTGCCTCCCAGGACATTAGGTACTGGGAAGCTGTGAGCCCTGGCAGCCTGCAGATGTCCTGGGAACCTGGGTTTTTCAGACTGGCTGCCGGGCAAAGGGTTAGGAAATCAGGCAGGCTGCCACCAAAAGTCTGACCAGCTTTTGGCAAAAGTCTTCCCGAACGATACGGCTCTATGAAACATTGCAGCTTTGAGAAATGTGTGAGGGTTTTGTTTCTTTCTTTTTTTTTTTAATGAAAAAACCCAACTCGGTTTTATTGAAAACTTGCCCAACTGGTCTGAGGATGGTTCAGCCAGCCCGTAGGAGAGCTGGGGCAACAGGCCCATCTCCTTCTACACAGGCTGCCTATTGTTCCCTGTGCAGAGCAGGAGAAGAGCTTGCACTAAACCAGGGGACTGGACAGGATCTCCTGGGTCATGAAGGCTAGACCCTCACCCACTTGGGCAGACTCCCACCAAGCATCTGCTTCAGATGGGTCTGGGCAACGACTACTCCAGCCTGCAGAGTGGCTTCCCAAGCCCTGGAACAGTCAGGGAAAAGGCTAAAAATCTCCCTCATGACCCAGCCCAGCTATTGGCTGGCACTGCAGCACTGGCAGAATTTTGCTATCCCATATCCGTACTTCCCATCATCCTCTCTCTGGCTCAGCTCTGAGGAGAGTCCCTGTGGTCTGACACCAAGGGATGCTTTAACTTTGTTTGCTGGAACCTGCAGATGGTTTTTAACGTCTCTCAGCACCAAACTGACCATGGCGGGCAAGGGGTGAGGGGAGCTGGCAAGCTGGTAATGTCTTGGTACGAATCGTATTGCTGAGTCCTGTACCCACCTTCTGTATCACTATTGCTGTCACCTTGGCTGCTCCAGGCTCCTCCAGCCCCTCCACTGTCCTCTGCTGCTTCTCATCTGCTTGTTATTCATGGCAGGGGGCAAGAAGCTTCCTCCCCATCACTACCACCCCCGCCCCCCATTCAACGTGCGGAAGATCGCCATAGCCCCAGAAGGTTGAATTTAATGCTGGGGGGATTTGCAAGTCAAGAATTCCTGTGCCCACACAATGCGCAGCTGGGCTTTGAAAAGGCGTCAGGATTAAAATGCAACCGCAAACTTGACAAACCGGCGCAACGGCCCGGGCAGACAATGGGCTGCGGCTCCCTGTTATCATTCACGGCGTGTGAAGGACCAGAGCTGGTGACAAGTCATGCGCTAGAGATGCTGCTGGCCTGGACACCAGCGGGGAGGGCTCCTTTGTGCTGCTCTCGCAGTGGGGAGCAACCCAAAAGCCAGTTCTGAGCCAAGAGACATCTCAGCTCACAGCCAGGCTGGAGTGGGGGATGGCAGGGAATCGCTGCCACCTTGGGCAAGCTCAGAGCTCCTGCCTGGTTGGGATTCATCCCCCACTCGGTCTCTAGATTCACTGGACTTTGCTGGGTGAAATATAAGTTTTCCTTTGATTCTGTCCTGAAACTGCAACTTGGTTTATGCAGGAGTAATAAAACAAGGGGCATGTGAAGGCTTGGGGAATTCTGGGTGAACAGGGATGCCAGGATGGGGTAGAGGGTTTCAGATGATGACGGATTAGATACAGGTCAACCGTGTAATAGTAAGGGACAATGCCACCTGGGGCTGCAATAATTAACACTCTGGAGATAAAGCCAGCAAAACAACCGGCTGGATCTCCCCGTGGGGAGCAGCTACACACCTTCTCCAGGCTTCCTGAGCCAACCCAGCCTGCTGATCTTGGGGCACGCTGCTTGGGGCATTGCTCTGTCATGGCTCTGGGGAGAAGCAGGGCTAAGGAAGGCCTGGCAAAACCCACTTGGGTCGGGCCAGAGCAGTAGGAAGGAAAGAGCCACTGAAGAGGTGATGTGACAGGCATCTGGTACTTATGTGGCAGTCATGGGTAGGATCAATTATTTTAATGAGCCCTTGGACAAAGGTCAGGGAGGAATGTGACTCAGTTGGTGTAACATTATTCAGATCTCCATACTGGGAATGGTGGAGAATGATCATCAAGACACCCAGGCAAGCCATGGCATTCTTGTTCAGAGGCAGCAGCTGTCCAAACTTCCCTGTCCAGAGTATAGAGGACTGAGCCTTCATGTGTCCTGGTGTAAAACTGGATTGAATGATTGGTCCTTTCCCAGCTGCTTTCCCTCCATCTCCATTGATGCACTCTCTGCACAGAAGTATGCGCCAGTTTCTCTCTTGGTACATGGAAACATGGGAGCATCAGAGGCTGAGCTTAGCAGCCAAAAGATCTCGCTTATCATCGTGGGAGCCTGCAGGCAAAGACGTGTCTGTGGAGAACTGTTCCTCCTCTCAAAAGATATGAGGACTGCGGTGTGAGCAGAGCCCAGCCTGGGAGATTGGATTCCATCTGCATGGACTGTCCATGCAGATACATCAACCTCCTGGCATCTCTCCTTGGCAGCAAGGAGAAGACCTTTTATGCAGTGGTGGGCAAGTCTGGAGGATACTAGAAAAGCCCTGCCCACATGTGCTCTGGAAGTCAGAGCACTCTCCTGAGTACCAAGTGGCACCATGACATTTTTGTTAGGCTGTGCAAGAGGGTTTGAGTTTGTTTGGGTTTTTTTGCCTTTACACAAAAAGACTTGTTCCTTCACTCAAAAAGGGGCCTTTCAAAAATGATGCAAAAATGACACTGTTAGAACTTCAGGGAGTTTGTTGGAAAGCAAGAAGCTGTAAAAACATTATTGAATGCAGGACTGACATTTTTCCTATACCAAAGCGGGGTTTTGTAGCCATTTTGATGCTAGTTTAAATAGACGTGCTGAAGAGCAGAATGCAGCTGGGTTTTGAGCTAATACAGCTACTTCAGAGAGACACAAGGAGAGTTAGGATTTTACCTGACTTTGCTCAAATCTTACACAATGCCAGAACGTGAGGTTTAGCAAACTGGCCTTGACCTGACAGAGGAATCAGAGCCATGGAGCGAGATCTGTCTTAGTGTAGCTCTCTTTGTGTCATGCAGACTGATCTTCCTAACTGCCAGTCTTTGAAAAAAAACAAAACCAACAAGAAAACAAGAAAATAAATCTCATAAGCAAATTCTTCCTGTATCTACTCCCTGGGCCAGCTTTTCCCAGGTGGGGACTCTGTGTCTGACTGCAATTAGAAAAATGACATTAATGACCAAACACTCTTGCTGCCCACAACTGCAGAAGGTTTCTTGATGAACTCACAGTCTCATCTCTGTCTCAAGGAGGGATGTGCCATAGGTGCTGGTGAGACAGCTGCATCATGGGCAGAGAATGCCCTGGGCTGCCAGAGCCTGCTGAAGGTAAAGGGGCAGCAGCTGGAGAGGCTGAAGGATGCTGGGATGCCCAGGAGTTGAACCTAGCTGGACAGTCCCTCTCCAATCCACAGCAGGCTTGGCACTCATCCAGGCTCTCTTACAGGTCGCAAAATTTTAAACTAAAACAGAGCAGCAAGAACTAAAACTAAAAAGGTCCCCATGCCCTTCTAATGATAGGCAGTGTCTAGTTCCCCCCGTAACCAAAATCCGAGGGGCTGCTTCTACGTGAGAGCCAGTGCTTCTGCTCTGTCCCCCTGCCTAGCGTGGTCACAGCGACACTCACACGCCCCTTTCCACGGGACAGAAGCCACATTGGCCCCAGAGTGCCTGTGCACTGAGGCACTGTGGGGTGGGAGGCGTATCCCGTGGGGTGTTTGTGTGGGTGTCCCGTAATACCCACCATGAAGTAGGCACCATCCTCCTGCCCTGCTCAGCCCCCTGGGAAGGTCGAGTCCTGCGCCAGCAGCGATGGGGGTCAGCCTGTATCAAGCCGAGCCGGCCGGGGAAGCCATGTTTGGGATACCTGCAGCGCTCGGCGGGCAGATGCGTGGTCGGAGCTATATTTGGAAGGTGCCGCTTGGTTTCCTCCCCGGACGCTGCAGCAAGCCGTCCGCAGTGCTGCCGAGCTTGTGGCTCCCCAGCATCCCCCATCCCCGGCCCCACACCACCCTCTGCTCCTTTTTTTCCTCCTGCTTTTCTTTCCTGCGGTCTGTGAAAAGGTGCAGTCTGCCTGTGACCGTTTCTCCTCCCTCCCTTCCCCCTTCCTGCTGGTCAAAACCGCCATCCTGGAACAGCCCGGCGGATTAGTGAAGGGATACCTTTGAAACCGATGCCAGGAAAGCTCCGTGGATCAGTTAACAGGAGAGTATAAAAAGCCGTGCCTGTCTCCCCCCACGCTCCCCCCACCTCTCTTCCTCCATGTCACCGGCCCTGGCTGCTGGCTCGCCCCTGGCTGGGGGCCTGCGATCCCAAACGTGCTCTCCAGGCTGGCTTGCCTCATTAATTAAAGAAGACAGATTTTTAGCTTCTCTTTCCCTCCCTCCCTCTCTCTCTTCTGTGTCTCTTTTTTTTTCCTTGAGCTCCTGCTGGGGAAAGTGGAACCAGTCTTATGGGGGCAGGGGGAGGACGAGGAAGGGCGCCAGGGATTGATGTGCTCAGCTCCCAGGGTATGGGACACCTCGAGTCTGTGTGTCGCTGTTTCCCTTTCCTTGCTGACTGCCTTCTGGGGATGTGGGAAGAGAACACTCAGCTCCCCATGCTCCGGTTCTGGGACTGAGAGCAGCATTCACAGCCCCTCTGGAGACATTCCCTCATGGCTGATGGGCACCAGCATCCTGCCTGATAGCAGCACCTCCACCTGTCCCACTGGTCCTGCTGGACCAGGGCAGAGAGCCTGTCCTTTGCCCAGACACAGAGGGGACCATGGATGCAGCCCGGGCTGGTACTGGGCACAGAACTGGCGGGCACAGAACGCAGGGTACAAGTGGGCATGATGCACCGACGTGTGAGTGTAGTGTTCATGGCGCTGACACGCATGGCCCAGGGTGATGGACCAGTGTGTGTGGTGCAGTGTGTGTTTCTGCTTCAGGGACAGCTCATACCAGCAGAGCATTGATGCAATTCACTTTACCCATGTTTATGTTGGGATAATGCATCTCTGAGACCATCTCCAGTCAGATATGGCCCTCTAACTGGGTGCAGATGGTGCAAGGGGCGAGGACAGAAGGGCAAAGTGGGGACAATGAATGCTCCAGGAGGGACCAGAGGGCTGTGCTGTGCTGGGAGCTGGTTCCTGGCTCTCCCTGTATGCGTCTGATCCTCCCTCAAGAGAAGGCCTGGCTGGTTCTTCTGGCTGAGTCATCCCCAGGTCTATCAGCCTGGCTGGAAAATTAAATTCAGAGCTCGTCTTTTTAACACGAAGATCACTTACATCCAGCTGCACGAGCCACGGCCCCTTTAGGATTTAATAATAAAATGAATGCCCGTGACCTGACTGTTTGCTCACGCCTGGATCTTCCTTGATGGATGAACAGAAATTGCTCCCTGGCTTGGGTCATCTGCAGTAAAAATCGCCAGTCGATTGCTGGGCCCTCCCTTGGCTCCTCCACGTTCAGGGCTCGCTGCCTTCGTTTGGGACCTGGCTTGAAACGGATAATCAATAATAATCAGGCTCGACGCTGTGACGGCACCTTTGATCCAAGGATCTCGGAGCACTTTGCAGCGGATAATGAACGGAGCCCCTCTGTGAGGCAGGCAGGAGCGTCTGCATTTTATGGCGGGGAGCAGAGCCCAAGGACAGGCTGACCCTGCAGCTCGCTGGCTCTGTCCTGCTCGGTATCCTGCATGGGGACAACTCAACTGCTTTAGCACTACCCTGGAGAGTCAAATGAAATGGGGATGGAGCCAATTATCTGTGGGGCTCATTCCCTGGTAATTTGTGGGTCTGGTTCCTTCTCGAGACAAAGCTATTTTAGGACAAGTAGTGCAGGTTTGGGATTCAGCTTGGCAGAGAACAAGCCCTGCCAGGGGATGCAGCATGTTCCCCCAGGGACAAGCAATCTTGAGGCTCCTCCTACCCCAAACTTTGGCTTGGGGCTGGCACCCTGCAAGGAGCACCTTTGTGGCAGCATATGGGGTCCAGAGCTGGGGCTGAGGGTAGGGATTATGTCTCTCAAGGATTCCCCATCTAGCACCATTCTCAGGCCTGGGGAAAGAGGCTGGCAGTGAGCAGCAGAGCTGCTGGGTCCTGTTTCCATCCATCCCAGACAGATCAGTCACAGCTTGGGGTGCTTTCAGGGATGACTTGCACTTTCTGAGTTATCCCACTACTGCATACTGGTCCCCATCCTCCCTACTCCTGTCCTGTGGCTGAGGCCTCCACAAACCCTGCATCACCCCTAGGTGATTGCATAGTGGGAGCTGGTAGTGAGGACCAGCTACATAGCAGGCTGTGCAGGGCTGCTGCCGCGGACCTTGGCTGGGGCTGTGGGTCTGGGACCATGATGACCAGGCAATGGGGGTCAAGGAACCCAGCCCTGGGGATGCCACTCCCATGTCCCCAGCCTGCATCCCTCAGCCAGGGTGATGTCCTGCTGTTGGAAGGTCTGCATCCCCCATGGCCGAGTGGCAGGGGAGAGGTCACCTATTCCTGGGAATGCCACTCCAGTGTCCCCAGCCTGCACCCCTTGGCTAAGATTTCATTCTGCGCTTTGGAGAGCAGTGTCCCGCTGTGGCCAGCCAGTTGAGGAATGGGTCGTGGGCACACCTTTGGGGGTGCCACCCGAGTGTCCCCAGCCTGCCCCCCACCAGGCCAGGCTGCTCTGCTGGTGTCGCAGCGCCACCATTTGCCTCCCGGGGAAAGTGCCCGGTGGCTCCATTTGTGCTTTCCATCAATTAAGGGACTAATATATTAATTGTTTCTAATCTGCGCATCTCCAAAGTCACCTGCAAGGCTGGGTGAGGAAAGAAAACGTCCTCCCCACGCAATCCCTGTCACTTGCCCCAAGAGAAGGGGCTGCAGCCCTTGGATTGCCCTATGGCCCCTGAGCCCCCCAGCCTCAACACCCTCTCTGGGAGCAGGTCCATGGGGAGCAGCTCCCTGCAGGGAGGGAGTGGAGATGAGGATGCTTGATGAGGGGCTGTGAGGCTCGTGCTGGCCTTGAGAGGGAAACACACCCTTTGCTGGCAATGAGCAGAAAATAAGAGCAACCAGGCTGTGTGTCCAGCCCGCGCCTCGCCTGCACGCCGCCCTGCCTTTGTCTCTCATGCTTCCAGTCTTCAAAGTGTTAAAACTTTTCAGTGTGTGCTGCAGATCCCTTGCCTGCAGCCTCCTGCCCTGAGTCAAATTAATCATGTACTGGGAAACACAGCAGGCATGTACTAGCCCTGGGCATGGTGTATCACGTACTTTCTGGAATCTGTCACATGGGGAGCTTTCTGTTTTAGGCTCAATTGATCCTTTCTCGGTTTGATACTGTGTTTAATTGTGAGATGGGGCTGTGTGTTTTTGCTTCAGCTGAACTTAAAGGGCCGCTCTTCCCAGCCTTGTTTTCAGATGTCCGCAAGAACAGACCGCCGCTGTCTCCTCACCCAAACAAAAAGCCTTTCTCTCCCCACACACAATATCCCCTCTGTATTGTCCACCACAAAGAGCAGGGCTAAATTAATTTTAGGTCCGGCTCTTTTAATGTAGGACTGGGGAGGGGAGTTGCTTTTATTGCTGCAGCTGATGGTTCAAACAAGATAGGTGAAAGGTGGCCTGGGCCACCAGGCATTCCATGGGCAGCGGGGATAGGGAGGGGGGATGCACATGACCCCCAGAACTCCCTCTCAAAGCCCCCTCAGCTGCAGTGCCTGGAGTGAGGTGAGGCAAGCTGAACCAGAGCTCAGCCCTGCTCCTTCTGCAGCATCACCCCAGGTGGGTCATTGCCTGCCTGGGCTCTCCCTCCACTTCGGAGGAGGGGTTTCCATCTGCCCTCCCCTGTAAGGAGTGGTCCAGGGAGGCTGGGCGGGACAGAACGTACCTGCACCCCAAAGGTGATGTCCCTTTGGGGCTGACATATCCCTCTGGATGGCCAGATAGGCATAGCAGAGTGACTCTTCATTCTGTCTCCATACAAAAGACTTTGAGAGCCAATGAAAAACCAGAGAATCTCTTTAAAAAAATGTGTAAAAAGGGAAAATAAACATATTTTTCCAGGTGCATTTCCTGCTGGAAAAGGCTTATCTGGAGCAGTCAGATGAGGCTGCTGTGCACAGCAGTGTGAAACAGTCCATGGGGCCCTGGAGAGGGTCTCCATGGGATCTCCTCACCACTCTGGTGGGCACAGTCCTCTGGCCTGGTGTGCCACCCATGAGCATTGCTGGTTTGCATGCCTTGGTCGGTGTCATGGGATGCTGTGGGGATGTGGTGGGAGGAGATAAGGGGCCATGATACCATCAGGTCTCTGGGGCATCTCCATGACGTGGGATGTGTGGAGAGAAGGGAAGGAGTTGAAACTGAGGCAAGGAGAGCAGGACTTGGGAAGGGAGACATCTGTTCTGGGAGGTGGGAAAGGAAGGGGATGCTGAGGGGAGCAGAGAAGACAGACAAGAGACTTTGTCAGGGGAACTGGACATTGGGAAGGGGAACAACAGCACAGGAGTGTTGGAACAGGAGACAGGAGAGGGGTGGGAGGTGTCTTGGGTGACCTTGTGCAGTTTTCCATAGATTTAAGCAGAGTATTGAAAGGGGAGGGAGAGGTGGTGTGTACATCTCAGCTCTGGTCCTGCTTTGCCTGCATCTTCTTCCCCTTCCAGAGTTGGTGGACAGGGCAGGTCCCACTGCCCAGCGTGTGTGCAGAGTCCTGGCGAGCCCCCCAGGGTGAGACAGAGGCCAGGTTTCTGCTCTCTTTCCTGCAGCCCCCAGTTTCTCTGTAGATGGGTAGGAACTTGCTCCTGGTTTATAAATATTCAGTGCCAGCAAAACCCATTAATGTTGCATTAGGGCTGTGAATCGGAAAGCCCCAAAGCCAGGCAGCTCAGTGCTACAGCTGCAATGTAATTCAGGTCCCACCGTACATACACAGCTGCCCATCCCGCTCCAGCAGACACTCCCCAGGTGCCAGGACACCACATGGCTGCAGCAATGTGCTGTTGAGCAGTATTGCTTCAACCACTTCTCTCTAGCACCCCTGGCCCCAGGTATGCAGCATGGGCTGGCAGAAGCAGAAGAAAAGGTGGGAATGGTGTAACTCAGTCCCAAAATCTCCTGCTCCCATGAAATGCAACAGTTGCTGCTGCAATCTAGGTGGTTCTCTTGGGAGAGCCAAGCATGAACACCTCTGACTTGGTCAACTTTCTAGGAGAACAATGGGAAACCCTTTTGCTGCAGAGTCAAACTGCCTCAGTCTCATGGGCTGTTCTCTGCATGTGGCACTGAATTGCATCTCCAGGAATAGGCAGCAATGCGCGTATTAAAACAGAAGCTGGAGAAAGGAGTTACATCTGTGCAAAGCAGCGATCCAAGTGTTACTATCGGGACCAAAGTTTCTCACTTCCAGGAGAGCAGCTCGGAATGTGACAGTCTGCAGACTTGGGCACTGGTTTCAGCCAGCTTCCTCATCTCACCGTATTTTTGCAGATCCGCCTAGCAGCTTTGTCCCCTCCCCTCCAGCAGCATGTCATTGAGCTTGCGGTGATGGAAGAAGCAGGAGGTGGGTGGGAAGTGGGGCACACAGAGGGGAGGAGGGGTAGTAATGCTTTGGGGAACCAGTGGAGAACAGGTGAGGCAGAGAGACAGGTTGGGGAGGCTGGGAGGTCATCAGGGCACTGAAATGGGGGGCATAATAGACCACTGGAGGTTCAGCTCTTGCAAATGAAAGGTGCCTAGTATGTTCTCTGTAATGTCTAAACAGGTGTCCTCCTTGATAGCTTGTGCCATTAATAGCTTGTGCCACTGCTGGTGTGTGCATGGCTGGCTTTAGAAACCTTCAGGATGAGCTGAAGCAGGTGGTCAGGTCTGGAGCTAATGGCTGCTGCTGGAACTGTTCTGGAGTTATGTTGGTTGGTGGACTAAAGTCACTACTAGGTCCTGGCTAGTGTGGGTAAATCTCTCCTCTCTTTCTTCTCACTGCTGCTGTGCCTCTTGCCCCCCGAACTGTCCCTGCTCTCTCCAGAGCTGCTGGAGAGTCACAGGGGAGCACACCCCTGCCTGGCACACTGAGAGCCTGAGATCAGGACATACATGCAAAGGATGCCAAGGTCTGGAAGAAGGGAGGGGAGGGCTGAGTCCCTCTGGGCTGGAGTAAGTTTCAGTGGCTCTTAAGGATGTCTGCATCCTCCTTTCCCAGAGGACTGGGCAGTGCATGAAGCTGTCTTTGATCTGCTAGAGGAGAAAAGTACTGAGAGAGGCAACACCCAAGTTAATTCCTGCAGCTCACCTGAAACAGTGGAAAACTGGATGAGAAAAGAGGAATTGTATTTCATCAGAGATAAGAAATCCTTTTTATATCAACAAATTTTAGAGACAATGAAACGAAGTGGCCTGTCCCATGTAGTTTAGATTGGAGAGCATGGCAATATAAGGAAAGGTCATTTAGAAAGGAAGCAGAGAGAAGAGGCTTTGCCTACTGAAGAATAAATGCTGCAAGGAATAGGTTTCCCTAGATATAGGGACAGGGAACAGAGCACCTGTGGTAAGGCCATGGGAACCACCAGCTTTTGGTGCTTTACATTGTTGCATGGCCCAACAACTGACTGTAAATGGATGAACTGGATTGCCAATCACAGAATCAAAGAAAACTAGGGATTGGAAGGGACCTTGAAAGATCATCCAGTCCAGTCCCCCCTGCCAGAGCATGATCCCTTAGATCAAGTCTCAAAGAAACACGTCCAGGTGAGTTTTAAACGTCTCCAGAGAAGGAGACTCCATGACCTCCCTGGGCAGCCTGTTCCAGAGCTCTGTCATCCTCAGTGTGGAGAAGTGCCTTCTCATATTTATGTGGAACCTCCTGTGTTCCAGCTTACACCCATTGCCCCTTGTCCTATCACTGGATGCCACTGAGCAGAGCTTGGCTCAATCCTCCTGGCACTCACCCTTTTCATATTTATAAGCATTAATGGGGTTACCCCTCAGTCTCCCTTTTTCCAACCTAAAGAAACCAAACTCCCTCAGCCTTTCCTCATCAGGCAGATGTTCCACTCCCTTCATCATATTTGTGGCTCTGCGCTGGACTCTCTCAAGCAGTTCCAGGTCCTTCTTAAACCAAGGGGCCCAGAACTGGACACAATATTCCAGATGTGATCTCACCAGGGCAGAGTAGAGGAGGACGAGAACCTCTCTCAGTCTGCTAAACGCCACCCTTCTGATCTACCCCTGGATGCCATTGGCCTTCTTGTCCACCAGGGCCCACTGCTGGCTCCTAGTCATCCTGCTGTCCTTCAGGACCCCCATGTCCCTTTCTCATGTGCTGATCTCTGAACTTCTGAGGAGGAGGTTCTTCACCATGAGAGTGGTGAGAGCCTGGAATGGGTTGCCCAGGGAGGTGGTTGAGGCCCCATCCCTGGAGGTGT
>JAOXOE010000765.1:767469-791271 GCA_028565055.1 Phoeniculus purpureus
TCCCTGCTCCTGCTGGCCACACCATTCCTGATGCAGGCCAGGATGCCATTGGCCCTCTTGGCCACCTGGGCACACTGTCTGCTCATGTTCAGGCGGGTATCAATCAGCACCCCCAGATTTTCTCTCAAAGCAGAGAAAAGCTTTTGAAGTCTACTCTGGAATTGATATTCCGCAGTGGACTTAATTCTTTTCTTTCATGTGCATTTTCTTTTTCTCTTTGTGTCAATCTTACAGCTGTCTGAGGACAAGTAAAGTTCTCCATAGAACTTTCAAATGCCTTGGGCAGGTGTATTATCAGAGAGCTAGAACTGATGAAGGTAAAGAGAGAAAATGCTGCCGTTTTAAAAGGCGTATTGTCAAAATGCTACTTTTCATACAATCAATATGTGCGGGTTACTTAAATGTGGACAGACCTCTGAAGTTTGTACAAAGTGTAATGTAAACAGTTTGTCTACAAGAAGACACAGTGACTAGAAAATGCTTTAAAGAATGGGGAATAAAATAAATGAATAAAAACGTACATATAGTACAGAGGGACCAGTGGTGGAAAGGAGCAGAAGAGCTGAACATTGAGGTCCTCAGTCAGTTTTCCAGCTATGATAGAGATTGGCTGGGTTGAACCATCTGAGGGTGTTTTTTTTCCAGTGACTCAGAGATTACTGCCTGTGTTTCAGATGAACTTATGAGCTCTCTTTGCTGCTTTTTTCCACCTCCACAAAGACCAGTTATCCTAACAAGATTGCTAGTTCTCTTTGTTTCCTTTTGGTGTTCTCTCTCACTTAAACTGTGTTGTGTTTGTGTCACTAGACAGGTAATGATGTTTGGACACTGCTTTCCAACTGTTGTCACTGGGACTTAAATACATAAATATGCTCAAATATCTGTACCTCGGTTACCCATAAAATGGGAAGTGAGAGGCAGAACCACTTTGCAGGGAATCTGTAAGAGCTGAAAACCAGACTTAAGTACTTCCTGAGAAAAAGACATTACTGCCAATGCACTTTTTCTTTAAAAAGCTGTTCAAAAAGGACAGCACAGTATAGACATGTAACCAGGATGTGCCTTGCAGGCTGTGTATTCTTCTTATAAACTGTTTTAATTTGTTGTTCTCAAGGCTTCTGGTGTTAACTTCCTTTAGTGTAGCACTCCATTTTTTTGGAGGAATGGTATAGGCTGTGGACTGAAAGGTAAAAAACTTCCTATGAAGTCATGCAACAGCAGTTCCAGGTAGAAATTAAGAGTGAAAACAGATCATGCAAGTAGTTCTAAGCTGTGGAAATGCATATGACATCGTGTTTTCCTGTAATTTGTAATTGCACATTTCTGTTCCCAGACTTGATGGTGAAGGTCATTCAAATTCTCTGTCAACTGCATATAATAAGCCTGTTTCCTTGCCTCTGACCTCTCCAAATGTAAAGCTGAATCTGACTAGTCCAAAAAGAGGACAGAAAAGAGAAGAAGGCTGGAAAGAAGTGGTTAGAAGGTAAAGACTTGAATTCTGTGTTTAAAAATGGTCCATGAGCTTTTTAGCTTGTGTCACAAAGAATGTGTCCATAAAATGTTCTGCACTGGTGTTTGCTGTGTCCTAACGAATCAATGTGTGTGTCCTGCCAAAGAGCTTTTTGGCTACTTTGAATGTGTATGCAAAATACCTGGGAGCTACATGATTTCCTTTCCTAAAATCTCTCCTTGGTCTCAGCAGTAAATATTCTTCTGTCTCCCCCTGAGTAACCCCAGGGATAGAAAGAATGCCTGTCAAAGTAGTAACCAATGAAAGCATCCATTTTGCCCTTGACAGGCAAGTAGGCAGAGTTTTGAAAGACCCTGCCCCTAGCAACAGTCTGCAGCCAACACCAATTGAGCAATTTCAGCTACAGAGAGGAGGGCGCTGCTGCTCCGGAGCAAAAAGGTACTGTTTGGGCACTTCTCTGGGCAAAAACTACCTGTCTGGGATGGCAGGGAAAGAAACGGGTGGGTGGTGACATGAGCACTTGGATGAGATCTGCCAGAGAAGGAATGTCTTCATGGGATAGTGGTGTGGGCTTCCTACTGAGGTGAGGTGGAAGCAGACCAAGGTATGATTGGGAGCCTTGTTGAGTAATGTGTATGTATCCTGAAAATGAGATGATGATGATGGAAGCTGTGTTTTGGGAAGGGAGTTACTGTGATGTCTGCCTTGGGGGATGGAGCAGGGAAGAAAGGCATGAGACAGTCCTAGGAGAAGAGCTGGGTGCATGCTCAGAGGAGCTGGTCCTTGGAATGGGGAGGGTTGTAGCATGTTCTCCGGGCGGGCAGGTGTGGGGAAGAAAATAGACTTTAATAAGATGAGGTGTAATGCGTTAGAACATTTACATGTGTTTAGATATGTTTAGAATAAAATGAGGTTTCTATAAAATCCTATTGAAGTGCAAAACATTCTGATGAGGGTCAGGTTACTTTAGTAAAAAACTGGCATAGCCAGATGAAACTGGCAGCCTTCTCAGAGTGTAGTGGTGAACTTACTGGTCAGAGTGCCTGCACTGTGATCACAGTGGTTTCTGAACTCCCTTTAACCCTTCAAATTATTCAGTATTGAACTGTTGCACATCACTGTCAAGCTTGAAAGTGGTATATGGGCATGAAAATTCAGCCTTGAAGGTCTGGGGAACAGATGTGGCTGAACGACATCTCATTTGGGGGCTGGATGCAAGCATAACTTGTGTTCAAGGACTTCATTGAACCTTATGCTGCACTGACCTACTTACCTACGTGAATTAGAAAAATCCTAATTCTGCTGAACGCAAGGGTTACAGTGAGCCTGCTTGTGAAAATCTATGCTGTTTTCCCAGTGGTTTCCAACAGCTCCTTAAATCCCAGAACTGCACAACTTAACCATCTGCCTCCTACCATTATATAGTGTCACAAATAAACTTCCAGATCTTGAGGGCTGAAAAGGGTTGTGAATGCAAGTGGTAGTACAGAGCTGATAGTGGCAAAGCATTGGAAAGCCACTTTCTCCCTCCTTTAAACAAAGTAGCTAAGCCATGGGCTTTTGTGTTTGAAGAAGCACTGTTTATGTGAATTTAGGTCCATAAGGTAGGGATTTGTTTCACTTTGAAGGTACACAAGATAAAATCTGAAAATGTTTCTGAAGCAGTGTGAGACAGTATTACAACTGTCAGTTCTGGAAGAGCCTCACCAGGTGCTGAGGATGAGGAGTGAGTGGGGAAGTTTTAGAGAGGTTCCAAAGGGTAAAGAAAATA
Organism: Phoeniculus purpureus; assembly: GCA_028565055.1. NCBI lineage: Eukaryota > Metazoa > Chordata > Aves > Bucerotiformes > Phoeniculidae > Phoeniculus > Phoeniculus purpureus. The sequence continues at coordinate 770,712 of JAOXOE010000765.1, forward strand.
CCAGGAAACCACTTGCTGCCCCAAAACATGAGAATTTTGCTTCAATCACCTGTCAGACAGCAAGGGATTTTGGTGTGCCTTTAATATTTGAGTGCATTTCATGGATTTGTGGTCTTTGTGATCCAGGTCAAAGAAATTGTCTGTCCCAGCTTCTGTTGTGTCTAGAATAATGGGAAGAGGTGGGTGTAACATCACAGCAATTCAAGATGTCACTGGTGCCCATATTGATGTTGATAAGCAAAAGGACAAGAATGGCGAGAGAATGATCACTATAAGGTACAGTATCTAGAAATTAAAGACTTGCATTAGTCCAGAGTAATTTTTTAAGAAGCTTTTTTGCTTTTTAATACAGTATATGTTTAGCTTCTTGTTGCTAGAATAGAACTTATATGACTGCTGCCAAGATACGCAGAGTCTACTTCTTCAAAGATAAGCCTTAAAATAATCCTTCAAAGCTAATCCATAAGAAAAGTCAAGAAACAACTTACTGTAATGAACATGCAATAGGCTTCCAGATCAGTATAAAATTTAGGCTGCGGAATGTTGCACAAAGAGGGGTTTCCTTTTGCAAAAGGTAAATGTGATTGTGTTTAATCTAGGGGTGGTACGGAGTCGACGCGATATGCAGTGCAGCTCATCAACGCCCTTATTCAAGATCCTGCCAAGGAACTGGAAGACTTGATTCCTAAAACTCACATAAGAACACCTGCTTCAAGTACCAAATCAATCCATGCAAACTTTTCATCTGGAGTCAGTACTGCAACTCCTTCGAACAAGAACTCCTTTCCTCTTGGAGCACCACCCTTGGTCACATCACAGTCATCAACACTATCTACTTTCCAGCCTACTAACAAATTGAACAAAAACGTCCCAGCAAATGTGCGCTCATCTTTTCCAGTGTCTCTTCCTCTCGCTTATTCTCACCCTCATTTTGCCTTGCTGGCTGCCCAAACTATGCAACAGATCCGGCACCCTCGCTTACCTATGGCCCAGTTTGGAGGAACTTTTTCACCTTCACCGAACACTTGGGGACCATTCCCGGTGAGACCAGTTAACCCTGGCAGCACAAACAGCTCTCCAAAGCATAATAGCTCCAGTCGTGTCGGTAGTCAGAATGGAAACATTTTGCAGACAGAATCACCTGGATTAGCTACTTCTAGTTGTCCCATTACGGTCTCTTCTGTAGCTGCTTCCACCCAACCGCTGTGTGTAACCAGTAATCGGACTCCCTCTTCGGTCAGAAAGCAGCTGTTTGCCTGCGTTCCCAAGACGAGTGCTGCAGCAACAGTAATCTCAACTGTGACAAGCACCTGTAACACTCTGCCTTCAGCTTCCTCTGCCCCTGCAAACAACGGGCAAGTGCCCACAGCGTTTCTGCCATCTAATGCGCCACAGATGCAGCATTCTGCACTTAAAGCGGACTCTTTCTCAGCTGTCTCAGCACCCAAAGAGAAGGTGTCAACACCAGACCAGCCTGCTGCAAATGCGTGCGCACCATCTTCGGTTGCAAGTAGTTGCAGTGTGCCAGCTAGCAGCAACTCAGGAGTCACTGAAACTCGCCCGGCGAGCACCCCTGCACCGCTAAATAATGTCCAAGAAGAAATACTGCCAACCAGCATGTCAGAGATCAGTCCTTCCGCGTCAATGCCTTTTTCATCCAGTTCAGAAACTGCTCCTTTAAGCTTAGCATCACCCAGGTCAGTTGTTGCAGATAATCAGGACAACAGTAACTTACCTCAAGTAGCTGTACCAGCACCTCGAGTTACTCACAGGATGCAGTCCAGAGGTTCTTTCTATTCAGTGGTACCAAATGCAAACCTCCATCAAGATCCTCAGTCTATTTTTGTTACAAATCAAGTTCCTTTAACACCTTCTCAAGGTCCACCTGCTGCAGTGCAGCTTTCATCAGCCATGAACGTTATGAACGGTTCTCAGATGCACATTAACCCAACAAACAAATCGTTGCCTCCTACCTTTGGGCCAGCAACACTCTTCAATCACTTTAGTAGTCTTTTTGATAGCAACCAGGTGCCAGCTAACCAAGGATGGGGAGACTGTCCACTCTCTACCCGAGCAGCAGCTGACCCATCTTTCACTGTTCAGTCTACCTTTCTGAATAACTCTGTACTAGGACATGTGGAAAATGTGCATCCTGACAACTCCAAGGCTCCTGGTTTCAGGCCACCTTCCCAGCGGGTTTCAACCAGTCCTGTCGGTAAGTCATTAAAATCATGCACTTGACAGAATTCTTTCTCCAGCTGTTAAACTTTGATCTTCTCAAACCGATGGAGAAGTAGTTTACAAATGATGGCTAGAGAATACTGGAGTAATGAGGATGGCCTTTTTTTTTTTCTAAGAGCTTTTTGAAATGTTGATGATTGTGGTTTTTTCCTCTTCAGCTTTTCTAGCATGTTAGATGTTAGTGGTGTTGCAGACATGGCATTGCTTGTAAAGCACTGGAATGTTTCCACCTGTTTGCAGAGTTCTGAGTAGTATTGATTTTTATCTTTAGGTTTGAAATGGAAAATAGGGTTGGGTAATACCAAACCCAAAACACCAGGACCAGAACTTTTGACAGGTTCCAGCTGCAGAAGTGGCTGCATGTAGTTGTTCAGTATTTTATCTAACTTAGCTCAGTGAAAATAAACTCTGTACTTTTTATCTCTGGGATGTTTAGTAAGCTTGTGTTGTGCTTTAGGAAGTTAATGTGCTTACACAGGGTGTCCTCCTGCTGTTAAATATGGCAGTTCAAATGTATCTGCATTTATTTGAGATGGATTAGGAGGACTCACAGAGCTCCCAGCCCTTGCTGTGCTCTGTCTAGAGCTGAAAGATTGTCATCATCTTTGCATTAAAACTATGTTGCAGGCAAGTGGCTGCACTGTTTGGCTGGAAAGGACTCTTGAGAGAACTAGTCTGCCATCCTTTTCTCCTCTGAGTTTTTGTCATAATGGCTTTCTGGCGCCTTGAAGCTGAGTAGCTAAAGAGCCTTGCTCTGAAGTTGTGTTTAACCCTGCAGTGCACATTAGATATTTGGGCTAAAGCTTCAGGACTTGGATGCTGGACTGGGACAAGTCCAGTAGTTTGACATTCAGACTGGAGCATTTGGAAGATAGGGTGAGAAAAGCTTTTGAGCATTCCCATTCATTTTGGCTGCACTACAGATGTGCAGGTTTTCTGAAAATCAGAATACTTCTCTGACTAGCTTTAACAACAACATTGGGATGTTTGCTGTGACTGTAGTTCTAATAGTTAAATTTGGGATCACTGAGACTTGCATAGCAGTAAAACTTTTTGCTGTTCCTTTGTGCTAGAGTCAGCTGTTTATCATTAGGAAAAATCTCTTGGTCCTTTATAGATCCTTAAATGACTGTATGTATTTAAAAGGTAGTCTAAGTCCTCCTTCCTTAAATTAGGAAGGTTAGTTAGATACCCAAGGAGAGCTCACTCAGCTGACTTGGGGGAAAGAAGTGTGAGGTTCTTAAGCACAAAAATATATGGACAAGGAGCGTTTCTTCTGGGCTGGAATTTGATTAGGATATTGTACAGTGAAGGAAAATTGCAAATAGACATGCTACTGAACTTCTGCCCAGCAGGAGGTGACTGATTAGTCCTTTGACTCCTTTATGTCATTCTACTTAATACTGCTTTTGATCATTTCAGAATCTAAACTGTGTGTCACACGGAGCTGAGGGGGAGGTATGGGGGAGTCTGGAGAGAATGGGATGTTTTGAAAGTGTAATAGTGATGAAAAGGAGCTGGGACATTAGGCCAAGGACCTCTGCAGTGCTTTCCCTTGGGAGTATGTGATCCTGTGACCTGTCCACTGATCTGGCTCTTCCCAGGAGTACAGACCTTTCCACTTGGCTAAGCCTCTAGTTGGGGTTGAACTGGGGACCATCATGGCTATTTCCATAGGGTTTGGTGTCAGGTTTCATGAGATTTTTGACTAGGGAGAAGGGCTGGCCTCATTTGGGTCCTGCTTTGGCCAACAGCAGTGTGATGGACAGGGAGGTGTGATCCTTGCCCTGCGGTTCTGTACATTTGGGTACAATGAGAGGGTGTAGTTGTGACCAAAGCAGATGGGCACAGATTCTGTCATCCTGGCTGTGACTCTGCACTTGATGGAGCACAAGTTTGTCTTTTTTGCCTTTCTTGCACAGTTCAGCTATAGTAAACTTTTCCATAAATCAGCATCTTTTGGCAATCACCACTAAGCTTATTTGTTGGAGTTTTAGTACAATCTGATTGGTTGCTGAACCACCTTTTTCTTACCAAGTTGTCACCTCAGGCCAGAGTTTGAGTACTCCGCTTTTCCCATTCATGGATAGGCTCAGCTGCAGCTGGAGTTAACTCTGATTCACAATTTCCTTTGAGGCACAGATGTAGATCTCCTCCCCAGCTGTGCATCTGTTATGGAAATGGCCTTTTGTCTCACTTGTGTCTTTAGCCCTCTTGTCCTGGCATCTCACAGGTTGAGGGCAGACTTACCTGAACCACTTGGACAGTTGGAATGACCAACTGTGCAGCTGTTTCTCTAAAGGCAGATGTAGCCCTTGCAGTGATCAGCTTCTGCAGAAGCGCCTGGAGTCCTTAATGAACTGAATTTAGAGCAGAGCTTATTCGAGGCTGATACATTAGTCTCAAAAGCTCAAGTGTGTTTTCAGAGTGTGGCGAAGAGTTTCAATTTCGTGGCCCAGTTAAGTGCAGAATATGGGATTGCAGAAGGCTCTAGTGTTAAAAAACTTGAATTTGTTGGTAAGTACCTAAGTAGGAAGCTCATTATTAGAATTGGGATTCTCCAAGTCAGTGTTCATAGAAGCCATATTTAATACTGAACAAAGGGGGTTTTTAATTCACTTTTTTAAAAGGCAAGATAATTTTTAAAAGTGTTCTCTGCAACCTGAAAACTGACTGCTCTTTTCAATTTGCGCATCTCTAGCTGTCACATTTCCTTCAGACTGTAGAAGATACTCAGCGATGCTGAAATGACCTTGACTGTACAGTCAGTGCACTGTGAAAGAGGTGTGCCCATCCTACCAAGCCTTCAAAAGACACAGCCGGGCATCTCTCTTCTGCAGAAGAGCTATTTTTGTCATAATCTCTGCCTTGATCTCTGTTAAAGAACCAGCAGTCCCCTCAGTGAGCAGCAACTCTGTTACCCTGTCTGTATGGGGCAAGGTCTTGAGATCATCAGTGGTTTGTCAGCCAGCAGGAAACTTGTTTTTGATGTGGTGGAATCGGTACCCATAGGGGCCTTTTAACGACCTCTGAGTTGACGGTTGTGGGTGGAGGGTGTACCATGGGTGGCAACATAGCAGATGCACGTGGAGGGCCTTCTGCTGGAGGTGCTGCCATCTGCTGGGCTCCTGCTGAAGGTCACTGCAGCTCTAGAAACCACACATCAATCAAACTGCATTTTCAGGTAGCCTTAGCATTCTCCTCATAGCCCTGGCATCTTTAAAAGATTTTCCTGCCATACTCAGCTTCCCTCATCTGAGCACCCCATCCATGTCCTGGGGGTGGCCATTTATTTCTTCTTGACTGTAACAGAGACTTTTCTCTTTTTTTAACCTTTGGGGTAGGGCTAGTGAGAAAAAAACCTCCCTCAAAATCAGGGATTCATTTCTCTCAGTGTAAGCAGGTTGGGTCTGTCAGTTCTGGACGCAGTAAATCAGATTGACTTGGTTGATAGTTTTGGTGAAAAACCCCTTGATTTTCAGGAATGTATCCAAGCAATTAAAGATGCACATCTAGTCTATGGCCTAAGGTACTGCCTGTCATCACACAGCTGTTTGCAGAGTGCTGGGGTGGACACAAGTACCACCTTCAACCTTGCTCTGCAGCAACATAGGCTGGTCCTGGTTGTGGTCATTTTAAAACATTTAAATGGTTTTGAAACTAGTCTTGTTTAATAGGCCCTTGAAACTAAACCCAAAACTCAAGTGAACATATGGCCATACCTGTTTCTACTTCCAGGTAATTACGTGTGAGAAGAGCTTTTACAACATTTTGGAAAAGTACCTAAAAGCTTTGGCTTATTAAAAAAAAAAGTAATTTCCCCTTGCTAATAATTTTGTGGGACTTTGGACTTTCTCTCCATCTCTCCCTTCCCCTCATGCGTCCCTGTAGAAAGCAGCCCCCTCACGTGTTGTGCTGTGCACTGTCAGCCCTGTCTCAGAACACAGCATGCTCTGAGAATTTCTATGTGAATGTATCTATATAGGATGGCAAAAACCATTCTGCAGCAAACTGCTTCCCTGGTGCTGGATTCCCCTGGGACTTTCACAGAGCTCTGGACCCTTGTTTGACCTGTGTGGCTTTTTTGTAAGCAAAGATCTATGCCACTCCCAACTTTCCTCCTCTGCCTTCCCTCCTAAGATAATTTTCTTTCAGTGATCAAAGGGATGGCTGTTTTTGCTACAACTTCAGGCCAAAACGGAGAGCTACCGAAATGCCTTCTGTTGGTGTCTAAGGGAGAATCATGCACTTGTAAAATGAACTTACCATGTGCAGATAGCCCCGAGGGTGATGAGATGGTTTAATTCTATTTAGAGCACTAGTTCTCTCTGGTGCTTTGAAGCAGGTTCCCAAAGAGAGATATTTAATCAAATTTATGTTTATTTCAGGCTTACCCTCTCTAGATCCATCCAACAGCTCTACAACTTCTTCAGGTCCTTTGACAGGCTTTTCAGCAAACATACAAGGAGCACGGGTTTACCTTCAAGGGCCAGCGCCTGTTGGGACTCCCAGCTTTAACAGACAGCATTTTTCACCACATCCTTGGACAAGCGCAACAAATTCATGTAGGAACTTTATGGATCTGTCTTAGTTAACTATAAATTCATAGCTATTGTCTTTAGCAGATTTGTAATTTGAAGGGAAATTACCCAGTGATGCACAAAATGCTTTCCAATTGCTTTTAGCAGCTGTGAGGATGGTGTGGAAATCCCAAGCTGTACTATTTTGTGTGTTTTTTCCCCTATAAAATGCCACTAGTTCTGGTAGTATTACTAAAGGCATATTGGGGCAAAATAAGTCATTGTAGGCTTTGAGAGGAAAGGACATAAAGCTGTGGGGAAGTTGAAGCAATTTATCAAGCTAAAGATTCCCCCTTAAATAGTATGTGTGCAATATTAGGTGAAAAAGTTACGTTTGCCTTGGCTTCAAGTTATACTTGCCTTTTTTGGGGATTTTTGTGTTGTTTTTTTTTAATTTGGATTCTGGAATTATTTCTTTAAATGTTCCAAAATCTTTAAGCATTATCCAAGTTAAGGGTTTTCTCTTAATGGGAAGAACATGGAAGTAGCTTTACAAAAAATACAGATCTTTGATTCAGAATCTTAAATTAAGAGGTTTTCATGCAACTTCATTGCCACTCTGAGCTTAAGAACCAAAATATTTTAGTATTCAAAGGAAGTTGGATTTCCCAACAAGAGTCAAGTGACACTTCTGAAGTTGATGGGAGTTGGGCTCTTATGTTACACGTGTGGCTTTGGGAAGTTGTCTAATTTGTCTTTTTGCTGAAAGTGGTGGATACCAAAACTAGGCTGTTCAGGTGTTTATGGTATTTTGGCTGATGCTTTCACATCTTCTGAAACTCTTCCATGTTTCTTATTCTTTCTCATAATTAACTTACACATGCTGTTATTTCATAACAATATAACATGACTCTGATGGCTGAAAGCATTTGTGTTATAATTCTAATTTTTAGAATTAAACTTTAAACAATTTATGTGAAAACTTTGAAGAGTGCTTGCCAAAAAAGCCTTTAAAAATATTTTTTCTTCTGCTTTGAGGTAATACTGGGGGATAGAGTGGGTAACATTTGTGCTTTGTGTGCAGTTAAGCAAGACAAATATTCTTTTCAGCAGGTGAATCTCCTATTCCATCAGTTTCCTCAGGATCACCTTCACCCCTTTCAGCTGCTTCTGCACCTTCTAACTTGGGCCAGCCAAAAACGGGTAATGCCAGTCAAGATCGAAAGGTCCCCCCTCCCATCGGGACGGAGAGGCTCGCGAGGATTCGACAGGGAGGATCTGTGACTCCTACGCCTTTAGGAACAAACTTCACAGCCCCAGTGGGTCACAGTGGTATTTGGTCCTTCGGAGTTAACAGTGTGTCTGGTAAGTCTGTTGGACAGTGTGGGGTAGCCTACAGAAACTTGTGGGAAGTACTACATTTGAAAAGAAAGTTGTGGAAGGGGAATAAAGTTCCACAGTCTGTAATCAACTTCCACATAATGAATCCTGAAGGGAAAACTGGTGTCAGTGATGGGAGAGGGTGTATTGATGAAAGCACTGTGGTTTTTCTCTTCTAATGTAGGTGGTTCCCACCCAGCCTGGATTATCTGTCAGCACATGCTTGTAAACTCTGAGAACAGTTCAGGAACTACATACAAAGTGTGAAGTCTTCCCAACTGAAGACAAATGTTTAATAGTCCTGCACTTCTTATGTTTCTCAGTGATGTCCTCTGCACTTCAGTTGACAATGTCTCAGCACTGTGGTGTGTTTGTCAAGAAAAGCTTGTATGTGTTTACAAACAGTGCCTGGAGGCTTATTGGATCTCAGCTGTTCTGCTGTGGACTCCTAAAACTTGTTACTAGTAGTCTCCTTTACCTTCACGCTTCTATGGAAGATCAGGATGAATGTTCATGCATATGGCATGTGTGTGGCCAAATTTCCCTGGCCTCACCAGTCTCTCTTCTTTCTGTAATATTTATTACAGTCATCAGTGTAATTTTTTTCTTTCTTTCTGTGACGCACAAGAGGATGCAGGAGATGGAGGGGAAAAAATTATGTGAAAGTGTGTGTGATGCTTCTACTCCAAAGTATTTTTAGTGAATTGTAATTGGCTGGTTTTGTTCTCCTCCTTTCCAGAAGGCTTGTCAGGTTGGTCTCAGCCTGTCATGGGAAATCATCCAATGCATCAGCAGCTGTCAGACCCGGGCACATTTTCTCAGCATCAGCCAATGGAGAGAGATGATTCTGGAATAGTGGCTCCCTCAAATATTTTCCACCAACCTATGCCAAATAGTTTTGTGGATTTTTCTAAAGTAAGTGACAGAGGGGTTTGGCTTAATCTATAAAATGACCAAGTTCTAATCTTGTATCTTCTGCTCTGCCCATTCATATCATACGTGTGTCTGCCTTTTCCACCATTGCTTGTTGCACCTAGTCTTGAACCTCCTTTCATCCCAGTAATGACTAGAAAAGGTGTTGAAGCCTGGTGGCACATTTAAAACACAGATTTTTTTCAGACTGCAGATGTTTTGCTCTAAAGTAGCTGAATGCCTCCATCACTTTCCACCATTTCCTTTCTTAGAGACTCACTTTCTCTGGAATGTTTCATATGGCCCAGCTTTTGAGGCTGATTAAATGGTTGCTTAACATTTTTGGTGTTAAGTTCAGTAAGGACAGACTGTGCCTGTGAATACTATGTGTCTTTCTTAAGCAGCAGGATGAGGGGACAGCTTGTAAGTCTATTCCCTGTGTGTTAATGCTGGGAAGAAGCTTGAGGCAGACAGATGTAGCCAAGCCACAGTCAGCTCAGCCTCCACTGGAGGAGTTTGAAGGGCAATGTGCTCCACCAGCAGACCTGCTCACAGCACCTTTCCAAAGCAGCTGTAGCATGTGGTCTTGGGATCTTTGGAATTGCAGAGCAGCAGTCATTTATACACAGCAAAGACATCTCTTAACTGCAAAAAAAGCTGCTCTGTAACTTGTTTTTTCTGATCTGGAAGATATTTTAGTTGACCATTAGTAATTTACAGAAAATCTTAAAATCAGTCTTTTAGACTCTTCATGGGCTTTGCTGGAGTGCTGCCTCTGGCTGTGCCCTTGTGTGCATCAAAGTTTTCTTTGCTGCTGAGGGAGAGAAAGGAGCATGGAGATCACTTTGTGCAGTGGCTTTATGGGGTCATCTGAAAGTGTCATGCAGAGTCAGCTGTGTATTGGCAAGGTGTAATTTCAGAAAAAGTGAGTGAACTGACTTGAATCTCAGGCTCTGAAGAGTCACTGGATTCTCTGCTTTGCTTAAGTGTGCAGTGATGCCCCATTTTGTCAGAGTGCTGAGGTGCTTACCAGTAGGTGAATATTATGTACAGATGTGGCCTGTGTGTCACCTTGTCACATGCAGTGCACAACTCACTGACTTCTTCACTGACAGGGCTTTTGCTTGTTCCCCCAGGGCCTACCGATTTCCATGTATGGTGGCACCCTAATACCCTCGCACCCTCAACTAGCAGATGGCCCGGGAGGTCCTCTCTTTAATGGCCTCCATACTCCAGATCCTGCCTGGAATCCCATGATCAAAGTTGTCCAGAACTCAACAGAATGTACTGATGCTCAGCAGGTAGTGTGGCTGCCTCTTCCCACCTTTGCTTACCTGGGGCTTGTTACGGTGCTTTGCTTTGGTTTTCTTTATTTTATAGGTGAATTTTTTTTTCAGTTCTTTGACAGCAGTCTCAAGTCTGTTGTCAAACTTTTCTCCTACTCCATGTATATGTGTGTGTGTGCATGTTCATAGAAAAAAGGAAAACACTATGTGTACCAAACCTTTCAGGTAAAATCAGCAGCATTTCAAGACTGCTTAGCCAAGTAATTGACTTTGGTGTAACTGAGAGGGTTTACATCCATTTTCGGCATCTTGCAGATGCCAGAGCTGAAGAGGGATGCCAGAGCTGAAGAGGGCTCCCAGCCTTTGGATGGTCTGGTTGTGTTTTAGGGGGAAGCTGTAAGCTTGCCCTCTGGTGGTTATTCACTCTGTTAAAGGAACCTTTATTTGTTTTCATAATAGACTTGTCTTTTTATTTCTTGCTGTAGATTTGGCCTGGCACCTGGGCACCTCACATTGGAAACATGCATCTCAAGTACGTCAACTGATTTAAGGGGGTCTATCCTTTTTTTAGCCTTGTTTGGGAATCTTTATGGTCTTGAAGAACCCTGGGGATTTTTTTTTTTTTTAATGTGCCTAACTAAGAAAATTTCTTTGGGCTCTAATGATGGAAACTTGATTGCCCGTTGTAGAAGAACAAATTGATTTACCTATACAATCCAATTCTGTTCTCCAGTTAGTTTAGCCATTTTTAACTTCAGAGTCAGACAAAACTAGTGCTTTTGGCTAAACGCTACTGAATGTTCCTTGTACGCAGCAGAGAAATAGCTGATTACATGATTTCAGCCTTTAGGGTGGTAAATACATGTATCATTGTTTACATACTTTAAAAGGAAAAGCTGAGTAAATGTCATTTAGTGGCTCTACTTTATGTAGCCTGTATTAATGTGAATTATCTACCTAAATACTCAATAAAAGGTGAACAGTATTTGTAGGTTGTGTGTGAGAATTTTGGAAGAGGCCATGGTGTTGCCATGGGTAGCTGCTGCCATGTCCAGTGATGGATCTCTTCAGGATCATGTAACAATCAGTTACTGACAATTGATGCCGCCAGGGTTTGGGGGTGGGCTTTGATCTGCAGTTGTGTGTGGTACAAGGTCTGCCAGTTGTTAGCCTTTATTTTGTCTGAACAGGGTTGTGCTATTTTTTTTTTTTTTGCCTTCTGGATTAGTTGTGCTGCTTCTAGCACTCTTTCCAGGTGGGTTGCGTGAGAGATCAGACTTTGTTCAGGGGCTGGAAATCAGAGCTGAGTTGAAAATTTGGTACATGATGGCAGGTACCTAATTTGCAGAAGTTAGATCAATAGCTTGAGGGTGAATGCAGAGTTTCTTCACCTGCTGTGACTAGCTGCCTAAAAGCAGATCTCAGTAAAGCTGAGACCACTTCCCGCTAGAAAAAAACAGGACATAATTCAAAGCTGTGTGGAAGTCTTGAAAAGCCTGAAAGAGCTCTCCAAGTCCTTTCCATGAGGTAGAAGGAGATTTTTGCAAACTGCTGAAGATGTACAGTCATTCCCTACCCAGGTGTAGGAGTTCTGTACTTTCTGCACTTGGACTGTGCTTACTTCTGCTGTGATGCAGTAACTACACGGAGTATTTGATGTATTCCTTAAGCAGATAACTACAGTGCACGTAGTGGTCAATCTTATGGGCTGCTTTTGGTGGTGACTTGGGTGAGATAGGTATTTCTCCACCTTCCTCGACCTGCTCCAGACAGATCCTTTCATGCAGCAGCAAGGTTTCCATGGGAAAAGTGTGAGGAAGGAGTTTTGAAAACCCGAAGCACACAAGCAGTGTCAGCGTACCACAGGCAGATAGACCCCAGGAATGCTACTGGATGGTACATTGAGAGATTTTCTCCTAGTATTTGAGGAAGAAATGGAGAAAACACTGAAGTGCTGCAGCCTCCCTCACCAGTGCAAGCACCAAAGACAAAACACAAGGAACAGGATTGTGGTGCAATAGAGCTTGGGTGGTTGAGGGGATGGGTGGTGCTTATGCCCTTCCCTTGCTTCTCCCCCACTCCATCCATATGGGCTCTGTGGATGTACCAGGCACAGTCACTTCCTCCTGCCCCATCTCAGGGAGCCACAGTCTCCCTGTTCCAGAGGACTACAGCTCTACACCAGGTGACACTGTCTATTCCACCACACCACGGGGTAAGAGCCAGCATGGGAGTGGCCTTGGCCACCCTGTCACTGCTGAATTGTGGCAGCTCCTTCCTGGGCTCTCCACCTTTGTACTGTGGTCACCTGCTCTGGGGTACCAGATCCAAGCAGGCCTGGGGGCTGGTGGCTTCCCTGGAATGCAAAAAGAAGACACAAATTCCTGTAAGAAGATACTAGTATGGGGGGAGTAGGCAGAAGCCTGATGCTTGCACTGCTTAGGAGAGGGTTGCTGGGGTGATCAGTGCAGCACTGGTCCCTCAGGTGTAGGTCATGCCTAGGTACAGCTGGCTGCAACTGGGGAAGACACAGGTGCAAGAATTGTGCTCCCACCTGAGTTCACCAGCTCCAGGGAAGGTGCTCGGGGGCATGGCTCATCCCTAAGTACCCAGGGGCTGCCCTTTTACCCCTGTTCTGTTCCAACACTCTCACAAACTCTGGGTTCAGTGGCCCACTCAGGGCAGCATGTGCCTGTCCCTGGGTTGGGCACCTTGCACCACATGGGTGCTGGGTTCATCATGTGCCTCTGATAAGCTTATGTGGGCCTAGAGACCAGGCTCAGCACGGGCTGCAAAACATGTTTGTGGTGTCGGGAAAGGCTCAGCCCCCATGGGAACTCACCGTGGAGCCTGGCAAGGGAACTGGTGCTGGACTGTGGGCAGGGGGGAGCAGGCTGGTGGCAAGGCAGCAGACATGGCGCCATACCCACAGCAGGCTGGCACGTGGGAGGTATCCCATCAAAGCCAGCATGTTGCCACTGTGCAAGGTGGCTTGGTGGATGGGCTGAGAGCAGCTCTCCATGGTGCCAGTGGGAGGGCAACCCTTCCTTTACTTCTTGATAGCCACAGAGAGCCACCCCATGGCAGGTTGCACTGGGGAGCTGCTTGTGCCAAGTGCCCCACGGTTGGTCCTGCCACCCTGCACTGTGTCCTGGCAGGACTCCAGGAGCCTCAAGGGGAGGAACCATGCAAGGAAGGAGCTGCTGGGCAGGAAGGGTGGCACAGTGTGCCATGTGGAAACCCCTACACTCTGTCCCTGAGCTGGGTCCCACCCCCTGCTCCAGGCTAAGGCTGTGCTGCTTGGAGATGGGGGTGGCCAGGGGCCAGCAGTGCCTGACAGCCCCCTGCTTTTGGCAGGTACCCGCATCACCTACGACCGCAAGTTCCTGCTGGAGTGCAAGAATTCACCCGTGGCCAGGACCCTTCCCTGCTGCCTGCCCCAGATCCCCGGTGTCACATCCCTGGCCCAGTCCAGCCTCGTCAAGCTGGAGGAGCTCAAGGAGCGGAATGAGAGTGAAGAAGCCGTGCCAGGTGAGCAGCCCGAACACGCAGTCCCTGCCCACATGCTGCCTGGGAATGGGGCTCCTGCCCGACCACAGAGGCAAAGATAGATCCCAGATCAATCCATTCCTGCCCACTTTGAGGCAGCCACATCCTAACTTTGCCCTGTGTCCCTCCCTGCACTTGCAGATCAAGACCAGTTTGAGATGGACATCTGAGTTTCCAGCTCCCCGTCTCCAGGCCATGGCTGGGCCTGTTCTTGGGCCTCGTGGAGGTGCTGGCACCGTGACCAGCTGGCTGCAGCCCTCTCTGATGCTGGGGATGGACGTGTGACACCTCAGGCTCTAGCACAACTGGCTGGTGCGATTGCCTAGGAGCTCATGCTTGATCAATAAACACCATGAAACTCCGTGCTTACCTGATGCATCTCTGTGTTGGGGCTCAGCACCTGGAAGGGGAGCTGAGAGGATCCAAAGCAGCACAGGAGGCCTTTGAGGGTGCAGAGGATCCTGCACAGAGACCCTGTAGGCTGGGTGTGGGTGAGTGCAGGGCCACAGGCTCTGCTTCCAGTGCAGTGTCAGCTGCTCCCAGTCCAAGGGCAATGTTAATGCCCTGTGCTTGTCTAATGTACTGGGCATCACTAGCACTGGATGTTTCTCCCTGTCTCTGAGACCACTCTGGTCTGTTTTGCCCCAAGGCTGAGTCTGAGGTGTGCCTCAGAACCCAGTCAGAAGTGCAAGCTGTAACCACAGCAGCCACCCTGTCCGTGCCAGGCTGCTCTGGACTGGTGGTAGGTTGGCAGCCAAGTAAGCCTTAAACTTCTCAGGGACCATGTCTTCCTGCAGGAGCTGGGCTGTGTCCCCCCATCAGCTAACTGCTAAGGCAAGGCCAGCAGGGGCCTGGCTTTGCCAACTGATGCAGCAGGGAAACATGTTGCTGTCCCCTCACCCTGTGTGATGTTGGGGTTCCTGCCAGCAGTGTTCCTTCCCTTCATGTCCTGTGCGATAGCAACACCCTGCCAGGGCCAGAGCCCCTTGGCCAAACCTGAAGCTATGCCAGCTTCACTCAGCAGACCCCTCTCTGCTCTTCTGGGAGAGAACCAGGAACCATATGGTGCCAGAACACCAGGGCAGGTTTAGTGCTGTTTATTAAACATGTAGTGAATCACCACTAAAATGCTGCAATGATTAAAATCCCCTTTTCCCGGGTGAGGATTGGGAAGTAGAGAAGGTGCCCATATTTCCTCGGGGCAGCTCTTCTGCTGCAGGGCCTGGGCACAGGCTACTTTGCTCACAGTCCATAGTCCCAGCCCACATCAGGGATCCTCTGGACCAGGCCCAGCCTCGGTGCCACTATCTGTTGCCTCGGTGCTGCTATCTGTTGCCTCGGTGCTGCTATCTGTTGCCCCAGGTGGCTCCATAGCAGGCAGGTTCTTGGGCAGATTCCTGGTCTCAGCAATGAGGCGCTTGACACCCACCAGCCACTGGCTCACCTCGTTCACATGGTCCACCATGAGCGAGCGGTGGATCTCATCAGCTGTGTCCCAGTGCTGTTGCTGGAGCTCTGCCAGAAAAGGGGAAGGGGTCAGCACCCATGAGGGAACCCCGTGCCCCAGCAGACTAGCTGCAGGCAGGACCCCTCCCTTCTCACCTTGCACCAGAAGGCTCATCCTCTTCCTCACCGGGGCCGACAGCTTCCCCTGAGCCCACGCATCTCCCAGCACCGTCAGCCGCCGCCCGATGTCGTCGCACACTTGTTTCTGGAAGCGTAGAGGAGCTGGAGGCGGGGAACCTACCCGCCCCCAGCTCCAGAGGCGGCTCTTCTCCCCGCCAGCAGCCGGGGCCAGCGCTGGGCTGTACCTGCACGGTGGGGCGGCAGGCGGCCAGGGCCTCCTGCAGCGGGGCCAGCACAGTGGCAGCGGGCACGGGCTGCTCCGGGATCAACTCGGGGCTCTGGTCCGGACCCACCGCAACTCCTGGCCCCGCGCTGTCGGCCCGTGGGACTGAGCTGGCAGGGCCCAAGGGGGGCGGCCCCGGAGCCCAGAGGGGCGGCGCTGCGGCCGAGGCTGGGGTTGGAGGGGCCCCCGCGGGCGGAGCAGGAGCGCGGCGGGTGAGTGGGGATTTCTTGGGTCCCCCCGCCCGTGCCTGCAGCCCGTAGGAAAACTGGGGAGGGTCGTTCCAGCCGCGCTCCTGGTTCCCTGCGGCAGACAAGGACGAGTGACACCCTGCGGGTAACTCGGGGACAGCCCCCGGACCCCTGCGACAGGAGAGGGCTCCCCCTCGCCAGCCCCTCCCCGCTAGGTCACAGCACCCTCGGGAACCCTTCTCAGACAGACTGCCCCCACCTCCAACCGGAGCTCTCCCCGCACTCGGGCCGAGCCCCCCGGAAGTTGCCGCGCGCCCCCTCACCCGGCTTCACGTAGAGCTCCGCCATCGCGCCACGTCACGCCAGGCCCCGCCCCTTCCTGCCGGTGGGGAGGAGCGAGGCGGGGCGCGGCGGGAAAGGGCGGAGCTTCCCTTGTCCCCGTCCCGTCTCCTTGCGGGGCGGGGGGCGGGGCCGGGCTGGGGGCAGGAGATGCTGGCCCCGCCCCCCGCCCTGCCCGGCCCTACGGTCCGTGCAGCAGCGGCCGGCGCAGGCCGAAGGCCTCCAGCAGGGAAGTGAGGCCCCGCCTGCGAGTAGTGGCCCCTGCTGCAGCTTCGCCGCTTGCCCCCGCCTTGGCCGCTCCCCCGGCAGCGGCCCCTGAGGCTGCGGGCGGCGCTCGGCCCGTCGCACCCTTTGCCTTCGGCGCAGCCGCTACCAGGCACTTCTGGTACTGCACCTGCGGGGACACGAACAGAACCAGGGGGTCACTGTAGCATGGCCGGGGGTCCCCAGGGCCTCACCGTGGCTCAGCACCACCGAGAGGTGGCCGTGGGGTCAGACAGAAGGTGACATTGCTGAGGGTTTGGGTGCAACATGGCGTGGGCACACGGGATGACAGCAGGCTTGGGCACAGCGTGGTAGGACACAGCACGGTGGGTGTCCAACCCAACTTGGACACCACCCACCAGGTAATGGCTGTGGGTTAGACATCACACTTGGAGGGCAACTCCTTCCTGCCCTCCCCAGGGGTTGGGGTCTCACCTAGGGCCCCAGCTTCTCCTTCCCCATCCTCATCCCTGGTCTCCTGCCTCAAGTGTCCTTGGAGAGCTGGGAAGCTGAGGAGTATGGGGGATGCCCACTCAAGCTCACCATGCAGGCTGCCTGCACTGCTTCCGAGATGGTGCCGGCGTCAGGCTCGCACCAGAAGGCCACACACTGGAAGCGCTGCCCTGTGTCTACGATGAGTGCAAAGGTGTGGGCATCCCGCCCTACTCCTAGGAAGGTCACATACCGCACCTGGCACTCCCAGATGTGTGCTGCTGCCTCGTCATCCTCCTGTGGGGACCCAGTGGGCCCATCAGTGCCCAGCATAACCCAGGCAGCCTTACCACCCTCACAAGATCCCCTCTGCCATGAGACCACACTCCCAAGGGGGATTGCCTGTCTCAATCTTGTAGCATCAGAGTGCCTGTTTTGCACAGGGCACCCCTGTCCCACTACCCACTTGCACGGGGTGCACCCTCATGGCTGTGTCGGACACGCGGATGAGGGACGGCGTCCACTGCTTCCTCCCAAGGGCTCTTGTCAGCTTCTCAATGGCCTCATTCAGCACGTCCATTCCTGGGGAGCAGGAGACCCCATTTCATCAACCCCTACTCTGGCTGGGTGCTACTAGTGGCCCCACAGGCTTGCTGGCCAGCCCACATTGAGGGGTTCTAAGGCTGTGACAAAGCTAGCAGCACTTACCCATAGCCCTGGGCACAGGCAGGCTGCCAATGTACAGCGCCTCATAGGTCTGCATTGACTGCCTCACTGCTTCCAGGATATCCACTGCCAGGACAGGAGAGGTGGAGGGGACACACCATGACACCCCCATCCTCCATGCACACCAGGGACATAGCTGGCCAGGCCAAAGGGCTCTGGCTGCTGGACATCCCAAGGGTGAACTGTAGGCAGGGACAGCAGCTGGCAGCACTGAGAGAGTGGTACCTTGCAGTGGCAGATCCTCAGCAGATACAGAGTCCAGAGTGGCAGCACGTGGCAGCCCACTGCTTGCTACAGTCCGCTCAGCCACAATCTGCAAGAGACAGGGGTCCCAGTGCCTCTCATCCCCTTTGAGACCCTCAAGCCTTGCCCATGCCTACTGGGACCCCTGCATCCCACCTTGGAGCACATCTCATGCAGGGCCTTGGCGATGCCCTTGGCAGGCACGTTGCAGTGGAAGACATGACACTTGAGGACACAGGTGTCCTTGTCACTGGCCACAAAAGCAAAGTCTCTGCAAGGCCACAAGCAAACTAGTGAGACCCCAGCAGAGGCAGCCCCACAACTCCTCACACAGTCTCCAGGTCCCACACACCCTTACCTGTCCCTGCAGCCATAGCAGCAGTAGGGAAGGGAGGAGAGGGGACAGGTTACTGCTGGAGTGTCTAACCTACTTGGTCCACTGAGCCCCCAACCTCCGGCTCTGCCCCAGCCCACAGCACCTGCCATTGTTGCACCCAACACCCCAGACACGGATGTTGAGGATGGGCTGGTGGTGGATGAGGCTGTGGTCAAGGGGGTCCATCAGGGTCATAGTGTCCTTCTTCAGGATCATCACCAGGTCCTGGCCCTGTAGAGAGTCAGCAGCTCCCTCAGCCTGGCAGACAGCCTGGGTGTCTCTGTCATCCAGTCCGTGTATAAGGTCATCTTTGTCCTCCCCTACCTACCTAGACCTAAGTGTGAGGACAGCTCTCTCACCCCAAACAGCCCTCCCCATATTCCATTCCCCTGCCTGGGGAGAGCCCATCGAGACACCAGAGAATGTCACGGAGCAGACCTGCGGCACCCACCTTTCCCATGCTGGAGGCCCCTGCGTGGATGACTTATGTGGGGAGATTTGGCTCTGATGATGGCACTGACCCCTGGCCCCCAGCCAGACACTGCAGCAGTGACCTTAGGGTGAGACCCTGCCTGACAGCACTGTCCCAGGCTCTCACCTCGCCCCGGTTCTCTGCTGAGCCCTGGCCTTTGCTGTTGGAGAGCTGCTGGATGCAGTTGTTGACAGCGATGCTGCTCTTGCCAGGTGCCAGGTCCTCCTCAGGGATCTCCACCCAGCCAAGTGAACGCACAGCAAAGCACTGAGCAGTGACACATGGGATTTCAGTGCCTGGCCAGCCCAGCCACCCGATCTTGCACCCTTCGCCATGTCAGCTCCCATACTTGTCCCTGCCAGCTGCTGCCTGCCACCTCCTCTGCCAGTCCCAGCTCATGATATCACATGGCAACCCCACGGTGTGGTACCTTGGAGCCAGGATCTGTGCTGCGCTGGAAATCCTCTCTGTGCCAGGGCAGTGAGGTCCTGCAGAGGGATGGAGCAGTGAGAGGATTTTTCGACTCAGACACATTGAGCTGGAGCACCCAGGGAAGCACCAGGATGCCCTGGCACTGGCAGACCCCCATGCTTTCATCTGGGAAGCATCCCATGGGGGTGACCACCATGGTCCTTCCAGCTCTAAAGTGCTGGGCTGTTCTGGCTGGGGAAGACACTGGCTCTCAGCAGCCAGCAGCAGTCAAGGTTCAAAGGTATCTCACAAGTCAGCAGAGTGCATGGACAGCCCTACCTTCGGGACAGCGAAGCCATGGGGCTGGGAATGGGCCTGTCATTTGCCAAGTGCTTTGATGCAGAGGTTGGACAAACATCCTGAGAGAAGAAAAGAAGAAAGGGATGAGGCAGCAAGAGAGGTGCCATGTAGATCTCTCAGGACATCAGAGCCTCAGCTTGTGGACATCCCATATAGCCTGGCTGAGGACAACATAGAGCCTGCTGGACTTAGCCCTAGCCAGGAATGGGATGAGCATGAATTTTGGGTAACAGCGACAGACGTGCTCCAAGGGAAGTCTGGATCAGTGGTGCCCAGAGGGCCCTGAGGCAGGATTCTGCCAGGGGGTGGGATCCAACACCAGCCTTCACACCCTGACCACATCCCCTACCATTCCTTGGAGTGGTTCCTCTCCATCAGCCTCCAGGTGCCCTCCTGGGCCAATGGTGCATGCAGGGTGCTGCCACTGTGTTGTGCCAGTTGGCACATGCCAGTAGTACGTGCCCAGAGAGTCATGGATTTTCCTCCAGCCTGGTGGGAGGTCAGAGTCTGTCTCCAGGCTCTGGTCGCTCCAGAGGTTGTCTGTAAAGAAGCAGAGTATGAGACAAGGTGGAGGGAGAAGGCACCTAGCTACAAAGCACCCTGAGAATTGAACAGTTTCACTCTGCAGTGAAAGGGTCCTGCAGTGGCCTCTGGGTGCACAGCTGGGCAGACAGCCAGGCAAGAAGCACAGCAAGGAAGGGCTTGGCACAATGCCAGAGAGGCCATGGTGGACCCTAGGCAAGTAATCAGTGCAGGCAGCTGCCTTATTGACACACAGAGGGATGGGGTAACCCCAGCAAGGGCACAGTGAGTACAAGCACCCCTGCAGGGGTGACCGGGCAGGGCTTGGGGCTGCCAGCCCAGAGCTTCCCATGCAGTATGTGGCCCCCAGCCCTCTGCCAACATCCCAGGATGTCCATGATGGTCTTATTCCTAGCCTGGTAGCAAAGAGGGGTTGGGGAAGAGGGGTCTGGGAGGAAGAAAGGACCCGTAGAGAGTTGCAGCTAGGAGG
>JAOXOE010000765.1:791371-828744 GCA_028565055.1 Phoeniculus purpureus
CTTCGTAGTTGTTTGTTCCATTTTCAGAAAATGAAAGAACAGTTTAAGGTTACACATTAACAGGCTGTCGTGGTTTGGGATTTTTTATGATGTTTGTCTTCAAAACGGCAAGCCGAATTTGCAAGCCACATTTCTGCACATTTGTTTTTGTTTCAGCCCATTAGCGCATGAACTGAATGAATGGCTTAATTTTGTCTTGGATTTTTAAACAATAATGCAAACTGGTACACTGCTTCTACTGAGACTCAAGAGGATTTTAGAAGAATGCCAGGTATATCTATGACATCAGTCAACTTTCTGTATCCCATCCAATTGTTGTCATAATTCCAAGATGGCATGACACTGAATTTCAGGTTTTATTTCCTCCTTCCACAGTAACATTTGAAGTGAGAGACAAGACAAAGGTCTGACAGTTTCCCACAAAAATTTCTTGCTTTCCTGGTGGGCTTTTCCCTAAAAAGTCTGTAGAGAGTAGAAGTAATGCACCAGCTGGTATGACTACAACTTAGTCCCCTATGTCCTAATCACAATTATCACTATGACTTTGAAAGGCTGGTTACAAGGCTGAAAGGATGTGTCAAGCACCCTTTGGGTACAATAGCTACTAAATTAACAATGGATAGAACTTATTGTCTTAAATTGTGACATAGTCATTATTCAGATTATTCTTCATAGTGGGATGATCCTAAGTAACTATTATTGGAATAATTTTCTGTGGAGGCAAGATACGATTTTGGCCACTCTTTTATATGGTGGCAGTATCTTTTTTTAGTCATCACTGATATCAAATTGCCAGATTTCTATTCCTTGTAGTCAGAAACAGTCCATATCTGGGTAAATTGATAGCAATGAAGCAAGATTCTGTTTTATGGGTAACATTCCTCATTATTAATGAACAAAGGAAGGTTGTTTTTCCTCTTGTTAATTCCTTTGCAGCATTGGAATGCTGATTATTTTAATACTGTTAATATTTAATAAGCAATAACTGGTTTAGGAATTTAAAGACTAGAGTATGTCTCCTTTTAGCTAGATTTCATATACTTGTTGCCTTACTACAGTAAATAATATATGTCTGATTCTGCATTTATTCAGACAAAGCTCTCATTCACTCAGTAGTGTGGTTCAAACTCTCTGTACAGTGAAAGTTATGTAAGATGAGTATCTGCATTGTTTTTTTAGACAAAAGCGACATTAAAGTGTCCCTGTGATACTTCAGCTCACAAAAGAATTAAAACTATCACTATTACTCAACTTAGCTGCAAAAGGGTGACATTAAGTTAAAGTGGTTACTTGTTATCCTTGATTCTGCTTGTGAATGTCTGTAGTTTTGTTGGTGCAGACAAAAGTTGAAGTGAAGTCCTTTTAAAAGTTGTGAGGGAAAAAAAGAATCACCAAACTCTTCTAGGGAAATTAAAGTAGAAAGGTCTGCATTGGCTGAGGTTTTCACAATTTTTGCTAATTTCCTTTGTATGTCGATCTCAAAGCAGAATGAAGCTGAACAACGGCAGCTCTGTCTTGAGGACACAAGGCAAATACTTATCCTGAAAGGTAATGAGCCAAAGCTCTGTGACAGCTTCTGCTGTGCAAACTGGAAGACTGACAGAACAAGTCAAGTGAAAATGTAAGAATTTGTGTTGCCTTCCATTTCAGTGTGGTGGAAAGAACAAGTTTCTCATTTGGAAAATTTGCATAAAACAAAACTGTTGTTACGTGCACGTGTACACTTTGCAGCGGTTTGCCCGAAGGCCTTTGTGTGATCCTGCATGGCAGACCGAGCAGGTGATGCAGATGACGTGCAGAACTCTTCCTTGCAGGGCAAGAATATCTGGTCAGCGGTTGGTTACCTTAGTACTGAGGTAACAGTAACTTATTCCTATAAATATTTATACTTTCATAATTGGTTCAGAGGAAGTTACTGAGGAACCAATCAGTAGAAATTGATGAGGGAAGACTGTGTAATGCAACCTGTGAGTTAAAAACTGGTTGAATCACTGAACAAAGAGAGTGGTTGTGAATGGTGCTGCATCCAGTTGGTGTTCAGTGACCAGTGGTGTCCCCAGGGATCAATACGAGGTCCAGTTCTATTCAATGTCTTTATTGATGACCCGGATGAGGGGATCAAATGTACCCATAGTAAATTCACAGATGACACCAAGTTAGCGGGGAGTGTCAATCTGCTGGAGGGTAGGAAGGTGCTGCAGAAAGATCTGGACAAGCTGGGTCAATGGGCAGAGGCCAACAGGATGAGGTTTAACAAGGCCAAGTGCAGGGTCCTATACTTTAGCCACAATAACCTTCTGCAGCTACAGACTAGGAGATGAGTGGCTGAAGAGCAGCCTGGCAGAGAGGGACCTGAGGGTGTGCTGGTTGACAACTGGCTGAACAGGAACCAGCAGTGTGCCCAGGTCACATGAAAGGTCAGTGGTATCCTGGCTTGTATCAGGAATAGCGTGGCCAGCAGGACCAGGGATGTAATTCTCCCCCTGTACTGGGCACTGCTGAGGCCTCCCTTTTAAGTACTGGGGGCAGTTCTGGGCCCCTCACTTCAAGAAAGACATTGAGGTGTGGAGCGGATCCAGAGGAGCAACAAGGCTGGTGAAGGAACTGGGGGGAAAGTCTTATGAGGAGAGGGTGAGAGAGATGGGCTTGTTTAGCCTAGAGAAGAGGGCATTCAGCGGGGAACCTTATCACTCTCTGTAACTACCTGAAGGGAAGTTCTAGACAGGTGGGGGTTGGGCTCTTCTCCCAGGCAACTAGTGGTAGGACAAGAGGCAGGGCCTCAAGCTGCACCAGGGGAGGGTCAGGTTGGATATTAGGAAGCACTTCTCACAGCAAGAGTGATCAGACATTGGAATGGACTGCCCAGGGAGCTGGTGGCGTCACCATCCCTGGAGATGTTTAAGAAGAGACTGGGTGTGGCACTTAGTGCCGTGCTCTAGGTGATGCAGTGATGTTAGGGCGTATGCTGGGCTTAATGGCTTTAAAAGTCTTGCCCAGCCCCAATGATGAATCTCCTCCACCTCTATCATGGTTAGGGAACAGAATCTCTTTCTAAATAAGACTTAATTATATTATGTCATTTTGTAATTGCTTACTGCCATGACAGTATTAGGAGTTTAGTGTTGCATCTAATGTAAAAAGTGATTCTAGAATATATTAGAAATTAGAATAAAAGAGCAAATAATGCAACATTTAAGATGTCTTACTACTGATTTAAACTAATCCTCACATAACTGAGTTAGAATTTAATTTGTTCGTTTTAATTTAATTCTCTTTTCTTCCCATTCTCTGATGAACACGCATACTGTGAGCTTACAACTGAACGAATTAAATGTACTTTGACAACCCATGAGTCAAATAAAGGGCTGTTTATTATACTGCATTCTTAATAGATTTTTCATCAAGAATACCAAAGTGACAACTGTGACTCAACCTTAAGAGCATCAGTAGAGAGAACACAGTGGAAAAAACAACTAATGGTAAGTGCAAATGCTCTTTCATGCTGCTGGAAATAACTTTGCACTTGCTCCTTAAAATAGCTCATCCGTTGAAAAGAACAGTTCAAAGTGTTAAACCTTTAAGATGATGCTTCTTTTTACATAGAAGCAATTAATTTATTAGATTAATTTATTTTGATTTAATTTAGAGTTGTTAATTGTTTAAGGGTTATTTTTCTTTTATTGTTTAAAATACTTCACATTCTAGAACAAATTATCATTGATGTTATTTATGAAGAGGAATTTACTTTATTGTCATTTCATCCAGTTGCCTTAAATTGCCTGTAGCGGATTCCTGAAACTGTTTTGTTTTTGTCTGATGACATGAGATTTGCTAATCTGTACTTGGGAAAAATTGGAGAATAAATTCTGATATCTTAGAAATGCTTTGGAGTCCCAGTACGCTTCAGCTGTTGCAGGGAGTTCACACAGTTAAAATAGAGCATGACTATGCCTTGCAAACTGCAAAATGTGATGCATCCAACACTTTCTTTTGTTTCCTTCTTCAACATAATATAAGAAATTAAAAAAAAGAACTTTGTTGTTCAACAGCTTAGAAACCGACATTATAATCTCTGTTTATACAAACAGATAAGCACAGTGAAATTTCTATTGTATATACTGAGTCCATACTTAGTAATAAGTATTTCTTTAAGTAATTTACACTATAACTTAATCTCCTTAATTTAAATGATAGTTTAAATTTGAATTAAACTATAATTTTAAGTTATTTCAAATGCCATAAAAACAGTGTTAAACCACAGAAGGTAATGCCACGTCTCAGTTTATCGCTCACTATCATCAATTGTTCTAAAGTAAGAAGTAGGTGTGGTTTCTGGAGATGAAAATAACATACACCAAAATATTTCACTGATACTTGGACATGGTCTTGAGAATGACAAAATTGAGAGTCGTGGCCTGTGATTTAGCTACAGAGAACTGATCAATGTAGTTTGTGAAACCGTTTAGTTAATCTGTTTATAGGTGTAAACAGTTAAACAATTCTTTTAGATTTTTTTACCTTTCTGTTTGCATTACAGTAAGCTTAATTGTCACCAGAAGTTAAAAGAAGAATGACATATCTAAACATTACAAGGCTAATGAGACAGTCACGAATCTGTCATGCCCAAGATACTTTAGTAGGGTTAGCAGAAGTTGTAGCCTGACCTCTGATCTGCTGGTTGATGATCCTGTGATAGAAAATCATATTACATAAGCCAAATAAAATGCAAACACTGCTACTGTTTCTATAATTATATCTTTGTCCTTAATGTAAGAGGAAGAACAGAAATTGCATCCTGTCTCGTGAAACTTCTAGTGTCTACAAACGAAATGTATGTACGGGAGGAAGATGAACAGAAGAGAAGACAGAAAGGTAAAAAAGAAAGAAATTGGTTTGTACAGATGCAAACTTTGCTGTAATAAGACTCTACACCATGATATATTGGACTGTCTTTAGTTTGTATCTGTGTGGACAGCTGCAGAAATTCAGTTTCCCTGGCCCCATTTCAAGCAGTCTGGATGAAAAACATCTACAGTCTCAGACACATATGTTGCTGAACTTGAAGTAATAGCTTTGTAATAAGTAGTACTACAAAACATAAGACTCATGTCTGAGCTCTACAGAGCCTGATCTAGGCAAATCTGCTCTGTTGTCTGGGTTTGGAGCAGATGATACCCAGACGTCCCTTCCAACCTGTATGGATTGTATCCCTAGTCTTTGGAAATGGTATACTGTAAACAGTATCCCTTTAAGGAGAATTTGAAACTGTGGATTTCATTATTTCAGTAGCTCTATGTAAATCCCTTGTTACTATTTATTTTGTGAATGTATGTCTTTCATTTTCCTTTTTTAACTCCTATGAGCTTATGTAAAACAGTGAATGTTAATTGATTTACCACTCAGATAAATCTGATGTAGCAAGTGCTTTATATCCTACAACAGTTCTCATTATTTTCAAAATGTTTTCAGGTGCACAGGCTCAAGGAATGATCATTCTTTTCTTTTTCAGTCTGAAAGCAATTTTAAAATAACATTCTGGTTCTAATAAGTTGAACAAATTATTACCGGACCCATTCTATGGGAAGATTAATGGGTTTAGATTGTTTTTTGTCAATGATTTCTTATGTTTGTAGAGGTCAGTTTTGCTTTTTTAGCCAATAACGTGGCTCTGAGTGTTACTGTTTCATGGGCCTGTTTCATTTTCGCCTGTGGTTACCAAATCCAAAATCCTATAGCTTCCATTTTAAAAAACACTACATGGCCAAACATGAGTTTACAGCAACTTAATCTGCAACAGTGAAAGAATAATGTAAGGCTATCAAAGGCAAGGATGTCTGATGCAGATAGGCAGTTTTGCAGTAAAACAGGAGTAAGTGTACCCCAGAGATATAATTCAAACTTCAAATGCAATAGTTTTTAAAATAAAACTTTATTTGTTTTTTTAATTTGTCAATTTTATGTTCATTTGTCACTTTCAGGTGCTTCCAATTAAAGTTATTCTATGTAACTACAATTCAAGAATTGGCTCTAAAGTTCTTAATGTGTTAATTACGAAATCTGGTCAACCTTACTGTGAAGATGTGGTATATTTATACAGTGAGTTTTTTGGGTAGCGTTAATGATTGTGCTTCACACAGTAATGGTGCAAGTACTGTAGCACCAGGGTAACAGATACCCAAAGTAAAATAGACTGAAGAACAGTGTGAATAAATGACTTAACCATAATTATCTGTGATGTGGATGACAGATAATGTTCTTTCCTCTTTCCCAGACACATACAAGATCTCACTAAAGGTGCAGTTTTCCCTTTCAAACATTTTAAAATAAAACAGTGAAATCTATTTCTACATTTATCTCTTCTTTCACCATATGAAATGCCCAATAGTTCACCCTAGTTGGCTTTTGCCACTCCTTGGATGTTAGCAATATGCATGAAAGCAAGACTGGGACTCCCAGACATGCTTTTGGCCAGAGCTGGTATGCTAGACAGACATGCTGGCTTCACTTGCATTTCTAAGGGAGGTTAATATTCAATCTACATGCTGTAGTCTAGAAGCCAGGGAGCTGTGTACGTTGCCAAACTGAGACAACATTTTGCAATCTGGTTATGAAGAAACTAAATCTCCCTTGATCTCACTAAAGTGTGCCATCCCAAATCAGAAACAATGCATTTGGCCATTTACTATAGTTGTATTTTTTCAGCTCTGATACTTTTCTTGGCCTCAGATAAAGGGGATGCTTTTGTTTTTTATAAAACGCAAAAAAACCCCTTGAAAATGGGCTGCCAACATTCTTCTCTGTCTGAAAAAATGAAATGTCCTTGAAAGTATTTTCATTAGTATTTTTCCTTCTTTCCCCTTCATGTATTTAAACAAGCTGGCACCTTACCACATTCTGCTCTTAATAAGGATTAGAATAGCTCCCAGATTCCACATTTGCCTTTGTAATCCTTCAGCACTTGAAATGTTTGCTGCACCTTTTACCAGACGTCAGGAGAAATGCCATAGCCCATAATCAACTTTCAATGACACAGGTAAGTGTGCTTGATTCGGAGATCATTAAATGCTTTCACTGCATTCAGCTTCCACCAGATCTTTTTGTAGAAGGTTTTGAGACAGAGGGCATCAGATGCTAGGGTTTCCCTTCCCAATTCTCATAGTTGTACTGAGTAGCTATAGGCAAGTGATCACCATTTGCAGTGAAATGACATCTTAAAACTTTATCTCTGCCTGATGCATTAAAAAAACATAAAACCATCATCCTTGTATCTCCCTTTGACTTGATGCATTTACTGTTATTTCCTAAGCTGCACAGTTTAGCATATAAATAGAAAAAACTTTTCTTGATATACGATTGTTCATTAATGAGCCAATTAATCATTAAGCAGCTTTCCTCCTCCTAGTAAAACACAGAAGGATTAATATATCCACCTCTGGGTTTACTGGGAGCTGCCCTGCATGTGTTCATAATGCTGTATTTACACTTGGTGATGCAATGTGACTGATACTGGAGATGTTTAAAACCCGCCTGGATGTGTTCCTGTGTGACTTGGTCTAGGTGATCCTGCTGGGGGATTGGACTGGATGATCTTTCAAGGTCCCTTCCAATCCCTGATGATTCTGTGATTCTGTGATACAGGTTGCTTTATAACAGCACTAATCTGGCAATTCGAGCATGATTCACACCACATCTTGGTAGTTGGATAGCACATAAGCATATCGGCTTTCCTCTGATCTGCTGCAGCAAATATATAATGTACTAAGGAGTACAGATAGCAGTACTCTCCAACTAGCTCAAGTTTCATGCTTCACTTAGCTGTTTATCTCTCTGGATTTTCATCAGCCTTTGGAGTTTTCTTGTAAGCTTCCCTGTGTTTCACGATCTGTGTCACAAACAAGCTTCATACAATATGTTTAGAGTGATGAAATGGCTTGCACAGGAGGGATCCCTCTGAAGGTGGGTTGACTATGATAATCTGCCTCTGGGCCAACAGCACACAAAACCTTCATATTTTTCCAACACTTTTAACAATGGTCCTGACCTCTCCAACTATTTATTGCTCTTGGAAGGTATTATGATCAGTTTCTAACCTAGCTAATGGAAGGTAAAGGGTTTATTACACAAGTCCTGCGAGGGGTAACTGAGGGAACTGAGTTTGTTTAGTCTGTAGAAGAGAAAGCTGAGGGGTAACCTTATCACTAACAACTACCTGAAAGGAGATTGCAGTGAGGTGGGGGTTGGTCTGTTCTCCAAAGCAGCAAGCAATAGGACTAGAAGAAAAGGCTGCAACTTGTGCCAGGGGGGTTCAGATTGGATGTTTGGAAGAATTTCTTCACAGAAGGGGTTATCAGACATTGGAATAGGCTGCCCAGGGAAGTGGTGGAATCACAAACCCTAGAGGTATTTAAAAGGTATGCCGATGTAGTTGCAGATTTATTGGAACCAAAGTTGCCAGCCAACAGACCAAAGTGAATTATAAGTTCAGATATCAGGTGGGAAGGTCTTACTATGCTTCCTAAGCTCTATGGAATATTCGTTAAGAAAGGTTTCACAAAATGTATGTGCACTCACTCATAGAAGGGAAAAACTCCTTCTCAAAGGTACCCCCAAAAAGGGATCACTCACCTAAAAGTGGAAGAAGAATCACTCAGGGATATCCTGGAAAAGTAGTAATTTACCGAAACAAGGGATTGAGGGTTTAGTCAATTCCAGCAATTGTTTTTTGGATGGCAGCCCAATCCAAGGGGAGAGTCTCGTACTGCAAACTTGTTTTTCCAAGGAGGACCAACTCAAAAATTATTCTCTGGTAAGTTTCCATTTATATTCTGAGTTGTGGTCATTGCAATTAGCTTAGGGCAAGAGCAGGACAAAGGGAAGCCAAGTGCCTAGACTGGAGATGGCAAACCATAATGCTAAGCTGATCTTTATCTTGTCTTTGGTAAGCCCTGGTCTTTGTCAGATCCTTATCAGAGTGGCTGACCTGCCACACTACTTTCCTAAAGTGTGTCAGGGATGACATAACGGTAGAAGGTCCCATCACGTCCTTGATTTGAAGTGAAGAGGGAGGGGGCATCAAGTCAGGTTCTAGGGAAATGAGGGCAGCCTATCTGGCTTAGCATGAGCTGCCTGGAGGCAGTGAGGAGAGCCAGGCCCTCAGGCAGGAGGCAGTAGCTCAGGCTGATGGTCCATTGACAGGTGTATCGGGACTCTTGCCTGGGGTAATGGAAGAAGGAGCAGGAGCACAAAGGACCTGTGTGATTCTGGAAGCCTCCCTAAGACTGGACTGAGGTGGCCCAATTGTGAGTAGGGGGCCCTGAGTGTCCTTTCGGAAACACTTTATCTGGATTCTCATGCTGCATCTGGTATCTCTTACGCTAATCTTCCGTTTTACATTCTGTTAAGACATAGGTTTAGTGACATGGACCCTACAGGTGCTTTTGGCTTGTGGCAGGCAGGGATACTGGTTGCCTGGTGACCCTGTCATGAAGAAAGCCCCCGAATAAATATTCTTACTTTTCTGCAGTAATCATGATAATAGAGCTCCCTCTTGTATGATTTTCATTCTCTTATCTAAGAAATCTATCTGTGGAGTAGCCAGTCTGTTACCAGACAGAAACCTCTTTTGATCAATTTTTTTTTATCAGAAGATAGTTATTCTGGGGCAGGCTGTCTGTCTTTCAATTAGCAGAAAAAACATCAAAGGTTTTGGAGTCCTTCCAGTGTGGAATAAGCGTATTCTGAAACCTCCGAGATTTTAGCAAGAAAACTGCCTCATTCCAAAGGGAAATTTATGTCCGAATGAACGTGCTGACTGAGGAACAGTGCAAACTCCCTGAGAGGGATGCAGGGGGAAAGAAAGACTTCTGAGGAGGAAGGATGATGTGAGTTAGAGCACATATCCCTCCCACGGCAGAAGTATTGCCTGAGGATCTGAGCTTCAAAGACATTTCCTGCAGTTAGCCTTCCACGTCAGGCAAGTGCTGAGAAAAAATCCTGTGAGGAAGTTCAAAGAAAATCTTTTTCAGGGGTGAGAGAGTCAATGGCAGCTCTGACTCAACTAAGTCTGTGTTTTTATTTATTTGTAAAAAATAGCTCACATAATGATGAGATAGATTTTGTGTCACTTTTTGTCTTCCAGCACTTTGGGCAGTATGTTATCAGGCTGTAAGAAAATCACATAGACTTTCTGAGCAGTTAGCAATTAGAGCTACTCAAATGATGGTGAGGATGAAAGTTGCTTTGGAACATCTTGACTGTTCTGAGAAAAATGGCAAGTCCATAATTGAAATTAATTGCAAATAAAAAGATATCCTGTTAATGGCCCAGGGAATATTGACTTAGTAATTCAGTTTAATGACAGACAGTGATTTAGGCAAAAGTTTGTTGACTAGGAACAGCTAGTGGAATCAACAAGCTGAAGAATGCAGCAAAATGTTTGTGGGAAACACAATTTCAATTTCACAGAATCACGGAACATTAGGGGCTGGAAGGGAGATCGAAAGATCACCCAGTCCAATCCTCCTGCTACAGCAGGATCACCTTAGACCAAGTTGCACAGGAACATATCCAGGCGGGTTTTAAATGTCTCCAGAGAAAGAGACTCCACAACCCCCCTGGGCAGCTTGTTCCACGGCTCCGTCACCCTCACTGTGAAGAATTTCCTTCTGATACTTATATGGAACCTCCTGTGTTCCAACTCACACCCATTGCCCCTTGTCCTATCACTAGATGACATTGAGAAGAGCCTGGCTTCATCCTCCTCACATCCACCCTTCAAATATTTATAGACATTAATGAAGTCACCCCTCAGTCTCCTCTTCAAACTAAAGAGACCCAGCTCGCTCGGTCTCTACGCTGGACTCCCTCCAACAGCTCCGTGTCCTTCTTGAACTGAGGGGCCCAGAACTGGACACAGTACTCCAGATGTTATCTCACTAGGGCAGAGTAGAGGAGGAGAAGAACCTCTCTTAATCTGCTAACCACCCCTTTTCTGATCCACCCCAGGATTCTGTTGGCCCTCTTGGCCACAAGAGCACATTGCTGGCTCATGGTCATCCTGCTGTCCCCTTCTTCAAATCTAAACAGACTGTGTGTACATGAGCATTTGTCCAGCCATCACAGGTTTTTTTAAAATTTCATTTAGTGTGTGATAAAGAAAATCACAAAATATTTTCCTAATTAGTTTTTTTACCTGTTTTGTATATCAGTAAGTAAATTTGAAGTACAGCAAGTGTTTTACCTAAAAAAGCATCCCCTTTTTCAGAAAAGGCAATTCTTCAAGTATTGTTGGAATCAATAGAAAATGCACCATGTACTGATACTGAGAAGTCCTTAGAATGAAAAAAGTTTAGTACACTGTAAGGGTTCTCTCATCTCATACAATGCCCACCATCACTCCTGCCTTGTCTATGTAAGATAACCAGGAGGATGTGTAGAAGCTATTATTTTTTCCAAATCCCTTGCTTTAATTGTGTGTTGATTAAGGTAAGAGACATTTGTCTTATTACAGAAAACACTGTTGATACTTTCTGTGCAAAAGGATTTTCTTGTGTTTAATTCTGAGATCTCTTTGTAGGTGCCAACGTTAACAGGGCTACAGCTAATAATGACCACACGGTGGTGTCTCTGGCATGTGCTGGAGGCCACCTGGCAGTAGTTGAGCTCCTTCTGGCTCATGGTGCAGACCCTACTCATCGGCTCAAGGTATTTACTTAAAACTGTAGATTCATCATAGATACTGAAAGATATATGTAGTTGCTGTAATGCATTAGCAAATGTCAAATTTTAAGTGGTGTAATTCATATCTTAGGTGCCACACCAGGTAGCAAAATTAATCTTCTGGCTTTTTTTTCCAAAATCTCACTACAGGATGGCTCAACAATGCTTATTGAAGCTGCCAAAGGAGGACATACAAATGTTGTTTCGTACTTGCTGGATTACCCAAATAACGTTTTGTCAGTTCCTGCGGCAGACTTGTCTCAGCTCACACCTCCATCTCAGGACCAGTCTCAGGTAAAGCATCAGGAATTTATTTTTTAATATCGCCAGATATGCTGCAAAGAAACACTTCTTTAGTAGTTAGTTAACTTCTGAAGTTAATTTAGATACAAGCATGTGCAGTGGAAAAAATTGAACAATATCTATGCATTTGAAAGTGATAGAGAGTGAGAATGTTGATTTGTATTGTTTGCGGTGTCCTAAGAATGCATCAAGTGGGTTCCCTTTTCTGCTCCTTAGACAGGATGTTCCCAAACCTGGTATCACAAAACATGATTCTTACCTTGCTTTCATTTGGTTCAACAGTTCTAAACCCTTGTGAATAGCACCCCTCAAATGTTGTTGGTGATTTTGGTTGTTATACAAAAGAAAATCTGTTGTGTAATTGTAGAATTCTGCAGCCTGGAGGAGTAGCAAATAAAAGTCTAAAGATGTTAACAGTTCTCCAGCCCACACAACCTGGGATTTTGTGAGGAGTAACACAGTTAACTGACTAATAATCCACAATTAAACCGCATAGCACCACTCATACTGGGAGATAGCCCAGCATACACAGTTTGGAAAGAATGGAATGGAGATGTTCTGTAGGAATGTGCCTTTGTGTTACCACTTCAAGATGTGGTCCATTCAAAAGTTTGGGGTTTTTATGTCTGTGTCTGTGGCTTTGTTTTAAGGTTCCACGTGTACCGGTGCACACACTGGCAATGGTTGTACCTCCACAGGAACCTGACAGAACCCCTCAAGAGAACTCGCCACCTCTCTTGGGAGTGGTGAAAGGTTGGTATGGAGAATATATGCAATGTGGAAATTGATAGGCTGGGGAGAATTTTATTAGAGCTTATGGGTAGCATAGTCCACTCCATCAATTCTTGATCACCTCTAATGAAGTATAACTTTTATTTTATGCATAGCTTTTGCGTACTTTCTTGTATTCCACAGTATAGAATAAAAGTATAGACTGGTTGTTTTCATATTATTATGCTTATGCTAATTTATTAGAATTATGTTAGTTGTGTTCTTTGGTAGAAAATTACAGTAACTGCCATAGCACAGACTGCAAACACTGATGAACTCTAGATGTGGTGTTAACTTTTGCCTATTACACATTGGTTATCTAGAATAGTTGTAACTATTGTCCATGAACTTGGTATTTTCATTCCTGTGGTAGCAATACAAACATGTTTGCACTGTAAAATGTCACTGCAGATCTATTTACAGGATAAATTTTCTTGTATTAGGAATAGTACTCTTGCAAGTAATGCTAACATTAGGGTTTTTGGTTTGAACATGGTTAACTGTCTGGTTAAACCAATGTGCAGTCATTAAATGGCAGATTTAGCAGTTTGTTTTCAGCTATGGATTATGTAACAAATTATTCACATCTGCTAAATCAGCTCCAGAGATTCTCAAGTGGCAAGTTACAGACTGCAGCTCCTAATGATTTAGTTTTGGGCAGGAATATTAAATGTTATAGTATCCTAGGCTCTCTTAGCTAGCTTTATTGAGTTTCTTTATTTTGGAAGTGCTCAGTGCTTTCTAAACCAACCAACCCAAGGGCACAAATGAAGAGAGGAAAAAAATGGTGTCTTTAATGGCATTTAAGAGCACTGCTGTGAGAATTCATGCGTATCTGCCATGTGTGTCTCAAGTGCAGTTATTGTATTCTGTTCCTAGGATGTGCAACACCTGATAATCTTGGATTTCATAAAAATGAGTACCAAATGAAAAGAATATCCAACTTCTGGTTCCAGTAAAACCCCTTGATACCAGCACATATGTGCCCTTACAATTAAATAACTGTTAGCACTGCTAAGTGGGTTGGTGCTCTGGAAATACGTTTTGTGCTGCATGGGAATCAATGAGATAGTATTTGGTACTGGGTCAGAAGACAATAGTTATAAGCTTAGTCTTGTGTTACTTAATTATGAAAAGCATAGTTGATTGTAGTTTAATAAATAGCTCTTACCAAAAAAGCTACCATAATTGCAAATGTCAGCACATTCTTCAGGCATGGTTGTAGAAGAGATCAGCTGTTCTCAGTGTTTCAGGACATGGATGTGTGTAATGAATCTGTGATGAGTTGCAAGAGATGCAGCAATCCCAAACCTATTGCTGGGATGATGAAACATTCCTGAAACCTTTGTGTGGAAAGTTCTTGTGTCTCTCATATCTTTAGGGGGAGAAAATGGTTTTTTTGCAGTAAACACTGTGTGATCATCATATACCACTCTGCTCCTTTAACTGTGATAGCTGTAGTGTTCTTCACTGAACCTCTTAATCTGTTGTATGCATGTGGCTTTAATATACTGGACTTTCCTTCATAATTAGATTTCTTGGGAGACGGGGCAAAAGAGCGTGAATAAAGGTGTGATCATATTTTCATGGGTGGGAAGGGGAAGTAGCCTTAAGTTATTATGATAACCTTTTTATACTGAGGAAGTAAATTTCTTGACAACACAGGTAGTAGTAGTCCCCTGTGTTGATACAAAACCTCTTAACTGCTTGGAGGTGAGAGAATACCTGGCCTTCTTAACCTCAGTATAGTCTGTTTTTTAAAGACCTGTGTTAGTTTTCCAAGAGGAACACAGTAGTAACAGTGTGTTCCCCAAAGAATTCTTGGCAAGTCAAGCATAAAGCTAGAATATGCCTGTGTTATTGTTGTGATCCAAATACAATGTGAGGTTTTTCAACAGAAATTTATGGTCTTAGTTTTTAATTATGTTCTAATTCTTCAGTAAAGTAAGATGGCATGTGGAAGAATTGGTATTTGAAAAACAATTCTAAGTTTTAATATATGTTTTTAAAAGGATTATATATTTGTATATAAATGTATTAAAAAGGACTTAATATAAATGTTTAGTAGCTGAAAAGAGAAACTTTTTTGAGGTGATGCTGGATCTAGAGTGCCTCAGATACGGATAATGCACTGGTAACCTCCTAAAGAGCTGAAGAAAAATCATATGAAAGATGCTGCAGAATTAGTTCACAGAACTGCACAGACCTCAACTCCTACAGGTTTAGGAAGGATTGTTTTTAGTGCAGTACATTTAGCATGTGTCTGCTATGCGGATGTAAAAATGACATTCTAGAGACAGTTCAGCTCTTGGTGCTTCTGTGGGGAGAGGCAGGAGCTCTATCCCCAGGTGTTTGGTCCCTGCTGCTGCCCTTGATTGAATGTGATCAGGATTGTTCAGCAGCCAGCAGCAGTTGTAATGCAGCAGCTCAATATGCTGAGTCTTCGGGCTAGAAAACCTAGATGTATGAGTTCTTGCAGGGTCAGAGGGCCTCTCAGTGTGAAGTGCAGTGGCTATGGTGCAGCTTTGAGGCCTCTGCATCTGGTTTCCTGCAGTGATAGGGTCTCTTTGCCCGGTACGTGAAACAGTCGAAAGTGATGCAGTTGGATTTCTCCACAAAATCAGCTGGTACTGCTCTTGCTAATCTTGTCTAGTTTGGAAGTACAAGCTCATGTGTGAATGTATTCATCCCGTGAGAGGGATCTGAAGCTCCCAGCAGTGTCAGTTATTCTGCTTTGGGCTTTCACAGAGCATGCCTGTTGAGCACAGCAGTTCCAACCTAGAATATGATTGGTTTGTTTTTTTTTTTAGGACAGTATTGAAAACCAACATGTTGTTGCAAATAGGGGATGCTCACGAAGTCTGAGGAAAGCAGCAGGATTGTTTTCCTAGTTGAAATACTCGAACTATTTCAGATGTTCCTACGCATATCAAAATTTAAAGTAGTCCAGTTTTGGAGTCAGGATGTCTGTTATTTTGTAAGTTTTTCTCCAGATTTGTTTAATGTCATAGCCAGTCTGAAGTTGTGCTTAAATACTGGCTTCAACTAAGTGCTTAAAACTTACGGACATGCTGCCATTAGAGTTCTCCATTGTTCTTTTTAGCTCTGGAAAAGAGACCAGAGTACCTTTAAAGTTGAGAAGGATTTTTGAAGTCCATAAGCTATTTCAGTTAAAACTTCAATATACAGTATCTGTATCCCTGTGCTAAAACAGTCTTAGTGTCTTGGAGGAAAAAAAAGGAAAAAACTCCACGTAGTTTGAAATAGCTACAAATTCAATACATTTTTACTGTGATACCTGACTTTTGTGCCTAATACTGGGTTACATACTGGCAGAGATCTCCTACATGGTGTGATTTAATTGAAATAGGGGCCGGGCTAACAAGAGCTTGCAGACCTCTCTACTGTGCAGTCCAGCTGTCTGTTCATTTTTCAGTGTGCTTCAACATCATCTGATTAGCTCTGGCTATTTCCTCTGTATTTTCTATCTGGATCAGCAGTTGATGCAGTTACCTGGGATGAGTTACCAAGTGGAGTACAACAGTCCACACCCTATAGCTTTCTCCTTCACTAATACTATCTTAGTAGGCTTAAGGACTTGTTACTCTTTTATGCAATTCTTTACCAGTGCAGGAAAGTGACTTTAAAACAATACCCTCAAGACCACAACTGTATACAAATATTTTGACAGTGCTTTGTGAAATTCTGCTCGTTCTGAAGCTGCAGACACCTGCTTGCCACTGACTAATTTAATTACAACTTAGCAATTTTCTGGTTAGGTGTTGTCAAACCACCAGAGTAAACTTGAGAAGAAGACTGAGATTGGAAAGCAACTCTTACTTTAATGTCAGAAAGTTGGGTTAAGATATAACCATTACCTATTGGATGTCATTGCATCTATTCCCTGTAAGTTTTGCAACAGCTGCAGTGGTGATAATGATTGATGAAAATACTGCATGTTTCACAGGAGGAACATAGTGAAATACAAGCACATCTGATCATTCAGAGCCTTCACAAATTGTCCTGTTCCTGATAAAGAAGTTAACTATTTTCTCAAATTCTTAGAGTTGAACCTCTTACCAATAAGAATTACAGTAATAAGAATTACAAGAATTACAGCATTTTTGTGAAAATTTAATACTGAGTTAAACTTATTCCTGTTGATGAGGTTGGTGAATGAAAGTTGCAGACTGCAAATCTGACTCCTGACTGCTGAGTTAAATCAGATTTAAAAAAACTTGAAGTGCAAGAACAGTGGACAAGCAACTCTATTAACAAGGAGCAATGGCCTGAGTGGATTTATGCTTGCTGGCATCTGCCTTTCATGAAGTGAGGAACAGACTGACTCTGGGCTCTGTAGTGTTTGGTTGCTTGTTCTGTGGTTTTTTTGGTTGTTTTTTTTTTTTATCTTGTGTGGGGGGCGTTTGATTTGGGTTTTTAAACAAAAATTTAAATTCTAGGTAATAATACCTATCAGAATGATGTGGTGATTGAGATTGATTTATATAGTGAGTATTGGTTCCATCAGAGAAGATGTAGTTGAATGTACAAATGTGAATCATACAGTTGACTTTTTTCCAGCATTTTATTTAATACTGAAATAATATTTTGGAATTTAACTCTTCCTCCCCCCATTCAGCAACTCTAAAAAAATTAAAACCCTGTCAATAAGTCCCAGAATTTCATCTAATAAAAGTGCACTATAACTGTGTCAGGTGGTGGCTAAGATGAAAACCACTAAGCTGAAATACAGGTTTTGTAGCCAGACGTTGCCGGAAGAATGTAATTGATTGTTAAAACAAACCTTAGATCTTCTTAATTTTCTGAAAAGACCTTAAAAAGCAAGTAGTGATTTTTCTTAAACTTTTTTGGACTGCTTTAAAATGTCACAAATGAGTGTCTTTGCTAACTTCGCTTTTAGGGCAAGACCTGAACTAGACTTCATTTCTGTAAGAAAATCACTTACCTACTTCATGTGTCTGGGACACTTCTGTGGAGTAACTATCTCAGTCCTTCCCTTTCAGAGGACAGCACAAGTACCTGCCTGTGCTACTACAGTAAAGTACAAAGTTGTCATTTGGGTGTTAGCAAATGTAGATGGTACATCTGATAATAGTGTTACTGAGGTCAATAAGCAGTTTTAGATAGGTTTATTTTGGACTGTTACCTTCTCACCTGTGCTGCTTGATTGTGAAAGGGTATGTAAGTTCTGTATTGGGAGAAGACATCCTGCGGATTAGAAGTCATGGCTAGAAGAACAAGTTCCATGAGGATCCTGTTTCAGGATGAAATACGGTATCAGACTTTGTTTGCAGGCAGCAACCTACAGAGTGAATGTGTATTAAATTCAAATTACAACAGTCCCATTGCTTATGAGAGCCATCTGAGGACTAAATATGAAGGTTATTTTTCCAAACTCTCACAATGTTTAGGACCTTTAAATGTTTCTTGCAGTCAGAAAAGGCATTAAAAACCTGTAATGATGTCCTCTCTGCATATTAGTGGGTGCTAAGAGGCTAATATGAGTGAACAAGCTATTGCAACTCGGGTACTTAGGAGTCTATGTATAGTGTATGGGAGCAGAACAAGAGATTACCATAGGAAAGAGTTACCTGTCACTTCCTGGGGAGAGTAGCAAGTAAGAAGAACAGATGGGGAGCTGTGCTTGTGCTGAATAAGTCTTACCTGAACTGTGTGTCAAAAAACCCCATGGCCATAGACACGTGCATGCTGTACAGCAGTGGTGAAGGCTGAGTTGTTCAGGTAAAGACCAGAACCTGTGGAAATATAAGAGTGCAGTGGGTGCTGCTGTTCACCAAATAAATTGGGAAGTGGTTGTTTCCTTACTCTGGCTGTCCTGATGTGCTCACAACCACTCTGGATTTTCTTTCTGCCAACCCAATAATTCTTTGTCCTGATTACCTGATACAGGTGATATTTGTGTAAAAACATCTGGATTTCATTGATCCTGTGTTTATTTCACACTACACAAGTCTTCTGAAAATGTCCAGAACGGTTGCTTTAGAAGCTAGGTTAACTACATCATATTGCTGGGTTTAATTTTGTAGTCGGTTGGTTGTGTAAAAGATTGATACTTTGCCAAAAAGATAAAAGAATTAAATAATTCAACTATTTTTATTATGATCTGGCCTATTGTAGTTTTAATCTTACTACACTTCGGTATTTTAAAAGTGAAAGTATGAAAGAGAGTCATGTTTGTAATTATTTGCTAAAATGGGCCTATGATATTGTAATACAGAGGAGATTTGGATAAACTGGGAAACTGCCGTTTTAAAATAATTGCAGTATTACTATATGGTATTACAATGCTCACATATTCCAAGCTACCCACAGCATCTCCTCCACCTCTGGTTTGAACTGCCTGTTCAGATATCTGTCAGGTTTAGCAGATCTCTCTTCCTACCCCTTGACTTTTTCTAGTATCCCCAAGATTACAGATTGATACTCATGCCATGGAAGCTGAAAAGGAGCCTTGCTAAATCATGAGAAGCTGATTAAAGTAAATCTCAGCACCTCTTCTGAAAGTTGAGAGTGCAGCTCTTCACTTGCTGGTTTCCTAATGTCTTTCTTCAGAAACTCCAAACTTCCCATGGTCATCCCTGGTCTGAGCCACTGTCTGGGGAGAGCTGCCACTGTGAGACAAGCCTTAGCTCCTCTACTCACTTGAGGTCTTGAAACAAGGCACTACTTCTGCTCTTTATTTTCTCTTGTGCTTGTAGAAAGTTTTCCCTTTTTTCTTCACAGATGGAGAGGGACAGCACTGACACTCTATTTGGGGGCTTTTTGAACTGCAGCATTTCTTTCCTGCAGTGTGACAGAAGCTGTTCTGTGCTGCCAGCTCACAGAAGTCCTTTGTGTTAGGATGGAAATGGTAGATACAGTAACCCTAGAAATGACACTAAACCACTGAAAATGGTTCCTATCATAGTCGTGTCTTAATGGCAGGGTTAGTTTGCAGTTTGGTTACTGGAATGATCCTACTGCTTCAGCAGAGGAACAGCTTGGTTTCAGAAGACACCAGTTGGCATTTAATAGTTTCTAACAAAGATAAAGTCAAGCATTTCAGAGATTTTTATTGAGTGTGAATAGATTTTTTTTTTTTTTTCCGAGCTTGGTCTTCGAAAGTTACACTTGCAGGTATCTGTATAAACCTTGAGTATACTCTAAAGCCAAACAGCCAACAGCTTATAGCTGGCATAAAGCAATGCATTGCCAAACTTCAGCATGATTTCTTACTGTTGTGTGAGAAATTGTCTTGAGATTCACAGTCCAGAGACAAATACTAGTTGGAACAGGCATTCAGCTGAAACTCCTGACCTGTACAGGGCAGCTGTGTGAAGGACTGAGATGGAGAATTTGCTAACACGTGTCTGCAGGGTTTGGGGGATGCTGAGGCATTTTGTGCGATTATTAAGATTTTTATTGTTTCCCCTCAAACTTACATACGGTTTGCTTTCACTCCAGAGTCTGGTGAGGGTATTCAGCATAGAGCCTTTTCAGTTAGTTCCTCAAAAGATTAATTTCAGGTTGAGGTGTTTGACTCCTGTTTTGACAGCAATGCAAAATGAATGAATTTGTGAATTAGTATTTTGGCAGAGGAAGGCCCAGGAAGAAATAAACTAGTGTTTTAGGAAACTTAATCCTTTCAGAGCGCGTGACTAATTTGGGATTTAGTTCTTGCATCCAGATTTTCACATAATTGTGTAATGTTTAGGTAACTTTGTAATGCCATGGCTCAAATTGTACGTCATTCCAATTCATCTTTGGATAATTTTGTGCTTTGATATTTACAGAGGTTTCTGTTTGGGTTTTTTTAATAACTGTGGTTTTTTTATATCACTGTTTGGATAGAGCAAACAGGTGTTAGTTCAGAAAATGTTTTGATCAGGTGATACTTTTAATGAAATGTGGAAGGTTTTCTTACACTGAAGTCATAATTAAAATTTCAGTGCTTAATAGATTGCTCTTGGCAAGACCTGACTGGAGGTTCTGCAAACATAGCTTTTGGGAATACAGCCTTGGGTTGCTTGAAAGCGGCAAGCACTCACAGAAGGGCTGCTTGGCTCAGGGTTCCTCACTGGATTCATAATGAAGATTGGTTTTTAAGTCTTAATAGTGAGCAGAGTTGTTAATTTGTTGCTGGAGATAGGGAGGCAGTCAGGCTGCTTAATTTTCATCTCAGAACTTTTAAAAATGTGCTAAATCTTCAAAATCTATTTCTGTCTGTTAAATCTACACTGGCAGGATTCTGTAGTGTTTGGAGATACCCTAGTTCCAAACACTGCTCTTACTATTTAAGTGGTTAGTTTTCTCTCAAGTACACAGTGCTTCTGCTTGTAACCTTGCTCTTGGAAGGTAGACTCTGGAAAATAGTCTTTAATTCTTCTGCACACCAAAATAGCTTTGGGAACTTAGGAAGCCATTTAAATTTCATTGCTCTTCCTGCTGATTTGGCTTTCCAGGAGCACTGTCAGAAGCTACCAAGGTTCCTTATCCTTAAGATTAAAACAGCTGTGTTCAAAGGGATATTAGGATCAATATTGAAAATTCCAGCTATATGCGTTGTTCTTTCTTGTCTTAACGTGGAGCATAGGGTTTACCTTTCTGTGGTTTGACAGATGTGCAGTGTTAGTTGTAAAGATTTTTATTTTTCTTTTTAATTTTATTTTTTTTGGTGGGTGAGAGGGGAGGTTTGGGGTATCTTCAGCATGGCATTTTTTCAAACATTTTTCATGTGCTTAGGTGCATCCAAGCAGAAGTCAAGTTCCCTGCAGGTAGCAGATAAGGACCTACTGCCACCTTTTCACCCATACCAGCCTTTGGAATGCATAGTAGAAGAGACTGAAGGCAAGCTGAATGAACTTGGACAGAGAATTAGTGCTATTGAAAAAGCACAACTTAAATCATTGG
The DNA here is from genome assembly GCA_028565055.1 of Phoeniculus purpureus. Classification (NCBI taxonomy): domain Eukaryota; kingdom Metazoa; phylum Chordata; class Aves; order Bucerotiformes; family Phoeniculidae; genus Phoeniculus; species Phoeniculus purpureus. The sequence goes on from JAOXOE010000765.1 coordinate 813,095, forward strand.
AATTAATTCAAGGTGAACCTTTAAATAAAGATAAGATTGAAGAACTTAAAAAGAACAGAGAAGAACAAGTACAGAAGAAGAAGAAAATATTGAAGGAGCTGCAGAAGGTGGAAAGGCAGTTGCAGATGAAAACCCAGCAGCAGTTTACCAAAGAATATTTGGAGACCAAAGGTCAGACAGACACAGCACTTCCCCTGCAGCAGCAGTGCCCACTTACAGGGGTCTTCCCGGAAGTGGAAGCTGATAAGGGTCTGCCAGAGGATAACTTTGCAGGGTTACCTCAGGTTGACACAATCTTATCTAAAGATGATGAGCAACAACAGTCTCCACCACCTGCTGAACAAATAGAATTTGTCCCTATCCAGCCTTTGCCAGCACCACAATGTCATTTTTCTGGTAATTTAGGTTTTAATGGGACAGAGTCTCTTGAACTTCAGAAAGCATTAGGGAATCAGCAGACTGTAGGACAGCAGCAGCAAATTGCTGGGCAGGGGCTCTTAGTTCAAGAACCAGACGGATTAATGGTTGCCACTCCAGCACAGACGCTTACCGACACTCTTGATGACCTGATAGCAGGTGGGTTAAGAAATGTACCTATTTTTGCATTAATTTGTGTGCTCAGTTTCCCCTCTTTCTCCTTCCCTCCAAAAGCATCTTGGGGTTTTCCAGTTTGGGAATACTTGCTTAAGAGTAAAGTCCCTGGTTAGTGCTATTAATCCTAATAGCAACTTCCAATTCTAACATGAGCCTTTTTAAGTACTCTTTTTTTCCAAAATACAAAACTTCCTCTACTGGAGACCTGTAGTCCCTTTTGGCCTCGTCTTTTTTCTGTGCTTCTTTAAAAAGCCTTATCATGAGTGGTTAGTTGTGCCCATTAGATAACCTGAAAGCATGACAGTTTTATGTCTTCTGTAGAGTTTTCTATATGGGCTTACATCTCGGTGACTTTTTTCAGTGTAGTAGCCATCTCTAGAAAAAGCCAAATTACTGTTATTTGTATGGACCAATGACCCTCCTTGCTGCTCGAGGGGATACTGCAACCAGAATCTGCGCATGACTGCTCAGTTCCGTAACAGCCCATATTTTCAGAATATCCTCTAAGCCCTCGTTGATGTCCAGGAATATCTGTTTGTTGGATATAACGTGGCAAAAATGTGTCCTGTTGTCTGAACAAAAAGCAAAAGTTCAAACATCCTTCCATTTGTTGGTAACGATGTGAAGAGGAATGGAATCTCCCACACATTGGGTTGTGTGAGTGCCCTTGTGGAAAACAAGGTATCATTTCGGTTGACTTCATTTCATGGATTTGACTAGGATTGATGTTTGCTGCTAGAGGTATGTAGGCAATAGCCAGTGTTGTTTGGTCTGTAGTTTTTTTTTACTTGGTGTTTTTCAACTTTTCTTTGCACCTTGTGTCTGTCCCTCAGCCCCTATTTTCTGTCTTTGTCCCCTGCTTGCTTTTGTAGTCACTGCCCTGTTCTTTAAAGCTCATTTCAGAGTTGTAGAGATGTGTGGAAAGACCTTTTGCCAGTCATTCCTGGGAACTTTTAGAACTGATAACTGCATTGAGCTCACGCATGTCGAGACTATCGAAACTTTGCAATTTTCCATGGAAACCATAGTTGGTGGGATAGTGTGGTGTGCTGTACCAGCTCCCTTCAGCCATACAGTGCAATTCGAAGGAATCCTCTTGTATTACAGAGAATCAGTCTCAGTTCTCCCTTGTCAGGCCTGATGTGCTTCCTGCAAACTCCACAGCACTCTTCAGAGGATTTAGCTAACATTCAAACAAAAATGCAATTGGATTATTCTTAATTATTGTTATTGAAGATTTGGTACTGGAGTGTGCAAGGAGGAAGGTTTTGAATGGTTAATGCAAAATGCAGTCGACAGGGGCTTAATCTTTGAAGTAGTTCCTATTGCTGACAGCTTAACAGATCTAGCGCAAGACCATGTTGTTATACCCTCTTGTGGTTAACAGCTGTGTGTTGCATCCAAAATATTCAGTGCACCCAAAATGGAAAACTGCTGCAGTCAGCTGAGTGCAAGAACTGTGTCACTTGAAGATCAAGATTGCAGTCAGTGAAATTGTTATCTTAAAAATAATTTTAAAAACCTTTGGGATACATTATTTCATTTTTCTATGTGCTTTTGCTAAGCTATTAAAGACAGTCTTCTACAACTTTTGGAATCGGTAGCTACAGAAATGCAACTCAAGGAGACTTCGTCTGTCCAGTTCCAGAGGCTTCTGCAAGTCAGTGATGAATTGGTCATTGTTACTTTATTGAAATACATTTTCTTCAGAAATTCTTAATGTTTACTTCCCCCTTTTACTCCCTGAAAAATGGTTAGGAGAGATTTAAAGTGTTTTCTGAATTTTTAAATCAAGACTGTAAAAAATTGACCTCTGTGTAAATTGTAGTCCTATATCTCAAATTTATGTAGATTTGATATCAAATTGTACATCTACCTAGTTGTACTTCTAGAGCTTTATTTCCTAGGTGGTACTTCAGTCCGCTCTTTCATAAAGCTATGCAGAAGAAACTGAGTAACCTTTGGAAAGTTAGGTGAAGTCCAAAATTTAAACACCTCTTTCAATTCAAACCTTTTTGGTTTTAATGGAATTTATTTAGTTGTGCTGAAGGAAGAGTCTTGCAATGAATCCTGTCTTTGAGAGTCTCACTCACGATAGTCAAAATTCTAATTGAGTTTACAAAAGAAGTAACAGACATGCAATTTAAAGTGGGAAAGCAAGACATTATTTTGGAACAGAACTTCCAGTAGAAAAGGACATTTTGGATCTAAATTTCGTTGCTCACTACACATTTGGTTTCGTGAAGCATCTTGTCTTGCACATCAAGATGCTTCTTTGTAGTTGACATTATGCAGTTACTGTAGTAGATTTCTTAGTTGGCAGTTTCTGAATTGAGGCTGTATTGGCCATTTTAGGATATTCCAGATGAGGAACTTTATTTTCTTTGTTGCTAGGTTTTGTTCCTAGTTGGGAATATTTTTATTCCTGTTTGCTCTACCCAGTCGGTATTTTTGGTCAGGAGGTGGTATCTCTGCGTACTTCTGTATGACTCTCCTCCCGCAAACTCCCATTTGTATTCTGAAATTCCAGGCGTGTGTTGAGAAAATTCATTAAGTGTTATTTGGGTCTGAAATTCTGGTTGTGGTTGGTTATGCAAAATTGTGATATTTTAAGGTAATGGTTTGGAAGATGACAGCTGAGCTGCTGTATTTAGGATTGCTGTTTGGAGTAAACTGGTTGCTAGGATAATCTGTAGTGAGAAATGGTGACTCATGAAACAAGATGCAAGTAACAACATGTGAAAGCCTCTACAGTAATAGGCTAACAGAAGCTACGTGGACAGGCTGAAAGACTGCTTCGTCATGACAAAGGATTGTTTTCTTTGTCCTGGAAGTCCGAGCTCCTTTGAGGAAAATGAAACTGAAATCCAAGTCTGGTATTCATGGGCATCAGTGCGCGTGGCATGGTAGCAGTTAGGTAGATGCCATTTCAGTCTACAACTACAACAGAGCTTGAGGTTCTGCTGATGCCACGAGAGCTGTACTTTGATAAAATACCAAGTTCTTGCTTCCATTTATTTTATTACTGTTTCCTATTATATTTTTTCATAACTTTGAAAAAGAGTCATCCATGTCTTTGGAGACCTGTGTTCGCTTTCGTGATTCCAGCAATGTCCCTTTGGAAATTTGGAAGCCCATGTTTAAAATCTGGGGAACCTGGATTTTGTACATGTAGAATAATGTGTTTTTTTAATATAAGACTCTTGAATAGTGAAGTGTGTTGAAACATCCAAAACCTATAACGCAAATAGGTAGTTTATAAAAATCCATGGTACAAATTGTGGGTTTTGTTTGCTGGGTTTTTTTTGTTTTTTTTTTTTTTTAAATCAATGCCTGGCTCTTGATGTGTTTATTCTTTATGGGGATAAAGCAAAAGGCCCTGCTCAGCAGGAAGCAATGTGCATGTTGGAAAGTTTTTCCCTGGGTGAGGTTTGCAGAAGGACTACCTGCCTTACTTCCCATGATTGAGATTGATAATGCAAATATAGACTTGAGGAAATAGTTCTAACTCCAGTTTCTCACAAATGGATGCAAAGAAATGTCAGATCCATTGTTGGAAGATCATCTTTGAGTTAAAAATATGTATGTTGTTGTGGAACTTAGACTGAGCTACATCAGCCCCATGACACTGGAAGTAGAGTCTCTCAGATGGGTTTTGTTCCACAGAGCACAAACTGAGTTGATGTTCCACTGGCCAGCTTGCCAGTCACCTTAAGGAAATAAAATCTTACACTACAAAAAAATCCTGCAGTTTTGTAAATTTATTAGTTCTAGAGAGGATGAAAAAGTGGCTGTTGTAGGACTATTTGTTGTTAGATTTTATTTTCAACAAGGGTTTTGAGGTATCAGTACAGGATTTATCTGCATTTCTGCCGCCTTTGGTGCTCTCTCTTACATTTGACTGTGGTTTCTGCACATGACGTGCTTAGTGTGCACTCACGTGTTTTAAGCGCACAATGAAAATCTAAAAGTACACAAAAGAAACTTGGACATATTCAGTCATGGTTGTGAAACTCGGAGTTTGTGGAACCTGTAATAGCAATGTTGACTGTAGCAAATTAAGGACCTTTAAAGTGGCTTGGGTGGAGTCCCTCTGCACACCCCTGCACCTTTACATCTATCTACAATTGCAAGATCTGAAAGCATTGATCAGTGTCCTTAAGGAGGAAGGACCAGTTTGATTTAATGTAAGTCCTTAGCAGGATGATTTGGCATCTTGTGTTTTGAAAGGAATAATCTTTGGAAATTAGTATCTTGCACTTCAGTGCATTGGGAAAGCAAACAATTGTGTTGCATTAATTAATGCTCTTCTGCTGCTCTAAATGCTAATCCAGAATAAGCAGCTGAAGTGTGGGAGTTCTTATATTTTAAATGTGTAATACACACCTGGTTTGCTTGTGAAGGTTGTAATGTGAAGCAAAAGTCAACTCTGAATTCAGATATAGTACTTTATTGCTTAAATGTGGTAGCCAGACATTAATGCTGTGCCTTGCCTATGTGCCAAGAAGAATGCTTTACTTAAAAACTACACCTGGAAATTTCCACCTTGCAAAATTTTAGGATCAGCCTTCCCACCATGTTTCTGGAACCCAACTGAAGTGACCCATCTCAGATTACTGCATTCATGTACATGCAGTCCTGTAGGCTGAGTTAGTGCTGAAGAGGTCATGTTGAGGTGTTTCTTCTGCACCATTTTCCTAACAGTAATTGCTGGTATGTAATTTGTCAGTGGAATTGGGAAGGTTAAGCTGGGAAACATTTACAGAAATTTCTCCAAGTCATATGCAGGTTGGAGTTCATCCTTCATCTTCTCCAATTGCTTAAAACACTTGGACAAAAGCAAAATTACTTGCAGTTGTTTGGAATTCTACAGAACAGAGTGTTGTGGAGCAATTAAAGCTAACCAGGTATTCCGTCTAATGAACAGTATAGAAGTTTGGCAACCCAGTAATGACAATACCTATGGAATCCAGCTGCTGTGTTAGCATGGCTCACCAGAGTTAAAGTGCACGGCTTTGTTAGACCTTCCTTCTGGGTCTGCTAATCCTAGCTGAGCCTTAGGTTCCCTTGGGCTTCTCTCACACTCCTGTTTGATTACAAAGGCAGGCAGAAGTCTTGGCCCTGTGATGTATATGTATATTTCACTGCTAGGTCTGGTAAAGCGTCATTTAAAACTAGCTGAATAAAATCTGATTCTCAATTACCAACCTTTTTTAAAATTACCTTTTTTAAAAATAAACAAATTACAGTGTTGCATTCCTTGAGCCCATGAGCTATTCCAGGTCTTCAGTACAAAATCTTTCCAGGCTGTGCATTGACCACAATACATTTTAAAGAGCACAGATAGTTCTCAGCTTTCTTATTTTTGTTGACTGCCCCCTCCTGTCTGCTTCTCTTCCACCCTTCCTGGGATGTTTTAACTCTGAGACACGGTTCATGGTGTATGTTGCTGTCGGTCATCTTGCTTTGAGAACCTTCTCTGAAGCCTAGATGTGCACTAACCTCTATGTGAAAACACTTCTGAATCCCAGAGTTGGAATGAATTTCTGAGCGTTAGGTTTATGTTCTAGTGATAAATCATTTGCCTGCTTAGACCAAGCATATGTTTGAACTCTAACAGCGAAGGTTACAATTTGAACTGTATAACTAATGATCACCGTAATTCATATTTTGTAATGCATACTGACTAATTCGTACAATTGTTTCCTAACTTAACACAGTTCGGAGAAGGTGCTTACACTGTTTAATTGCTGGAAAGCTTCTTGGCACAAGACACCAGCTCGTTTGTTTTTAAGAAGACCTAATTTGTTTCCCCCACTACTGTTTTAGTGTTAGATCACTGCAGTTTTACAGGCCCAGATATTTTTCATATAAAATGTGGCACTCCTGAGAGCGTATGAATTAACACACTGTTACTTTTCAGCTGTGAATAGCAGAGTGCCCAGTGGCTCCACCAGCTCCTCGCACACTACTGAATCCCCTACGCCTGAGCCATGCTCACAGCCATCGAGCAATGTGCCCTCGCAGTCAGTGCTTCCTATGTATCCTTCAGTTGACATTGATGCGCATGTGAGTAGTTCAATCACTTTTGAGCTGATTTGCTTTCTCTTAAGTTTTGAAAGAAAAAATAAACTTAGTGCTGTATTTAAAATGTTAACATACTCATAAGTGTTCTTAATTTTTTAATATCTGCTTCTTTTTTTTTCCAACCCTGAAGACTGAAAGTAATCATGACACTGCTCTGACCCTTGCATGTGCAGGAGGTCATGAAGAACTTGTATCTGTGCTGATTGCACGTGGTGCCAATATTGAACACAGAGACAAGAAGGGTAAGCTAAAGCAGTAAAACACTTTGACTGGGGTCTATAACTTGAAACAATGAATTTCAAGTTTAGATGTGGGATTCTTTGTGTCAGAACATTTCCAAGCCTTGCAAAAACACAGACTTCATGTAAAATTATTTGCTATATAAAGCCAGTGACATTGCATGCTCTTCTATCTGTATTTGTGAAGGGAAGTGCATCTGGCTGGTATCTTAAGCAGATTTTCAAAGTGTGAAGTGCTTTTCTCCTTATGATTCACTGTCTACAAAAGACCTTGGCATACTAGATAGAGCAGCTAAAGGGGGCATATACCAGGTCTTGACTGACAAAGCTAACAGAGTAGTTGTCAGGTTGTGCATCATGTTGTTAGTAGGAACAAAATTCAGCAATATCTCAAATCCTGTGAGGCTGAGTGAACAAAACCGCCCTGCCCCTCTCCTTGGGGCTCATGTGAACCACTGGAAAGGAGCAACATGCACAATGCAGACATGCTCACTTGTTGGAGTGTTATTAAATCAGAATTAAGTGGAAAATTCTGACTTCCCTGAAGAGATAAGTTGGTCAGAACTTAATCCAAATTGAACAGTTTAAGTACTGCTAAATTTCTTCTGAAGAACCTTTAATTGTGTTTAGCTGGAATTAGAGCCTAGATGTGTCACAGTCAGAAGAGGGCTTGGAAAGAGTCTGAGATGGTGGCCTATACCAGCAAATCCCCAGCCTGAGGAAGACATGCCTGAGCAGTAGAAGTCATTATGGATTACCCCTTTTTCTGCATTTCTTTTCCTTAATAGTGATTTTGAGATTATTGAGGTTGCTTTTAACATGATCTTGCTTTTTTTTTTCCCCCACTAGGTTTTACACCTTTGATTCTAGCTGCAACTGCTGGACATGTTGGTGTAGTGGAAATTCTTCTAGACAAAGGTGGGGATATAGAAGCACAGTCTGAGCGTACAAAGGATACTCCACTTTCGTTGGCATGCTCCGGTGGACGCCAAGAGGTACAGCCATTTTTCCTCAGTGACTTTAAATAGTTTCTGTAAATAGTTTTTTGAGGGGTTTCTTTTTGTTGTTGATAGAATAGTGGGTCTTCCTTCTTCTGGAAGATTTTTAACCCATGTAAGCGAATGTGTGATAATATGTTTTATGTTTCTGGATAATGTCTTCTCACATATGTGTTGTCCTTTCAGGTGGTTGATTTGCTGTTGGCCCGGGGAGCGAATAAAGAACACAGGAATGTGTCTGATTATACACCATTAAGCCTTGCTGCATCCGGTGGCTATGTTAATATCATCAAGATTCTTCTCAATGCTGGGGCAGAAATCAATTCAAGGTAACATGCTCTGTACACCAGATGAATGGCAGGGTGACAGAGATGCTCCTTGTTGCCAGCATACTGAGGCATAGACTGAAATCTCTTATGCTCTCAGACCTTCTTGAAGCCTTTGTACACTGATGTTATCTTTTATAGTCATGGTACTTAATGCTTTTAAATTCCCGTTAATTATCACAAGCTTTATTTCTGTAATAATGTTCAGGGATTATTATAGTTCACAAACTTATTCCTTCCCTTTCTATGATTCTGGGGTGTAGAATATAAACATGTTCCAGTAGAGCCAGGTAAGGGAACAAGCCAAAGCACTCAGGGCAGCTCTGGGTATTTGAAGGTATCTTTTTTTCAGTAAGAGGGAACAGATTTACAGAGCTTTTTCTCTTAAGCCTCTTCTTTATTCATGTTAAGCAAACTTATATTCTCTGTCTCTAGAGAGAGTTTGTCTGCACTTGTCTGTTGCATGTAGTTACCCGGATGGTTTCTCCTAATCAATTAAATACCAATATTTAGGGCACTGTATATGTTACGTGTTTGTTGGCTTGTTTCCCCATAGGACTGGGAGTAAGCTAGGCATTTCTCCTCTGATGCTGGCTGCTATGAATGGCCATGTACCTGCTGTGAAACTGTTGCTTGATATGGGTTCTGATATTAATGCCCAAATTGAGACCAACCGGAACACAGCCCTCACCCTGGCCTGTTTCCAGGGCCGAGCAGAGGTGGTCAGTCTGCTTTTGGACAGGAAGGCCAACGTTGAGCACAGAGCAAAGGTAAGTGTGGGAGTTGCCTTCCCTCAGAACTTATTTCTAACGGGTAATTTCTAAGTCATCAAGTTCCTTCAAAATTTCCTGTTAATTGGAGCCTGTCTGGACTCGGAGGACGTAATAAATACCCTGAAATAAGTTAGCTTTTTTCAAAGAGCAAAAAGCATCAACAATGATGATTATTTTCCATTAGGGAGAAGCTGACTGGTCCTTCTGAGTTCCTGTTGAAACAAACAAAGTTTTCACATTTAAGCTTGACATGATACTTGTGAACAGAATGGATAGATACGTGTATTTTGGCATAGGCAGGAAGAGATTAGTATTGCTTTTAGTGATTCTCGTGTAGAACAGATTTTTTTGTCTGCAGCACAAGTAGTACAATCAAACTTTTTTTTTTTTTGTAAAGCTTTTACGTTGCTGTAGAACCGGTGGCTTCAGTACTGTGACTTTCTGTGCCTCTGAAATGCTCCACAGGTCCCATCCTTTGGTACGCTGGGACAGCTTTGTGTCTCCTGCCATAAAGCAAGCTTAAAGCTTGTGTAGACAGCCAGACTGATTTCCCCAGCACAAAGGAAGTTTTGGTAACTCCTAAGGCTGCTGAAATAATTGCTGTGTCTGTCTACCCCCGCCGGCTTCTGGAATGACTGTGGCTGGAGAAAAGGGGATATGGATAAAAGCCAGCTCTCAAATGGTCAGTTGGGCATGTTAGCAGCTGGTATAAGTTTTTTTTTTAAGTCTAGCCTGGAAAGTAAGTTGGGCCCAGATCACTGTCAGCGCTAAGGAAGGCTAGAGAGAAGCTATAAAGCCAGTTTCTGAGTGTTTTAACGTTTCTGTAGAAACAAGTCTTCATTTGGATCTGTTCCAACTTCTGTTTTAGAGATCCTGTTGTAAACTTTGGTTTTGCTGTTGAGACAGGTATCTGGTGGTACTTAGTGAGCAGTTTGTGTGGGTTTGTATAAGTCAAAGCCCAAAAGTATTTGGGTTTTGGTTTGGTTTTGTGTTTTTTGGTTTTTGGGTTGTTATATTTTTGGTTAGTTGCTTCTGGGGGTTTGCTTGGGTGGTTGTTGGGATTTTTGGAGACAGAGACTTCTTGAAGTTAGGCTCTTAAACTAAATATAAGCAGCTAAATAAAAAAACCAGTCTGATTTCCCTGTGTAGGAATCATCTGTTTGTGTCTTTTTCAAAATATGTCGTACATATTTCATATACTGTGTAACTTGTTCTTTTTTGCACAGACTGGTCTCACACCTCTGATGGAAGCAGCTTCAGGAGGATATGCAGAGGTTGGAAGGGTTCTCCTTGATAAAGGAGCAGATGTTAATGCTCCCCCTGTGCCTTCCTCAAGAGATACAGCTTTAACAATTGCAGCAGATAAGGGTCACTACAAGTTCTGTGAGCTCCTGATTAATCGGTAAATGGTTTCTTCTCATTAGTGGACATTTGTTCTGTAGTTTTATACCTCTGTGCCAAGGGTGCTCTTGTTTATATTGCCTTGTGCAACTGAGAGCAAAGGAAATGGGAAGGTTTGGAAACAGGATGTTGTATGTGTTCCCTGCTCTCCAATATTATCCCATAGTATCCTGCTACTCCAGTTAATTAAGCTGAGCATGCAGCTAGGACGAGAGGTAAGCAAACACTGTCTTGGCAGCTTTGGCTGTGTATTAATCTATCAATTCCCACATGAGCATTTTCCTGCTGTTATTTTCGGGGGCAATGCCTGGAAGTAGCTCGAGCTCATTAAGCAGAACCCTCTGTGCTGCTCAGATCTCAAGGGACTGCTTCTTCCTGTGAGTAGTCACCTCAGTAATCATACTTTAAAGGACCTAGGATTGGTAGCTGCATAGCTGTGGTGCAGTAAGCTACAATAGACTAGATCTTAGAAGTTCTTCAGTACTAGGGTGGGAAGATGTGGAATAGATTACCCACAGAGGTTGTGGATGCCCCCTCCCTGGAGGTGTTCAGGGCCAGGTTTGATGAGGACTTGAGCAGGCAAGTCTAGCTGAGAAAGTCTAGTTGAGAGGCATCACTGCCTGTGCAGGGAGGCCGGAGTAGATGATCTCTGTGGTCCCTTCCAACCTAAACGATTATGTGATAAAGTGAGTGATTGTTTCTGTAAGGAAGATCATTGCAACTTAAACAGCAGATTTCATGGACAGAATTTCTCTACCTAGACACAGGATTTCAGCAATTACATGTTCAAATGTACCTTGATTTTTTTTCATTATCTTACTTGCTGACTTACATCCTTTTCTCATACTTTGCCTCACTCAGTTACACTTGTGCTTTTTTAGGGGAGCGCATATTGATGTTCGTAACAAGAAAGGAAACACCCCCCTGTGGTTAGCAGCTAATGGTGGTCACTATGATGTGGTTCAACTGCTTGTGCAAGCGGGAGCAGATGTGGATGCTGCAGATAACCGAAAAATTACACCTCTTATGTCAGCATTTCGCAAGGTAGGAGACAAGTTTAATTTTATGTTTCAATGCTAAATGTTTCCAAACCAGTACTTTCTCATTTGGTTTCAAATTTGAATGCTTGGTTTCAGAAGAGTCAAATGTAACACATCAAAGTTACTGTTTTGATTAAATGCCTGCTATAAAGTAGTCGTAATCTGTGTACTTCGTGCAGAGCTATTTTTTTGATAGGTGAAAAACTTTATTCTGTTAATAGTATTAACAATATGATTTCAAATAACCATTTTGAGATTTCACCATCATGAGATTACCGTAGTCCCCTTTAAATTCCTGTGAACTGTAGAGCTTGTTTCAGTCCTGCCACTGAGGTGAGCAAAATACCAGTCTGACAGTAATCATCTGTCCTAACTCTTTAGTACTTCTTCTGTTCTGTTCCTCATTTGCTGAATGGGACAGTTGGTGTAGTTGCTCTTTTGTCACTGCCTTTTCGTTTTGCAAGCAGGACATTGCTTTATGGTTTCATCAGTTAAGGAGCATAGCTATAGCAGAGGACTATATTAACTGTAATTGCTTTGTCTTTAGCAAAATATCAAAGAAGCTTACAGTTTTTTTTTAACAGATAGCAATACTGTGCATACCATTGCTGTCAGATTGCTTCAGAGGCAACAGCTGGAAGCTTTGTGTGGTTTCATAGTACACCCTAGCAGTGAGTGGATTCAGGGGCAGAGGAATGTGTTTGCCAGGACAATATTCAGGTGGTTCAGTTCCCTGATCAGACCTACCTTGTAACTCAGCTACCTAAGTTAGCTCCGTGGCATGAGTGACAAGAGAATGTGTTGGGCTGACGTACAGGTTTTCAACAGGGTCATCTTGGCTGGTACTGAAATCCTTAACAGCTGCCTCTGCCCTGGTTTGGTCTTTGTATGTTGAAAGAAAAAAATTGCTTGTGGGAGAGCTTAACTTTGCCACCGTGATGTAGAACAGCAGGCGTGTTGTCGACACTGAGCAAACAATAATGACCTTTCTTCCCAAACTGCGGCTTGACAGAAATATTCTTGCTTAGTTTTAATATTTTGTGTCAGACCAAGACATATCAACCTTGTATTTTAGTTATGAATGATGCTTATCGCATACAACGGATTAGATTTTTCTTTGCTATTCTAGGGGCATGTGAAAGTAGTTCAATTCCTGGTAAAAGAAGTTAACCAGTTTCCTTCAGACATTGAATGCATGCGATACATAGCAACGATTACTGACAAGGTGAGTTTAACTTTGGGAAAAGACCCTGTCCATTATGTTCATCTAAAAGGTACATGAGAAATTCTTAAGGTTTGCTCATGTGTGTTTGACTTGGAGGTTTGTGCGTGTCTCCTTTTTAATACAAAAACTTAAATACATTGATATTCAGAGTCCCATTCAGTTGAAATAGTTTCGTATTTATAAATACAGAGAAGTTAATCTCATGTTTGTAGAGCAATTTCAGTTTAGTACAGAAGTAATAAGACAAGTTTGCATTTCAGGACCTGTTGAAAAAGTGTCACCAATGTGTGGAGACAATTGTGAAAGCTAAAGACCAGCAGGCTGCAGAAGCAAACAAGAATGCAACTATATTGCTGAAGGAACTAGATCTCGAAAAAGTGAGTGGAGAATTGCATGATAGTTTGACCTATGTATTAATCTGTAGGCTGTAATTCCTGTTGGTGCTTCATGGGGCAGCAGTTCTTCATGCTGCAACTGTATGTGCTTCCCTTCCTCTAATACAAAGAGAAGTGTATACTGAGGGTGGTAAAATAGAACCAACTTCCAGTTTAGCCACTTTGCTGTCCTTTTTAGGAAAGCTTGGACCTAGGCAGTAGTTATGATAGAATCACAGAATCATTTAGTTTGGAAAAGACCTTTAAGTTCATTGTGTCCAACCATTAACCGAACTCTGCCAAGCCCACTGCTAAACTATGTCCCTAAGCTCCAGAGCTATACAATGTTTAAACATGTGCAGGGATGGCAATTCAACCCTCTCCCTAGGCAGCTTTTTCCAATGCTTGATGATCCTTTCAGTAAAGAAGGGTTTTTTCTTTTTTAGAGTTGAGCAGAGTGGGGAAAATCTGCTTCTCCCTTACCAACTTCACTTTGTTACTTCGTTGTCATTCCTTGGATGTTTTGGGGCCCCCGTGTTGTTCCATGATGCATCTCCTTTCTCTCTCCCCCCAGATTTCTAGGGAAGATGTGAATTATATATGTGATTTTACCTGTATGAAAATTTTAAAATGTGGATCCTTTTCTCCTACATAGTCAAGAGAGGAGAGCAGAAAGCAAGCTCTTGCAGCTAAAAGAGAGAAAAGAAAGGAAAAGAGAAAGAAGAAGAAAGAGGAACAAAAAAGAAAACAAGAAGAAGATGAAGAGAATAAGCCAAAAGAAACTCTGGAACTGCAAGAAGATGATGATGATGAAGAAAATGATGATGAAGGTAAAGTGTTTGATTGAACAGTGTAGTTGTGGGGGTGCCATTTTTAACCATCTAGGTAAGGGTATTTGTTTGAAGTGCTCTGGTATGGTGATATTGTTGCCCTTGTTCTTCACTCTGCAGTCAGAGTTCCTGACAATACTCCTTTGTTTGCTTCACCACCCCTCCTGCCCCGGTCACCTTTCTTCTTGTCCTTTGTTCACAAAAGTCTTTCAGCTGTAAAACCTCCAAAAAAAAAATGCAGGTAGTGTGACAGCTCAGCAAGAAGCATAACTTCAGCTGCAGTGACTTCAGTCAGGGCCCTGCTTTCTGTGTCTTGTGGGTTTTGACTGTATATCAACTTTTTTTCAGTGGAGCAAGAAGTTCCTATAGAGCCTCCCAGTGCAACTACAACAACTACTATTGGAATTTCTGCGACTTCAACTACTTTCACAAATGCCTTTGGGAAGAAGAGAGCTAATGTGGTGACTACCCCCAGCACAAATAGAAAAAATAAGAAAAATAAAACAAAAGAGACTCCTCAGAATATGCAGATAATTTTGCCAGATCAGCATATATCTCTAGCACAGCAAAAAGCAGATAAAAATAAAATCAATGGAGAGCCAAGAGGTGGCGGTGCAAGTGGGAATAGTGATTCAGATAACCTGGATAGCACAGACTGCAATAGCGAAAGTAGCAGTGGAGGTAAAAGCCAAGAGTTGAACTTCACTATGGATACAAATTCTTCCGATCGACGTTATGCCTCACTGCTTATCCCCTCTCAGGAAGAAAAAACGAGCACCTCAGCTTCAAAACCACCAACGAGGTGAGCCTGCTTTTCCTACCTTTTGTTTCACATCTATGCCAATGGACATTTTCTGTAGTTTAAGCTTTATACTAGCTGACACATTCCCAAAGTCCTGAGAGACTGAGTGGTTTTGTTTGCTTAACTGTTAAAAAATACTGTCAAGTTTGTTGAATGCAACCTCTTAGAAGTTATAAAGATAAGATGATTTTTTGGTTGTTTTTTTGCATTGCTGGCTGTTTTTTAATATGACTTTAGCAAAATGGGTTTTTTCCTGTGCTATTCAAGTGTCCAAGTTGTATTGTCAGCTTTGAAGAGATTTGAAAATAAATATGCTGGGAAATCAGAAAGGAAGTGACACAGTTCATTTATAATTATTTACACAATTTATTTCAGTGCGTTTAGGTTGTTTTATGGTTTCATCGTTAACTCACTAGAGTTGTAATCTTTGTTTTAAGGAGGGAAGAAGCTGATGACCCTGAGCATTTCACCTGCCAAGTTGATGGCCAGTTTGATTTATCCTTGTCAAGCCAGAGGTGAGAGTCCAAAGAACTTGGTGTATGTGCAGGGGCCATATGAATGATTTGGAAGATCACATTCAGTTACCAGAGAATGAGCTAATAACGTTTATAACTGAAAGGTCATTGGTTTCAATCAAAAAGCTGAGATCTCATCTGAATATTAATCTTCTCGTCTGTGGTTTCCTTTTTTCCCAGTCTGATGAAGGCACTTGTTTGGGAGTGGAAAGAGAGTTGGGATTTTCTTTCTTTTAATTTTTTCCTCCAGATTAAAGTTAGATGCAGAATGAGTGGATTTATCAGTCTTTGTGGTTGGGTTGGATTACCTTTAGAACTATCTCTAACTGGGTTTTTGTCTGTGTTCTGTTTCATGAACATGCCTAGACATTTTCATAGTATCATAGTATTACCAGGGTTGGAAGGGACCTAATAGATCATCAAGTCCAACCCCTACCACAGAGCTC
>JAOXOE010000765.1:840836-854765 GCA_028565055.1 Phoeniculus purpureus
CAGCCGGCGCTGTCGGCCACGGCCACGCTGCACGTGGTGCTGGCCGAGAGCTTGCAGGAGGCGCTGCCGGAGCTGAGTGATAGCGATGCTTTGTTCAAATTTACGTCTGATCTAAATGTTATTCTTGTCGTGGGTCTTGCTGTCGTGTCCTTACTATTGGTTTTGACTGTCATTTTGACTTTGGTTTTTAAATGCTGGCGCTTGAGGAGTCCTCCTATTATTATAACTTCTGATAAGGAACAGTATTCTAGTCTGAGTTCAAAATCAGCATTCAACTACTGCAGTAGCACGCTGCCCTTGCCCTACTCATACGAGGTGTGTTTAGCTTCCGAGTCGGGCCTGAAGGACTTCACGTTTCTGAGACCGGGGACGGCACCTCTGTCTCACTGTGTCGTGTCTGGGGTATATGGCTCGAGCAGTCACTCTGGGAAGGATTCTCCTAGGCCTGGCAGCACGGCACAGGTGAGCTTGTCTCCTGGGGTCCCTCTCTACCGCCGTCTTATTCTGTTCTATTGTTTGGGTTTTGTGGGCAGCCGGAAGATTTCAAAGTCCCCTCCCATACTTCTCTCAATAGCTCTTTAGTGTCTTTGTGGGGGTGGGCGGGGGAATATGTAATCTTGACTCATTTTCTGGCTTGCCCAGTCTCATTCCTGAGTTGTCCTTTGTGACCCAAGGCGCAACAATGCATTATCAGCACTGCTGTCTGTCCTGCTCAAGGTGCGAGATTCACTGAGGTGTGTGTGGTATGACACTGGGTGGAGCAGGGACGAAGCGTTGTGAGATCTGGAGCTGAGACAGCCCTTTCACTTTTTTTTTCACTGACTGATTCATTTATTGTTTCTGCTAAAGCGGAGCGCTTTCCTGTTATAATGATCTGCAATCACTGCTCACTCGGTAAGGGGAGCAGCAGTTCTGTAGTTGTTTATTTTCCCTTCCAGCTTGGTTCTTTTTGTGCTCTGATAATCTCAAAGGGAAAATATTGTGTATACCCATGATTTAATGTTACCCTTCCGTATGGGGAGCCGAGGTCAGTGTTTCACTGTAGCTCCGAGCTCAGACCCAAGCAGAAGATGCGTTGGGTCTGCTGCTATCACCAGAAAGGCGTCTTTCCCTTTAGCTGTTGTACATTTCCACTCTTTTCCCTCCAAATTATGCTTTAAGGAACTGTGAGGTGTTGCCATAATTATTGAAGCTTCCAATCAAAGTGAGTAAGATCAGTCCCCAGATCAGTCAAAATATGGGAGATGGAAGTTTTCAGTCTTCTGTGCCTTTCCTGATAACTCTTTTTTGCTGCACTCTGCTCCATTGCTTGGCCGTCTTACTGCCACTGAAACTAAGCAGGCAAGATATTCTAAAAACAGGTTGTGTATGCACTCATATGAGGAGAAACTCCTTAAGAATTGGGATAAACATGTTAGATAGAGATATTTCACAGTTAAAGGTGCTTTAAAAATGTACAAAATAGGCAGTGGTCAGAAAAAAATCAGAACTTATTTTGGAGAACATAAGTGTCTGAGGATTGTTTCAAGATTTGTTTCAAATTGTGCTGTGGATTTTCTTCTTTCTAGATTATATGTAAGAGAAAAAGATAATTTTATAATAATATGTAAGAGAGAAAGAAGATTTAAGAGGAAATAGATTTTGCTGCATAAGGGCTCATGAGAAAAGAATCTGCTTTCTGCACTGTGAGCCTGTAGACATGTTTTGTTACAGAAGTGCTTCAAAATGCACAATACAGCTGCAGTGAGTAAAGCACATTGTTTTCCTTCTCAGTTTTAAATTGCTCTAGAATTAAATTTTATTAAAATACAGATATTACTAGCATCAGATTTTATTGGTGTGGAGCCTATATTTTATCACATTCTGTGGACTCCTGATAAGAATGGTAAATAATGCTGATATGGTTTAACTTAGTGGCAATTATTTCAGTAAGAAAGGAAATAGCTGAGCTGAAAGAGGAGCGAGTTTGCTGACCCATTTGATCCTATTTCCTTTCCACATAAGCACAGAAATACCACGTCTTGATGGATCCTTTGTGCTCACAGCAGTTGTCAGGACCACGTGGGGCAAGGACGTGTAGACAAAGTCGAGGACCCTTTCAATTTGGTGGCTGTTGTGTCTCCCATGTTAGTGTGGCTGCTTTCCTGCCCTTCCACAGAATGCTCGGTCACAACAAGTAATGGGCTGCAGCGTTTCCAAGCCAGTTCTGCAGGGTGTGGAGAACCTTGTCTTGGCCCGTTCCTCTACACGTGACACTTGAGCAGTTAGACGAAATCGCAGTAGTTTTATCTGTATAGGCGCTCAAAACTCCAGGAAACCTCGCCAGGAGACGAGTTGTTTGTAGCACCAGCCCTAAACGGAGGCAGATATCCCGGGAATTGGCCGTTTGTTGCTCAGGCGCTGCTAGTGCCATGGTCTACACGGTGTCGTGTAGACACACCTGCCGGGTTGCTGAATGGGAACCACTCCCGTCTCTGGTGAACCATCACAGATCACAGCACATCACAGATCGTGATTTCCTTATGTCTGCCTAGTGGCACTATGTACTGGGGAGCAAGCTGGTAGGTGGCGACAGCAGGACAGCATATTCAACCGAGGTTTGTCGGGGAATATGCCTGCTGGGACACTAGAAGCAGTGAGGAACAGGAGAGGCGATGCTCCCGGAAGCTCTGCGGCAAGAGCCGCCCCGCAGCGTGGTTATGTACTTCTCGTAACTTGGCAGCATGAAATCCCCGTTTTGCCGGCGACGCTGTTTTAGTGGCATACAGTGACGGGACGAGGTGTCAGGGAGGGCTGATCAAGGACTTGGGTGGACGGAACAGCATCTCGAGACATCCTCATAGCTGTATGCTCTTGCCGGGGTTGGCTTTCCTCGATCGACCCTCCCTACCTCTGGTCCTGCCCCCTCCACCTCCCCTTCATGTTCCTCTTCCTCTTTGCCACGAAGTTTTCCCGGGGAACATACCCCCTACCCCCCGCCCCCGTTTCTATATGTCCCCTTTTGGCATCATCCTCTGGTAATTCTCCACACCTTCCTGCCCGCACACGCGGTCCCTGTGCCAGATTTCCACTGCCTCTGCCAATGCTCTTCCAGTCCGGCTATTCCTGTTTAGGTGGGCTTTTCGCAGGGCTATGCTCTCCCTTCAAGGGCCATCCGCTTTGAGACCCTCTGCCTCGGGGCGGGGGTCGCCGCGTTCCTCTCCGACGGCGCTTGACGTACGGCTGCCCCGCAGCGGGGTTCTGGCAGCGCTGCGCTCCGTGCAGTTATTGGCCAGGACTCTGTGTGCCGCTGTCGGCCAATGATGTAGAGGGGAGATTGATCTGACGGCCCGGCCCCGCTCGGAGCTGGGATGAGGCGCAGAAGGTCTCTCAGAGCGAGCCTGGGAGTGAGTCACGGCGGAGCCCGCAAAGCGATGCCCGGCCGTCTACCCTCCGGACTCCGTTCCCCAGGACGTGCTTGGCAGCGACATGACGGGGCGAGCTGAAGATTTCTAAACGGGGCGGGAGAGCGAAGTGTAGAGCGCGACCGTCCTGTGCGATGAACGGCGTTCCTGTAAGGAGCCGCGGCGTGACGACGGGGCAGGTACTGAGCCTTTTGCTTTTGCTTGCCGGCTCCGATTGGGTTTTCGCCGCGATTCGCTATGCGATTCCTGAGGAGGCGCGGAGAGGCTCCGTGGTGGGGAACGTGGTAGCTGACTTGGGTCTGGACCTCGGGCGGCTGCCGGGACGCCGGCTGCGGGTGGTGTCAAGCGGCAACAAGAAGTACTTCGGAGTGGATCTGAGGAGCGGCGCGTTGCTGGTGAGCGAGCGGATCGACAGGGAGGAGTTGTGCGGTGCGCTCTCGCCCTGCTCCCTCAGCTTTGAGATCGTAGTGGAAAACCCGCTGGAGCTATACAGCGGCGCCGTGGAGATCCAAGACGTCAATGACAACGACCCTGTTTTTCCTAGCAGCCAGGCGAAGCTGGAAATCAGCGAGTCGGTGGCTGCCGGAGCGCGCTTCCCGCTAGAGAGCGCGCAAGACCCCGATGTGGGGGTTAACTCTTTGCAAACCTACCAGCTCAGCGCCAACCCGCACTTCGCACTCGACGTACAGACGAGGGTAGATGGCAGCAAGTACGCAGAGCTGGTGCTAGAGAAGGAGCTGGACAGGGAGGAGCAACGGGAGCTGCACCTGGTCTTGACCGCACTGGATGGAGGCAGTCCGCCACGGTCGGCTCATGTGCAGATCCACATTGATGTTGTGGATGCAAATGATAATGCACCAGTCTTCAACCAGTCCACCTACAAGGCAAGTATAAGGGAGAACATGCCCAGCGGTACCTTGGTCGCCAGAATCAGCGCATATGATCTGGATGATGGGCCTAATGGAGACATCGTCTATTCCTTCAGCAGCCACACACCTGCCAAGGTACGAGAACTCTTTGCTCTGGATGCAGCCACGGGGGAGCTGAGAGTCAAGGGCCAGCTAGATTATGAGGAAACAAAGCTGTATGAGATTTACTTACAGGCTAAAGACAAGGGTGCCGTTCCTGGTGTTGCACATTGCAAAGTGCTGGTGGAAGTCGTGGATGTGAATGACAATACTCCAGAGGTGACAGTGACTTCCGTGTACAGCCCTGTGCCTGAAGATGCAGCTCCAGGGACAGTTGTAGCTCTACTGAGTGTAACAGACTTGGACTCCACTGACAATGGTCTGGTGAACTGCTTCATTTCCCCCGATATCCCCTTCATGCTCAGCTCCTCTCTGAAAAATTACTATACATTGAAAACAAAAGCGGCTCTTGACCGAGAAAAGGTATCAGAGTATAACATCACTATCACAGCCAAGGACTCAGGCTCACCACCTTTGTCTGCAGTAAAACAGATCCTGGTGCAGGTGTCAGATGTCAACGATAATGCACCCAAATCTTCCCAGGACTCCTATGATGTGTATGTGCTGGAGAACAATGTGCCTGGGATCCCCATCCTTAATGTGAGTGCCACAGACCCAGACCTTGGGCGCAACGCTCATCTCTCCTATACACTCTTGCAGGGTGACCACACTGTAGGTCACCTCTTCTCCATCAACCGGGAGAATGGCACCGTCTACTTGCTCACATCCCTGGACCATGAGGACCAGGTGGAGTTTAGCATGATAGTACAGGTCCAGGATGGCGGCTCTCCGCCTCTGGCCACTAATGTCTCAGTCAGTGTGTTTGTCACTGACCTCAATGACAATCCCCCAGTTGTGCTTTACCCTCACCCCAATACCACCACCAATCATATCGATGTGGTGGCACCAGGCACTGCTGCTGGGCAAATGGTGACCAAGGTGGTGGCAGTGGATGCAGATACAGGGTACAATGCCTGGATCTCCTATACCTTGTTGCAGGCCACTGATCCTGGCCTCTTCTCAGTTGGGCTGCACAATGGGGAGATCTTCACAGCCCGCCAGCTCCGGGAGGATGATGCTCCCCAGCACACACTATTGATCCTTCTGAAAGACCATGGGGAGCCTGTGCAATCTGCCACTGCCACTGTCTCAATCTCTGTGGCTGAGATGGTCAAAGAGGTGCTCACTGACCTTACTGATGTGGCACCTGCCAGTGATCCCAGGAAGCATGTGACTTTCTATCTCATCCTGGCTGTGATTTTGGTGTCGGCAGCTTTCTTCATCACCATGTTGTCAGTGGGCATCTTCAAGTGCTACAAGTGGAGGCAGTCAAAGGAGCTGTTCAACAGCTCCAGGAGCACCCTGTACAGGACACCAGGGCCCTTCCACCACATTGATGCTGTGCGGGGTGGCTTCACACCACCCAACTTCTACCATCAGGTTTATCTCACCACAGACTCACGCCAGAGTGATCTTCTGTGTAAGAAACCGTTCACTTCCAGCCCCTTGGGGAGCCGCCAGAGCACCATGAGGAATGGTGAGCCAGGGCCATACCATCAGGTTGTGGGTACTGCCAACCGGCTTCCTGTGCCTGCCGAGGTAAGATAGCTCCTTCCTTGGAATATTCTAGTGCTGAACCATGGTTCATTTGTGCCGTACACCTGTAGTAGCAGTTTTGGAGTGAGTCATGCTGTGCCTCTAAAGAGGCTGTAGCTGAGTGGGTAGCTGTAGCTGAAGATGTTTTCTTTGGAGTCAAATGAGCTGTCTTGAGTGTCGATGACTTTTGCACTGTGGTGAGCAGGATCAAGTGAGTCAGTTTGCCCAGGTTAACAAACACATCTTTCCAAAGCAGTTTTGGACATGCCCTCTGTGAGTAACCAGTGGTGGCTGAGGTCAGCTTGTAAATCCTTGTTAGAAAGTTTGCTGCAGATGGAATTTCATTCCCTTTGCAAAATGAGAGCCAAGGGGAGTAGTTGTGCAGTCAGGCACTGAGAAGGGAATGTATCCTTTCTATATTGTGCTCTTCTGTAGGCTGTAATGATGCAAATGGTGCTGGGAGCCACCAGCTGCCAGTGGGGTACTGGCGTGTCGTTTCCCACAGTGCAGCACACAAAGCTGGAAGATGATTCTGGTTCCTCTGTTAGGTGGTCTGTGGGCACAGGGCAGTATCTCCCAGCCATATCTCCTATGTTCCAGTTTTGTTTCAATGGAAGTCTTGTGATGACGTTTGCTTTGAAGCATGGGGGTGGTGGGGGTGGCATTGCAGGCTACTCCAGTCTCTTTCAGGTCTTTGCTGAGTTGGTCTGTAGCTTTGAGCAGGATGCTGAGTCCTTCACTGGGGTTTTGTTTTATCAACCCTATTACAAGCCACTCAGGATTTGTAATATGCTGTCTCCGGGTGATGTCTGATGTCCTGACTGAACAAACTGCAGTGAAAAGCATTTGCGCATGACAGGCAGTTTCTGTGCTTCTTTCCCGGTGAGAATTGTGCTTTCAGTTACAGGAACCCTTGACTCTTCAGAGGTAGTAAATCCAGCTGAAAGAGGGGGGATGTGACAGATTAATGAGGTGATTGGTGCTGGTAATAGGTCCCTACCTGACAGACTGTGAGTAGGACCCACCGATTTCTTGGTGTAGAAGGAAGTGAGGTACAGCGGAAGCTGTATCATGGGTGTAGGTCTGTGTGTGCCGCCTGCTTGCTGTAGCCAAATCACAGGCAGAGGCAGAAACCTCTCAGAATTAATTTTACAGCTTTTCTTTTTTTTTCCTCTTGTGGAAGAGGAAGTGCTCAGACTCAGCACTTCTGATCTGTGACAGGTAGGAACAGCAGCAGCTGCTGTAGGAGCAAGTGTTCCTCTGCACTGTGCAGGCTGTGCTACAGCAGGGGACAGGCATTTCCCCTCCACCAGAGGGTCTTGGCAAGATGCCTCTTTGAGTGAGGGGCAGTTAAGGATATATAAATGCAGATGGAAGGAGGTAATAATAGGCAGTTGGTATGCTGGAGCCATAGCTGTGGCTCCCTGCCACAGTCCCTAGAACTGGAAAAGCATTAGCACTGAGAAATCAACTGGGCTGGCACTGAGCCTTGGATTTTCAGTCTCTGTGATGACAGAAAATCCAGCCCAATGCCACGGATTGTATCAAGCCTACAAAGGCTTTACATCTTCTTGTTCTGCAGGACAACAGCCAGACCCCAAACTGATGTAACGGAGATGGTGCTGGCTCCACCTGCACCAGGTCATTTGTCCTGTCTTGAGAGATCCTATCCTGCAGGATCCTTAGTAATCCATCACTTCCCTGGATTGTCTGGGTCAGAGCATTTCCACAGAGAAATGTTCCCCTCTGGAATGGAGACATCTCCTTCCCCATCCTGGTCACCACATGTTCTTCCTGCATCCTCTTCCCAGGTTTTGACAGCAGCAGCAGGATCCCTCAATGTGAAGTTGGTCCCATGCTCTGGCCCTTTGGTGACTGAGCCACCTTGGGACACTGAGTCAATTCTCCTTGACCATATGGGTTTCACAGGGGCGTGATACCACATATTGTGAGTAGCAATGTCTGTCACCCCGCTGTGCTGTCTGAAGCTCTGCCTGGATTTGGGACAGGGCATACCTCGGAGTCAGGGTTACTATAACAGCTTTCTTTCCTGGTACAATCAAAAGCTCTTGGAGAATGAGCTAAGCAGATATCCGTCTCTGGATGCTGGGCGATCCACTTGTGCAGTGTTTGCTGTGCTGGCCCTTTAAGAATTACTTCTCCCCGTCCTCCCGCCCTGAGCAAGCAGTCAGTGAGACTGACTGATATTCTGCACCAGTATCAGGGTTCCTAGCTCTGTCTCTCAGTGACTGGCAGCAGGGTGGTCCACCCTTGGCTCTCAGAATAAGCAGAGGAGGGGCTGCAAAGGCAAACGGAGAGGCTGCGGTGGCAGGGGGCGAGGCGGCTAGAAATGGGGAGAGGGTGCCCTCAACGGCAGCATGATCACTGTCTCTGTCCTTGCTCAGAAGGATGAGAGCCCTGTCACCGTGTGTTGTGATGGACATATGTGCCCCCAGGTCCCCTTGGTGCCCAGGTGGTAGGGACAAGCGATGTCTCAGGTAGTAGCTGGCTGACCTGCTACCTTGTGCACTGAGGACAGGATGCCAGGGCATGAGAGCACAAGGCTTCTGCAGGGATGTGAGCTGAACTAAAACCCTGCAGCTTGCCACCATCCTCTTGGACCACTCCACTCCCACCCTGGGGAAGCTGAGATCCTTGCTTTTGCTGTCTTGGGGATCACTGAGCTGCAAAGCTGGAGCTGCCACAGAATTTCAGTATGTTTGCCTGCCAGGTGGAAGGCTCAGGTCTGCTTCCCAGTCTGATGTCCTGATGGAGTGTTGCTATCTAGTGGTTGTGTGGCAGGTTTGTGTTTTTTTTCAGCAGTTTGGGGACTGTGAAGGTTGGCCCCTTCCTTGTCTGATGGTGAGGAACAGGTATCCAGCTTGGTGTGTTGGGAGCAACTGTGTTCAAGCTTCGAATGGTTCACCCACCTCTGTCTTTCCACAGGGTGGGCATCCCTGCCTTGATATAAGCCCTCCTGGCTGATGGTGGTATTGGTGGCATTCACGCCTCATAGAGACAATTCTGGGGGTCTCAGTAGCAGCCAAAGCATTAACTGAGGGTGGGCTGTGGTGTGAGAAAAACGGTGGGAGAAGAGCCCCTGGCACCTCAGGGTTCAAACAAGCACCTTTTCATCAGGCATGAAAAGTCCTTTGGCCTGTGTTCATGACAGCTGCCCTTTGTCTATGGGCGTGATGTGAAGCCACCATTGTGGAAAAGGAGGAGAGCACAGAGAGGGCTTGTACCTAGCTTCCAGGCTGCCAGGACGCACAGTTTCCCTGCGAATGGGGAAGCGAGTTGTTGGAGCAAGTGACTCAGGCTAGCGGAGGGGAGGCCAGGGGTGGCAGTTTTGCTGATACTTGCTCAGGCCTCCTCAGCCCACATCTTTGGGTTGCTGCTGCTCACTGAGAGGGGATGGAGCTCTCGGCCAATTGGGCGCTGATCTGAAGCAGTGGGGGGGAAATCTGCTTCTCCCCCTGCTTCCACCTCCGCGCTGGGGCTGTGATTCAGTTCCCCTCCCCCAGCCCACCCCCTCTGCTCAAAGCCTGACAGCCGAAGCAGCAGCTTGCCGGAGCCCTGGAGCTGTTTTGCAAGCCTTGGAAGAGAGACCTAGGATTTTTTTGCTGCTCCCTAGTACCTGCCGCGTCCTGGGCTGGACACACACAGACATGGAGAGCGTCAGCCTCCAGCGACCCACCTGGAAATGGCAAGTACTGAGTTTGGTTTTGCTCTGCAGCTGGGACTGGGTCTCTGGGCAGATCCGCTACTCAGTGGTTGAGGAGTCGGAGGTGGGAACTGTGGTGGGGAATGTGGCCCGGGACCTTGCCTTGAAGGTGGAGGAGCTACCAGGTCGCAGGTTGCGTCTGGGCTCAGAGGAGAGCTTGCGCCACTTTGCTGTGCTCCCAGACAGTGGAGTGCTGGTGGTGAGCCAGCAGCTGGACCGGGAACGGCTGTGTGGAGCAGCTGCTAGCTGCGTGCTGTCGGTGCAGGTGGTGACAGAGAACCCCCTGCAGCTCTTCCGCCTGGATGTGGAGATCCTGGACCTGAATGACAACTCCCCGAGCTTCCCCACCACTCACCGTACCCTGCGTATTGCTGAGTCTGCCACGGTGGCTGCACGCTTTCCCCTGGAGAGCGCACAGGACCCCGATGTGGGCACCAATGCTGTGGGCTCCTATCGGTTGAGCCCCAACTCCCACTTCTCCCTGGATGTCAAGCAGCAGCAGGATGGCAAACTCTTCCCAGAGTTGGTGCTGGAGCGTGCTCTGGACCGGGAAGAGCAGCCAGAACTGCAGCTGGTGCTGACGGCCGTGGATGGGGGAAGGCCAGCCCGTTCAGGCACAGTGCAGATAACAGTCCTGGTCCTGGATATCAATGACAATGCACCCACCTTTGACCGCGCCACATACAAAGTGGAAGTTCTGGAAAACACACCCATAGGAGCCCTGCTTCTCCAGCTCAATGCAACCGACCCTGATGAGGGCTCCAATGGGGAGACACAGTACTCCTTTGGGGTTCACACGTCTGACTCAGTTCGGAGGCTTTTCACTCTGGATCCACACAGTGGTGACGTCCGGGTGAGTGGAGCCCTGGACTTTGAGGAATCACCTTTCTATGAGATCTATGTGCGAGCCCATGATGGAGGGGTCCCAGAGATGGAGGGCCACTGCGTACTGCAGGTGGAGGTGAAAGACACCAATGACAATGCCCCAGAGGTACTGCTCACCTCCTTGTTGAACCCAGTGCTGGAAGACATTCCACCAGGAACAGTTGTGGGGCTTTTCAATGTACGGGACAGAGACTCAGGGGCCAATGGAGATGTGAGCTTGGAGATATCTCAAGATGTGCCTTTTGCCATCAGGTCCCTTCAGAATCACTTCTCCCTGGTTACCCGGGAAAGCCTGGACCGGGAGACCATTTCACAGTATGTAGTAGAGCTGATTGCCCAGGATGGTGGGTCTCCCACCCTCACCTCAACACTTACATTGCTTCTCAACGTCTCTGATGTGAATGACAATCCCCCCCACTTCTTGCAGCCTTCCTACGATGCCTTCGTTTCAGAGAACAACCCGCCTGGTGCCCTCCTGTGCACTGTCTCTGCTTCAGACCCTGATGATGGGGATAATTCCCGGCTTGTTTATTCCATTGAGAGCAGCCAAGTGCAGGGTGCCCCTACCTCTTCTTTTGTCCACATCAACCCTGAGAATGGCAACCTCTATGCTCAGCGCAGCTTTGATTTTGAGCTGCTGCAGGTCCTGCCAGTCTTTGTGGCTGTGCGGGACTCAGGCTCCCCACCACTCCATGCCAATGTTACTGTCTACATTTTTGTGTTGGACCAGAATGACCACTCCCCCATCATTCTGCACCCTGCCAGTGACAGTGACATCCCAGCACCCCAGAGGGTCCCACTGTCTGCTTCACCAGGCTACTTGGTCACCAAGGTGACAGCAGTGGATGCAGATGCTGGGCACAATGCTTGGCTCTCTTATCAACTGCTGCCACAGTCCACTGACCCTTCTTTGTTCCACATGTCGCTGTACACTGGCGAGGTGCGTATAGCACGTGCCCTCCAGGACACTGATGTATCAGTGCAGCAGCTCATTGTCCAGGTGATGGACAATGGTGACCCACCGCTCTCCACCACTGTCACCATCACTGTGGCCCTGGAAGAGGCAGCCGTGGAAGAGAACTACAAACCTCGGGATTTCTTGGCTAGTGCCAAGGAGAAGCCAGACCTGACCCTCTACTTGATCATTGCGCTGGCAGCCGTGAGCACTGTGGCACTTGCCACTGTCATTGTCCTGGCTGCCCGGTGCCTCCGGCACAGGGGCTTGGTCTCTGCTTCACCCTACTGCTGCTGCTGGCTCAGTGAGTCGCCGTCCCATGACTTCAAGCACTCCAGCCCCAAGCTCCAGCTCAACTCTGACGGCACCCTTAAGTACATGGAGGTCACCCTGCGCCCCACTGACACCCAGTCCCAGTGCTACAGCACCTGCTTCTCCCAGGACTCCGATCACAGCGACTTCACCTTCTTGCGGCCTTGCCCACCCTCTGCCACTCTCCCGAGGGGACCTGGGGCTTTCCTTTCCGCTCCCGGGACGCTACGGGGTACTGGCCAGGTGAGAGCGTAGGGGCTGGGGCAACCGGTTGCCAGTGCAGGGGAGCCGCAACGTCCCTTCCCCTCGCGGCGGGAGGGGGCGCGGGGAAGCGGCAACAACCCGCGGCTTGTGATTGGTGCTTGTGTTGCTGTCCTGGGAATAGAGCGCTGCTATTGGTGGAGCGGCGTGGAGCTCGGAGCCAATAGCGAAGCAGCTGCGCGGTGGCTCCGGCGTCTCCCCCGCCCCGCCCCGTTGAACCGTGTCCGCCCCAAACAATGAATGGGAGCGGCGAGTGCTGAGCGCGGCCCCGGAGCACGGAGGGGGATCGTTTGCCCGGTCGCCCACCCGGCGAGGATGCCGAGGGCAGGGCAGGCGGGCCGGTCCCTGGGACTGCCGCGTGTCGTCTCTTTCTGTTTGTTCTTGCACAGCTCCTCGGCTCAGATCCGGTACAGCATCCCGGAGGAGCTCACTCGGGGCGCCTTCGTGGGCAATATCGCGAAGGACTTGGGCACTGATGTGGCAAAACTGGCGGCAGCTAATCTGCAGGTACTGTCCGATTCGGATTCTCAGTACTTCTCAGTCAATGTGAACACTGGCATTATAATGGTCAGTGAACGGATAGACCGAGAGCAGCTCTGTGGGCAGAACCCTCGCTGCTTTCTCCACCTGAAACTTGCCATTGAGAATCCAGTGGAGTTTTATCGCATTGAGGTGGAGATCCTGGATATCAATGACAACCCCCCGGAGTTCCCCAGCGATGAGGTGTCCTTGCGCATCTATGAGCTGGCATCACTGGGTGCCCGCTTTCCCATCCAGCCTGCCCAGGACCCTGATGTGGGCACCAACACTTTGCAGACCTATCACCTGAGTGCCAGTGAGAACTTCAACCTCAACGTGAAGGCACGTACCGATGGTGGGAAATTCCCTGAATTGGTGCTGGAGAGGGCTCTGGACCGAGAGCTGAGAGCTTTCCACTACCTGATCCTGACTGCTGAAGATGGGGGCTCTCCCCCACAGTCCAGTAAGATACGCATCACTATTCATGTTCTGGATGCCAATGACAACCACCCAGTCTTTGACAGACCATCATATGGAGCCCGCTTGGTGGAGAACTCACCACTGGGCACCCTTGTTGTGAAGTTAAACGCCACTGATGTGGACGAAGGGCCTAATGGAGACATCCGCTACTCCCTCAGCAGTCACAACTCAGCTGCCTTACGCCAAATCTTTGCCATTGATGAGCAAACTGGGGAGATCCGTGTTCAGGGCAACCTGGACTTTGAGGAAGCAACGGTTTATGAGATTGAAGTGGAGGCCAAGGACATGGGGTCACCCACGATGGAAGAGCACTGCAGCGTGGTAGTGGAAATCACTGATGTCAATGACAATGCCCCTGAGGTCATTCTTACCTCCTTCTCCAGCTCCCTGAGCGAGGACGCACCCCCAGGTACAGTGGTGGCTGTGATTCATGTCAGAGACAGGGACTCTGGTGAGCAGGGTAAGGTCCAGTGTCACGTGTCTCCGGATCTTCCCTTTCGGTTGCGTAAGGACTACGAGCACCAGTACTCACTGCTAACTAGCACCATTTTGGACCGTGAATATGTTGCCTACTACAATGTCACCATCTCTGCCTCAGACCTGGGCAGTCCCCCACTCTCTTACCACACCATCTTGCCAATCACCCTGACGGATGTCAATGACAACGTGCCCCACTTTGAGCAAGCATCCTATGAAGTGCTGGTGGCAGAAAACAATCCAGTGGGCAGTGTGCTGGTTACAGTGTCTGCTGCCGACCCTGACTCGGAGCAGAATTCCCGCCTCTCCTACTCCATCCTGCGAGCTGGTGGGACAGATCCAGGCCTG
>JAOXOE010000765.1:863056-879394 GCA_028565055.1 Phoeniculus purpureus
TCTGGCAAGCCTGGTCTAGGGTGGGGTGTCCCTGCCCATGGTGGGGGGGTTGGAACTGGATGATCAGGTGGTCCCTTTCAACCCAGAGTGATTCTGATTGTATAACTTCTCCAGTGAAGTGGTCCTGCTGTGGCAGGGGGATTGGACTAGATCATCTTTCAGGGTCCCTTCCAATCCCTAATGATTCTATGATGCTACGATTCTCCTTTCCTGTCTTCACAGGAGTTGGAGAAGGAGCAATCCTGTCTTTTCTCAGTGTAGCTCTGCCCACCAAATGAATCCCAGTATCTCTGAGCACCTAGAACCAGGCAAAACTGAGAGAAAGCTCAGTAAGGCAGAGATTGTCTCTCAGTCTTGTGAATTGCTGCATTCAGCTGTTACAGGACAACAAAGAGAATTTGGTCTTTGTTCTCTCTCTGGTGCACATGCTCAGGAAGCAAGCTCAGACAGTATCCTCTGAAAATGTGGCAGGGAGTCAGACCTGAGTGGAGTGATTCTCGATTAATCTTGTTTGGGGGAAGCAGGATAGATTAATTCACTTAATGAGGTTGGTATTTTGTTTAAAAAAAAAAAAAAAGAATAAAAGCACCCGAGCTGTCTCTGGGCAAATGTAAATGAATACAGAATGATACCGGGCAGCAGATGCTGGTCTGAGACAAATCAGATCAGTGGAGATTACAGCCACGAAGTGTGGCACAGACAACATAGTCTCGCAGCATTGCAGGACATCCCAGTGCGATCACCAGTGTAGGGTTCCCCTGGGGATGCAGCATATGGGGAGAGAATGCAAGGATGAGGACTGGTACAAGACTGGGCTTGTGCCCTGCATGTTTTTGGTGCTTGCCTGACCTGGGTGGCTCTTTGTCTTGATCTCTGTGTGGTGATTTATTCAGAGAAAGAGTGGGCTCAAATCAGGATTTTCCTGGAGGAGTGGGGAGGGCTCTGTGTTGCTAATGGGAAGATCAGATACCCTGGGCTGGGGATGTCCTGGGTGGCTTGTGGGAAGAATGGAAACAATTTTGTTCTGCTAGAAAATGAGTTCCCAGGTTAGAAAGAGATCCCAGTCAGGAGTCACCACAGAGACTGTGGTGGGGGACTCACAGGGAGGTAGGGAGCAGTGTGGGAATCCCCAGTCACTCTGGTGAAGGGAGAAGCAAAGTGTGCAGTGAACATGTAGAGTGTTTCACACGCACCCCACCTCCATTTATTTTCTCTAATTCTAAGGTCCTTGTGCTATGGGTTTCCAGTGCCGCTGCAAGCCAGACTCAACAACAGCCTGCCTGAACTTCATGGGGAATGGGGAGGGGAATAAAGGTTCCAAGGACAGTGTTTGAAACTCTCGACCTAGAGCATTGCCAAGGCTGGCTGCAGCTTGGAGAGCCTTTTGGTGTGTGTTTGGGTTGGTCAGGAGTCCTGTGTGACAACAGCACCTCAGTGTACCAGGATGTGCCTCCTGCAAAGGAGGCACATATGTGAGTGTCTGTGTGGGACATCTCAGGGCACACATCAGCTGTGTTAAGAGGACAGAGGCAGAGGGACATTCCTGTGTACTGTGGCAGCAGATACACAGCAGAAAGACAACTAGACACAAATGCAGGCTTTGGCATGTCCTTCCTATAAAAATATTTGCTAACCCAGCAGCCACAGGGGTGTTTGCGGGTGTCATAACCTTGTAGGAATTTAGACTGTGAGTTTGTGTAATGCTGTAGTGGATGGAGTCTCAAGTGCTCTAAAGCACATGCACAATGTGGATATTTGGGTAACCACTGAAGGATTTACCTTCTGTCCACTCTCTGTCTGAAAGTTTGCGGAAATCAGCATGTGCTGCTCAGAGGCGCCAGGCAAAGTACAGCCTGCAGCAGTCTTTTCTCTTCCCTCCAGTGCTATCAAGGGGTTGCAGAGATGGGATCACAGCCATGGGGACCCTCTGTCCCACTCACACCCCTATCAGCATCTTTTCTTAAAAACACAGAAGGTTGAAGGGACGTTCAAAAATCATCTGTTCAAACCTCTCTGCTGTGTGCAGGGAGACCTTCCATTAGACTGTCCAGCCTGGCCTTGAACCCTTCCAGGGATGGGGCATCCACAGCCTCTCTGGGCAGCCTCAGCACCCTCATTGTAAGACATTTCTTCTTTATGTCTAGTGCAAAGGAAAGGAGGATGAGTACTTCTGCTTGCAGGGTTCGCCTTTTGTCTGTTAACAGACCAAATCTCAGCAGATTCAATATTTGGGCTCCTTTCTAAATCATGTATCCCTCTTCAGCTGACTGTTTCCATCCCTTGTTTTCCATCCTAGGCCAATAATCCCTTTATCTGCATTTGTCATAGCCCTTGAAGTTTGAGCCATCCAGGTCCTGCCCGGCAGGACAAAAGCTAGAGAGTGTTTAATGAATAAGGGGAAATATCATAGGGATGGGGCATGCTTCCCTTTCTGTAAAGTCCCCAGAATATCAGGATTTTCATCATCACACCATTATGTATAGGAATGCTATTTTAGGTGATTTAGCAGGTGCTGTGTGTATTAGTTTAGTTTTTCTGTCTCCATCTGCTTCCTGCACAGCTGAGCACATGCCATGGCTGGCTGCAGAGGTGCAGGAATCTGACAAACAGGCACAGGAACCTTTCCAAAGAATTTCTCAAAATACCCTTCCTGGCATGGATGGCGGCAGGATGGGCTGAGTGAACTAATATTGGTCTCTTCTCTGGCTCATCCAGGAGGGCTAGAAGAGTCCTAAGGTAGTTCTCCTGCTTCCCATTTTAAAGACATCATGGCCTTTTTTTTCTGCTTGTTGAGTTCTGCTAGATTAGGGGATCATGTCGCTGGTGCTCTGGGAGGTTGCAAATCTTCCCCCTGCTAGCCTGCTAAACTTTTTCAATCCTGGCTCTGCAAAGTCATGATCTTAAAACAGGGCCTCATCCAGAACCTCTTCAGCTCTTTTAGATGCATTACGGAAGAGTCAGGGAATGTGTGGAGTGGGGGAAGGGCTGGCAGTATCCTCTGCTTAGGAAAAAAGAAAGGCAGGAAATTATGAAAATGGTAGAGCTGGTTATGTTTTTCAGAGACTAGGGGAGGCAGGAGGTTTGTGGGCTCTAGGGGGCTGGCATGGGTGAGGGACAGAGGGATGCTGACCCTGGGGCTACATGCCCAGCCACCTTGAGCATGGTGGAGACTTAGCACTGGCAGGGACAGGTCTGTAACTTTTTGCTTGTCACTTCACCAGCTGAGAAAGGAGCAGGTTGAGATTTTATTTCTGCTGCCTCCCACTGGAGCTATATGTGGGAGGTGTGGGAGTACAGGGAGAACTTGGAGGGAGCTGGGAGAGAGGAAACAGCAATGCAGGAGGGTTTAGGCAGGGAGGCAACCTGGAGAGACCAGGAGCTCTGAATTGGGCTGGAGGAATGGACTTGAAGATACTCCCTGTCCCTGAGAGCTGGATGGAGAGAGGAAGGCGAAGTACTGACCCAACCAGGCTGCCTGGGAAGGTGATGGGATGGTGAAAGCATCAGCAAGAGCTAAAAGTAAAAGGCCAGGAAGAGAAAGAATCCCCAGCCACATCCCCATCCTCAGAGTGGGGTTGCCTGGGAACAGCCGGTGCTGTGGGGTAGAAGAGATGATGACTGGGGAAACTTCTCCAGTAGGAGCCAGGAAGCCTCAAATGAGAGAGTAGAGAGGATGCCAAAAGTGTACTGGGAAAATCTCCTGGCCAAGCTTTGCCCACAACCTTGCGAAGCAGTCCAGGGTGCCAGGGTCTTGTTTATGGAGCTCTGGGCTGTCCTCTCTAGTCCTTGGGGCTCTCACAGCACTGCTCTGGCACAAATAAACGTCTCTCGTTTGTTGTGGTACTGCTTTGGCTCCCGTTTCTAGCTGCAAAGCAAGGAAAACGATTTTTCAGGAATCCACCAGGCATTTGTGCAAATCAATATTTTCATGGCCTGTGGCTGCCATAGCAATGAGCTCCATAGCAACCCTGCAAGGAAATGAATTATTCTGTGCTCCAAGTGGAAATTAAAATGGGATGTGGTGGTTGGGAGGTGCCACAAAATACCTGGTTAGCAAAGCACCTGTGCTGCTTGTGGAAGTCCTTGGTAATGGGGTAGCCTGGTGATGCCATACTTGGTGGGACTGTACCAAAGCTTCAGGATAAGCCTTTTGTTTCAGCATTCCCCAGCTTCAACATAGATGGGTTTAATGAAGGCATTTGCAGGTCGTGCACTGACTGGACCTGACTGTTGGCACAGCCCTCATTCTGGGCTCTGTCCCTGCCATGCCCCCAGCACCCCTAAGACACTGCATCCCTGGGTGTGTCTCAAATGTGGTTTTGCTTCTTTACCTCCAGTCCTAGATGTGCTGGAAACACTCCTGAAAATGCAAGCCAGCGCTTTGCTTAGCTTTGAAGTGTGGAGTAGAATTAAATAGAGGGGAAAAAACCCCTGTCTCCTATGGGGGATGGGCTTTTAGGAAAAGAAAACCTTATTGAGTCAACGGCATCGGTATTAAAAACAGCAAGTCCTTGGAGTCATTTCCATAGAAACCAGCTTCCCTGTTCTGGGCTCAACCCAAGGCTGTAGCTGAGTGGGAAGCGGGACTGGAGGGCGGGAGGCTCTACAGTCTGCCCACCCCACGCAGAGGGAGCAGAGCAGGGCAGGCTGCTTGCTATTGAATCAGTGACTCACAGTTCTGATTCACAACTCCATCCTATAGCCATGGAAGACAGCCAGATCTGGTCATCAGCTGTGTTGCCTTTTTTCCAATGCAAGAAGTTATTTTTGGGACTTTTTTTAGATTACAGCCCTTGGTGTTTGTTTTTTTTTTTGTGCCTCTGAATTCTGGATGATTGGACTGCAAGTAATTGAGGCACTTGAATTTCCTGCCTAGAGCAATGAGCTCACTGCTGGGTTTTTTTGCAGCTCTAAGGCTTTTCTAAAATAGCTTTTCTGCGCGGTGTCGTGGGGAGCAGGCACACAGCTTTGGGGTTGTTTGTGCAAAATTTGGGAACTGGGTGCCGTAAGCTTGCATAAAAGAACCTGGAGGCCATTAGGTTGACCGTGAGTCATCAGTGCACCCTTACTGGGTGACTGGCTGGGTTTTACAGGTAAGACTGGAGCTAGCAGGTCGAGATGAGATTTCCCTCAGTTTGGCACTTCTGGGACCACAGCTGGAGCACCATTCTCAGTTTCAGGCTCCCCAGTGCAACAACAACTTGGCCAAATGATGAGATGTCTGGAGCGCAAGGCAGGGGAGGAGAGTCTGAGTGAGCTCCTTCAGAGGTAGGAGAATGATCTTGCTATAGTCTTCAGGTGTGCACAGTGAAAGGAGCAATGGGCACACATTGCAATGAGCCAAATTTGGAGTAGGATGTTTCACCCAAGGATGGTCAAACACTGGAACAGGAGGTGTGGGAATCTCCCATTAAATATGTGGCTGTTCAGGCTCTGAGTACCTAATATCAAGTTGGGTCCAGCTGAAAGCTTGGCCCTACTTTGATTGGGGTGTTGGACCAGAGATATTCCTACCTTTGTTAGGCTGAGTGCCTCATGTCCTTTTCCTACTGAATCAGCCACTGACTTTGTGATCCCACAGGATCACAAGGGATCACAGGGCTGTGGCTATCACTGGCAGAGTAGCCAAAACACAGGAGCTGGTAAAGCCTGCCATGTGAATTCACATGTGTTCACTCACTCTTCAAGACCAGAAGAAAGGAGTGGGTTCTGAAATGCTGCCCAGCTCCACATCCTCCAGGAATTAACCTCCCTCTGCTCACTGGTGATGCACAGTCACCTTTCTCTGAGGGGTCACAACTCTAAAACAAGAGCTCAAAAGAACCTGAGCTTCTGTCCAGTGCAGCCCATTGACCACATGAAAGGTGGGAGGGGAAGAAAGACTCCTTCTGTAGGTGGAAAACGTGGTGCTGATGCTGCCAGATCAAAGAGGAAGTTGAACCTAGGCTTTTGATTTTAAAAGTGTTCAAACCACACCTGAATATTACAATTTAAAAAAAAAAAGAAAGAAAATTTGGGACTTCTTTGTGCTTTCCTTTTTCCCATCCCCAGATCCCATCAGTGTGTGCTGGGGCAGCTTCCAGAGATAGGACCAACGATTGGGACACACTGGGGGTGTTGCTGGGCGGCTTTTCTGCAACCCTGAAAAACCTGGGGCACTCAGCTGCCAACTGTTGAGGGCAGGACCTGCTAAGGTTAACTGGTGGCTGAATGGGTTGTGGTTTGCACTGGGGTTTAGGTTCCTAAGTCCTTTATTGGATCTAGCCCAGGGCTCTATTCCCAGCCCTACATGTGACATTAACAGCTCGCTGCACCCCCAGGGCTGTTCCTACCTTGTCCTTGCTGCCTACTCTGCCTGCTACTGCTGGCACAACATTGAGCACAGGGTGGCTGTACCCACAGCTGAGGTGTCTCAGCACAACCATCATGCAAAAGCTGAAATCAGTTTGTGAGTGGAACAATCCTTGAGTCTAGCCTTCTTGAAACCGTGCCACCACACATCACAGAGGAGGGATATAAATAGTTTTCTTGATGCCCTGGGTTGCAGCAGATGGCAGGTATTTCAGAAGTGCTGCGGTCAGCAGCATCATCCTGGGACAGCCTCTGATACATTAGGGATTATTTGCATCCTCTGAAGGGATGTGGATAGTCATGTGGTCCTTGCAGGTCCTGCATGTCTTTGGGCAAGTTGCTTAAGACCAGATTTTCTGCAGGGTACTGCAGTGTCTATAGAAGCATCCTAAGATCTTGTGTGCCAAAGGGAGTTTGCCCATATCTAACTCTTCAGTGCGTCCATACTAAGCTGTATGACCAAGCAGGGCCACATAGGGCTCACGAACACTCTTACGCATCTCAGGCATCTGCAGTTTTAGTTCTTGTGTGCAGAACATTTGCACAGAGAAGCCAAAGTAAGCTCTTGTGCATTTGGGTCTTCCTTCCTTGCAGAGCTGTGATGCAGCTGGAGTAGTAGCTACCCACATTACAAGGTCACCATGGCAAATGCAACCTTAAAGTCCATGCCTGCGGATCCATCTCATTTCTGAAATAACCATAATAAGCCTGTCCTGTGTGTGAGGGCTGCAGCAGGTGTAATCAGTGGGGGGATTTGGCAGCAGGATGTGTGGTGTGGTGGTGAAGAGCCCATCTGCCATCTAGCATGCAGCACTGAGTTGGCAGTGGTAGTGCCTGCGCTGACATTTGCCGCATGTGAGGTGCTGAGTGCTCAAGCATGGAGCTGCTGGTAGGAGAGCTGGGGAGATCTCAACTGCTTGAGCCTGTCTGAGATGGGATCTAGCAGTTCCTGGGTGTAAGGGCTTGATCACAGTGGTGGAAAAAGGCCACCTTCATGTCTTGCAGACTGTTGATGGTTTGATCACTTACCTGGGAAATGGGCTCATCTTTCTCCAAGGGCAAGAACTTCCAACCATATCTACCCTCCACTCCCTCTCCACCTCCAGTCTCACTTCTGGAGACCTTCCAGCTGCAGGCGTGGGTCAGCCCTCATCCCAAGCAAGTTAATGCACAGCCAGATAACAGATCTCGCATCCCAGTAGGTGGCAAGAGCTGCAAGCGGTCAGAGCACTTGGCTGAGAGAGAGGATACTTTTGGTCTGATGATCTTAGGGTCAGAGCAGAGGAGAACCCAGGAAGCTGGTGAGATATCTAAGTCTCTCTGCTGGAAGCAATGAAGCTCTGGGTAGTGGGGGGTGTCTGGGAGCACAACCCTTTGGAGAGGAAGTGCCACCACCAGTGAGCAGTGGCTGAGCACAGCTGGCACCTGGTAGATGTGAATAGAGGGCTTGTTAGGCTGTGCACAGACTACTCATTGTAACCTCAGTCACAAACCCTCTTTAATCAAAGCCTGGAAGTGTCCCCAGAATTTTCCCAGGCAGATCTATGATGCCCAGCCCCCCCATCAGTCAGTCCCAGGGAATCAAGGTGGGGCACCCCCTTCTCCCCTCTCCATCTGACCCCATTCTCTCTCCCTCTCCTTACTGCTCCAGCCTCCACAAGGACTGTTTGCTGCTGGCTCTGCAATTCTTTTTGTGGTGCTGGGCAGCTGGCTCATGGCTTATCCAAAATCTCAACATGCCACAGGGTTTTCTTGGTCTCAATCTCATGAATGAAGCTGCAGACCAAAGTCACTGCCTGAAATAGCCTGAAAGGTGCATCCACTCACACGACCTGTTAAAGAAACAGGACATGGTTGTACAAGGGTGCAGGAACTTCCAGGGCTTTAGGACCAGCATTTTTTTTGTGGTTATTAAATATAATGGGATTGTATTATGGGGATTTTGAAATGATGGCTGTCTCTGAAGTCAGCAGTAGTTAATTAGGTGTTGCTGGAAGTATCAGAGTCCCCAAGGGTGCTTTATGCATTTCTTCAAATGCATGGAGAGGGATGGAGACCACCACCTCTCAGTGATCCTGCTCGAGCTAGTGGGAGTTGACTGGATGATATTCAGAGGTCACATCTACCCCTACCACTCTGTGATTTTGTGACCTCTGAAATTGTTTTGGCTCTTGAGTGTTATTTAGTAGAAGGATTTAAAGCCTTCCAACTCCTCTC
Source organism: Phoeniculus purpureus (assembly GCA_028565055.1). Classification (NCBI taxonomy): domain Eukaryota; kingdom Metazoa; phylum Chordata; class Aves; order Bucerotiformes; family Phoeniculidae; genus Phoeniculus; species Phoeniculus purpureus. The sequence goes on from JAOXOE010000765.1 coordinate 871,625, forward strand.
CACCAGCAGACAAGCCTGCATCCTCGGCTTCTCATGCTTTCTGACATGTCTACTCCTCCTTACAGAGCTGTTATAATTTGCTGTTTCTTTTCTTTTCCCATAGCTCCCAGAATGGAGAGGAAGGTGGAGCCTGGCCAAACAACCAGTTTGACACAGAGATGCTCCAAGCCATGATCCTGGCTTCAGCAAACGGTTGGTGTCCATTGCATGGGGGGAAACCGTGGCACTTGCTCTTGCGCAGGCATCTCAGATGCATGCTGTTAGACAGCAGGATGGTGCAATTTGACTATATGGTTTAACTGGGGTGACTTAAAAGGGCTTTAGTCAACAGATGTTGGTGAAAGAGCACAGTTGTCTGTGTTATCTTGCAGAGGAGATGGGTTGGGAAAGATTCAAATGGAAGAGATACCTGATAGCCATAAGTATCAAGCATGCTGTAGAAAGTGGTACCCTTCCAACCAGATGATATTAGCTATGTCCTGAGAAGCTGATGTGACCTAGGTCCCTCTGACAAGTCTGAGGCTTGCCGGGTTTTGTCCCACCAGCTACTGCTATTTGAAGTTGTAGTTGCAGGGGTTTGGTCTGGCGTCAGTTTGGGTTGTTCTGTGTTACAGCTGTGCCATGTAAAAGCAGTGGACAGGGAGGGGATGTTCCAAGGCACCTGCTGTCTCCATGACTATCTACAAAAGTGCGCTCTACACAGCACTGTGGATAAAGGAGCTGGTTTTCATATAACCTTTGTTTATAAATACCTTCAAGTCCTTTTCCCTCTTGATTTAAAAATAGAAGCAACAGTGCAGCTATAAACCGCTGTGCAAAATGCTTAGGATGTTTCCTTTGAGCTCTGGGGAGAGAAGGAATCTGAGGGAGAAGGGGATGGCTTTGGTGTTGTTTTCTTGGAAAGCTTCTGCAGCTGAACTTTGCTGCTTTGCGGACACCAAGCAGCCTGGAGACAGCTGCTGGGGAAGGGGACGAAGGTCTTGGCCAAGGGAGCTGTTTATGCTCAAGGGATAAAAACAATGTGAAAAAGTGTCTCTGCTCTGAAAAATAATGATGGAAAAATAGGTTCCAGAGCTGCAGATGGTTACCATCATGTGGTGGCTCCAGATCTGGTTCCCTTGCTCATAAATAAAGCTGTTTTTCTGAGTGCTAATCCAGCTGTCCCCAGAGCAGAGAGCTGAGCTGGTCTTGTCCAGGTAAAGCACCAACCTTTATATAGCCCATAGGGCCTACTGCAACAAATCTCCCCCAATCCACAAGACCCCAGCAGCTCTAACGTCTCCCACTACTTTAGTCTGCTCGAGGGCTTAATTGAAATCAGATCCACATGCTAGGTAAGGGCTTAGAATCATGGAATTGCTTAGGTTGGAAAGGACCTCTAAGATCATCAAATAAAACCATGAACCCAACTGTCCTAAGCCCACTCCTAAATCCTGTCGCTTAAATCCAGATCTGCACAACTTTGAAACACGTCAAGGGATGGCAATTCAACCCCCTCTCTGCGCAGCCTGTTCCAAGGCCTGAGGAGCCTTTCAATGAAGAAGTTTTTCCCACTGTCTGAACTTCCCTTGCTACAGCCCTGGGGAGAGGATGTCTCCTACACTCCAGACTTTTCTAGCCCACACCTGACCCTCGTTGTGTGGGCAAGGGAGATCCTGTCTCACCTGCTCTCTGTCCCCACCTTTTCTGCTCTCACTAACAGTGTAGATTGGAGCAGGCTTTGATTAGGAGCAGCACTAATTGCCCATGAAGCTTTGTGCTGCTCATTCTTGCATAATGTTTCCTGGTTATTTAAAGGATCCTTGTCTTTTACTGTTACCTGCTGAGCTCTGTCTGAGTCCCAAGTGGGACTCAGGGTCACAGATGATGGCATAGTGCCCTTCACACACCCACTCCTCAACACCATGTCAAGCCCATGCTTGAATCCACACTGGGAGGCAGAAACTGCTTTGATGCTGCTTTGCTCCATCAGCATCTGGAAGGTGCTGGCGATGCCCTGCCTGCATCCCTACAGCATTCTGGGGGTTATCCTTCCTCACAGCAAGAGGCAAAGCTGATCCTGCCATGCCAAGTCTGCATGATCCAGTCGCACCAAGGATTAAATCACTTGCCCAGCAATTAAATTCCCTTCTCAAGAAAGAGTGCCTGGAGAACTGGTTTCACATCAGGTATGCAAGCCTGCTGTTGCCCTTCACAGACTGCCTTCCTCTGGACCTTCCTCTCTTGGAGCTAGGAACAACATGAAAAACCAGTGTTTTGAGTCACCTGAAGTGGCAGAGGCAGCTGCTAAGGCAGCCCAAGGAGCACAGATGCTCTAGGACACCAAAGGACAGAAATCCTGTCCTTAAAATACTCTGGCTTCCAGTGAGAATTTATGGGGTGGGAGAGGAGACAGGCAGTCCAGGAAGATCCTTCTCCCCACCTCTGCTTCTGCAGGCAGGGGCAGACAGTCTATATCGGGTTCTCCTGAACGCCCCCCCCCCAGCAGCTGCAGCAGCACGTGCTCTAGGGCTGCCATCTCCTCTTTTCTGCTTACAAGGACAATGGAGACACTCACTGGTTATTTTTGCTGAAGCCCAAATTCTTGTTTTCCTCCTGAGGACCCTCTGGGATAATGGCTGGCTGCTGGTAAAGGCTGAGCATAACCTTTCCAGCAACAAGAGCTCTGCTTGGCAAGAGCAGCTCAGCGCCCGTTTATAAACCACTATTGTCCCTGTTCTCTCTTCTTTTCAGCTTTAACGTCAATGTTACCTAGAAACAGCCCTTTTGCTAGGGACCCACTAGCAGGCTGGGAACCTCACAGGTGGCTTTTTCTTGCCAGTGAAATCTGTGCTGTGACTGCAAACTAGTTTAAGGGTCCAGTTGTCCTGGATGACACTGCAAGTCCCCTTGCTGCCATGGTGTAGGGGTGAAGCAGGGCAGTGGCAACCAGCGCAGACAGCACAGGTGAAGGTGCCCAAACCAACTGTGCCCCAACTGGGCTGTGTCCAGCTGGGTGTGAGCCTAGAAAAAAAATTTCCCTGCTGTCAGATGCTGTAGTCTGGCTACCTGCAAGCCAGTCCCTGGATGCATCCTGGCCTGACAGCACTTCTCCAGCCATCCCATAGTCCTTCCTAACACAGTGCTGAATGTGGGGTTGACTTGGTTGTTAAAGAAGCAAGCTGCTGACGAGTGCTATTAGTGATAAATGTCACTAACTGTATATGCAAATCTCCTTCAGACGAAGGTCCTCAAAGCCCTGCCACCTCTGAGACTCCTTTAATGGGCACCATAGAAAAACTCTGCCGGTGAACACTTCCACAGCGGAAAGCAAAATGTCATTTCCCACACTGGTTCTCTGTGTTTGTATCCCCTCAGCCCAGCGCACAATATCCTGCCTGTGTACGGATGTGCTCTGCAATTCCTCTGCCCACTCCAGCAGAGCAGCTGTGATTTCTCAAGCTGCAGTTGCTTGATTTCCGACCTCTGCAAGGGGATTTGCACCCAACAGTATTTCACAGGGATGTGGCCCAGCTTTTTTTGTCTTTCTGCCTGGATTAGCCACCTCCATCTGCACAGAGGAAAGCTAAGGCAACATGGTGGTGTGCTCAGATCTGGAATGAGGAAAAACATGAGGGGACCAGCCCGTGTTCTCTGCTTGTTTTCTTTTTTCTCACAGCGTGTGAGAAGTAGGGAAGGAAGTAGCAGCCCTGGACTCTGTCTTGGGTCCTTTTGGGTGTCTCTGTCTCCCAGGAGACCATGTCCACATTTAAATGGCTGAGATGGGATCCACTTGTATCCAAGGCAGGGTTTTAGCAAACTGTTTCTGAGCAGTGCTGTGTGATGATTCCACCCTGAGCCACTCACATTCAACCATGCTGGAGAAGATTGTGCAGTGGCTCATGGCAACAGCATCACTTACACCCTGCTGTTCCCCCCTCCCTATACTCATTTCATCCGTATCTGTCCGTGCATCCCCCATCTCCATCTGCTCCTTCCAGCAGTCCCCAAGCATCCCAGGGGGGCGTTCTGTGCCCTTCCCCCTCCTCTGCGCTTGCTCTCTCTGTGCTGGAGCTTTGTGGAGCGACAGGAATGAATTTGCCTTCCCCTCCCCCTGCTCCCGTATCTGGACCGTCAGACATTCGGCATTGATTTACTTCGTGCTTGGCTTCCTAGAGCCATTTTGTGGTAGTGCAGGGGAGGGATTTTTCTTTCTCCTCTCATGTGCTCCATTCCCCAAATAAACATGGCTGGAGAAAGACTGGGGGGAGGGTTTTAAATGTGGTGGAAAAAAATAATAATATTGGATTTCCTTTAATGCGTTACTGATGTCTGTGGCTGTGCAATGCGTTTGTGATGGCCGGCTTTTGGCGGGGGAGGGATGGGTGATGTGTTGCTGCAGACGCAGTAGCTGCGGGACAGGGACAGGCAGCCCTAACATTGCTGAGGGCACAGGAGAAGTTGACCCTGCCCTGACTCTCATCCAGCCCAAGTCCAAAACGTTTAGCAATGACGTGAGACAGAAACAAGGGATTTCAACACACGAATATTCAGCTGTCCTGTGGTGAGGAGGGTTGAGGATAAGGTCAGTGGCACCAAGGGCTGAGCTTGATACCCTTTCAAGGTGACATCATTCCAGGGCTTGGGATGGGCTCTGGCTGGCATTAACAATGTGTCCTTCTCTTTCACCCCTCCCTCTGGCATCCCCTACAGAAGCTGCTGATGGCAACTCAACCCTGGGCGGTGGGACGGGCACCATGGGGCTGAGTGCCCGCTATGGACCCCAGTTCACCCTGCAGCACGTCCCTGACTATCGGCAGAACGTCTACATCCCGGGCAGCACCGCCACCCTCACCAACGCCGCTGGCAAGCGTGATGCCAAGAACGCAGGCAACTCGGGAGGCAACAAGAAGAAGTCTGGGAAGAAGGAGAAGAAGTAGAGAAGAAGGAGACCTTAGAGCTACAGGGCAGCCGGCTCCAGCACTCCCCACAAAACCACAGCCCAGGCCGGAGGACGAATGTGAATTTTTTTGTTTGTAATGCAAAAAGGAGGAAATTCTGCGAATGTATCTCGTCATCATCAGAGCTAGGAGCAGGCTTTCACTGCTGTTAGATCTCGTGATGAAAACAAATCTGTAAGCTCAACCGAACGTAAACAAGTGCCCTGTGAATACTCGCTCACGTTTTATACTATCCCTTGGGTATATGCAAGGGCGGAAGGTCTTCTGCCACGTCCTTGGATACAATTTTCTCCAAGATAGCCTGAGAAAGGCACAAGGTTTGTGCTCGGCTTTGCCCAGTGTAAATAATTTTAATGTGGATGTTTTAATTTATAGCCCTTCAGTAACTTTTGTTTGGGAAGGAAAGGCAGTTCCTAGCTTAGAGCCCATGCTCCAGATCTTTGCTCTTAAACTGTCCATTCCCCCCATGGATTTGTTGCTGAGAAGTTGTTAGGGAGTGCTTCAGTTTCTACTTACCAGTTACCTGGGAGAAAAATACTGCATGAGTCAAAGGGACTGTGGCAAAGCTGCATCCTAACGTGTTTTGTTTTTATTTTTTTAAAAAGTGCAACCACTAATGGCCTGAAATATGAGACAAAAAAACCCAAACCAACCCTCCTGACATCTGAGAGGTAGGGAATTCAATGAGGAGCGTGCCGAGGTCCGCAGCAGCTGCCCCAGAGGTTCTAGGGGTCTCCGAAGAGCAGACACATCTCATTCCTTCTTAGCAGTAAATATTTCTATGTACAGTCAATGTCCTTCTGGAGTTAAAGCAAAGAAAGTCTTGGTCCCCTATGGCCAGGAAGCTGTCTGGCAAGTCCCCACCAAGGGGACCAGGGAGATGATGCTTCAAGTTTCTGCACACTGTGTCTGCATGCATGTCCTTCACCTTTACACCTGCACTAGCGCAGTTAGTTCCACAGACCCAGAGAAGTCCTCGCATGCCCACGCAGTGTGGTGTAAATGTGCCAGCAGCCTCCCAAGCCTCCAGGCTGGGGCTGCGTTTGGGGTGGCGGTGGGTGGGAATGGTCAAGCAGGATGGGGAAACTGGTTTCTTCTTACTTAGGCTGTAGACCCTAAATGAAGGGGTTATTTGGTGTTTTGCCCAAAGGTGTGAGATCTGTGGAGCAGCTGGTGCATGGCTGTGGTGCACAGTTGGTGACTGAGTAAGTGATGATTTGTTTGGTGGTGATCTGGAGAAGGGATCCAAGAGCTGGTGGTATGAGGTGATGCTGCCAAACCACTGAGCCACGGCACCAAGCAGTGGGGCATCTCATGGGACCATGCAGAGCCAGCTTGCAGGAGTCATGTAGAGGGAATTGGTAGATGAAGAACAGAGTTTCCCCACGTCCTCATCACCCTTGCACCAGGCCAGCTTCCCATATTGGAGCAGCTCTGAACTCCCCTGGGGAGGTATGGGGGTATTTTGTGTAGCCAGAATGAGGAAAGGACCTGTGAGGTGGCCAGGAAAGAGTGATGCCAAGTTTCCAAGGGAGTATGTGTGGGGTTTTTCCCCCTTTTTAACCACTAACATCATTAACAGTCTTTTTGGCCAGGCTTCAGCGTGGCAGTGGTCACCCCTCCACCACCCCCTCTGCAAACCCAGGGCAATAAGAGCATCTGCCGTGTTCAATCCAGATCCGGCCACCTCTGGCACTGGCTGCACGGGGAGCGGTTCCCACCCTGTGCCCTGCAGCTGCCACCTGCCCCTCCCCTCCCCCTAGAAATGCTGTAGTTGAATTGTGGTCTTTATATTTCTTTTTAATCTGCAATCTGAGGTAGCATAGTGAATGTCGTGTATTTAGTGGTGTGTTATTTTTAATCTCGGTAACTAACTCGTGGACACCAGTATTTTCACACTTTTCTCTCTGTAACTTCTTTCCATGTGGTCTGTGCTCTTGAGTGTATGTGAAATGAAACACCTTTGCCCTTTCAATGTGTCTAATATTGAATTATACTTATATATTATATATATGCTTATATCCTTCTTATACCCATTATAGACCAACGTCGATGTGTTACACGCAAGTTTTATACTCTAATATTTATATTGCTTTTTTCTTTGGGAAAAAAAATAATAAAATGGTTTCTTCTGACTCTATGGTTTTTATTCCCATGGAGTAGGGCTGGGCACGGATGGAACTTGGCTGTCCCAATGCTGTCACTGTGCTGAGGCTGCTGGCAGGGCGGAGGCTGAGGGCTCCCCTCTCTGTGCTTTGGTGAGAATGGTAGTGGTGGATGGAGGGGATTATCAGGCTCTGTGCCTGGGGTTCTCCAGTCAGGACGAGTCCACCCCATCCTTTCACTTTAGGGAGGGTCTGACACAGGCCAGAAAAAAACATACTGCAACTCCTGGTGTTGCAACTGTGGAAGAAAAAAGAAGCTGTTGCTGCTGCTGCCCAGATGTAAGCAGGAGGGGAAGGGGGGTGGGGGCAGGGCAGAACAGTTCCAGGAGACAGACAGCAACCCCTGAGACTTCCCTCATACACCCACACCCTGAAACCCCCTTGCAGATCAAGAGACAAGCCTCAAATTCCCCTGTACCCCACAGAGACAACCTTCCCAATAAAAGACTTCTGCAGCAGTCCCACACAGACTCCTTGAAACCCCCATTGGGAAGGCAGTCCCAAAACATGGGAGGGCATGGGAATCTGAGTGGTGGGAGGGCAGGGACCTGGTGTTGTGTTGCCCCCTTTACCTGTGCTCTTTGCCCCCAGCCCAGGGGCTACCATCCCTCCCACACCTGAAGCAGATTAGGGGCAGCTCGGGGGGGGGGGGGGGGGGGCTGATG
>JAOXOE010000765.1:879494-918865 GCA_028565055.1 Phoeniculus purpureus
GTCACCAATGCACTGGAGGAACCTCCTGGACTGTGGCTGGCTGGCTGAGTAGGTCTTCCAGCAAATATCAGGGTAGTAAAAATGCCCCATGAGAACTAGGGCCTGTAGCTGTGAGGCTGCTGTCAGCTGCCTGTAGAAGACCTCATCAACTTCCTCATCCTGATCTGGTAGCTTGTAATAGTCATCCATGCCAGCCTGCCCCTTAATGCGTACCCACAAACTCTCAGCTCTCGTTTCATCCGCCCCTGGACAAAACTCAATACATTCCAGTTGTTCTTTTACACAAAGAGCTACTCCACCCCCTCTCCTTGCTGACCTGTCTCTCCTGAAAAGGACATAGCTGTCCATGACCACTTCCAGTCATGCAAGCCATCCTACCATGTCTCTGTAATTGCCAGCAGATCATAATCACCTGACTGAACCAAGATTTCTAACTCCTCCTGCTTAATCCCCAGGCTGTGTGCATCAATATAGGAAGAACTTTATACAGAGGCTGCTGAACATGGAACACAACTTAACACACAGAATGGTGGCGTGTTCTTGATGGACTTACTTGGAGCAGCACTCTAGAAGCTGAACCACGGCACTCAGGCTGTACCCTATGAACAAACGCAGCTGGGGCAAACACTGCCCTTGGGCACAGCTAACCACTGTAGGACTGCAGGACATAAAAGATCACAGGAAACAGGAGAGAAAAGTATTTAGGGGATTCTTCATGGGAAATTAGGAAAGAAACTGAATTGTTCCCATGGACGGGATTTCTGGGTGATGGTTCTACCAGAAACCTGCCTCTGACAGACTCAGGCAGGGGCTGCACTGGCATCCCCAGGCCTCTTCCCCACAGCATGGCCATGGTTCTACTTCCCTTAAAATCCATCCCCAGCACAGGGACTTCACTCTGACAGTCTCTGGAGCAGGGCTGCAGCAGGGATACAAAGCCTCCATTAGAAACCAAGAGATCCAGATGCCACCTGGTGCCTAAAAGCAGCTCTGCACCAGCATAACAGCTGCCCAGAAACTGACATTTTAACCTCCCTAAAATCTAAATCCTGTACCCTGTAGGAAAAGCAGCTCCCTGATCTGTTGCAGAAACACCAAGTGCCATGTGGCCTGTCCTGACCTCTTTAGGGAAGAACAGATTTCCCCTAAACCACACTGTTCTCTTCCCCTGACCAAGAAGCAAAGCTCAAAGGCACAAGACTTTCCTCCCTGTCCGGCTTTTCAAGGGGCATAAGGTTGGGATGTCAGTGGACATCACCTTCAACAATGCTCATCCCCTCTACTGTACAGCCCAGCTCAGCCCAACCATTAGTGTTGGCACATAACACAGGCCCAAACCCTGTCCTAGTCCACACTCGAGAGGACACAGAGCACAGGGAGTGAAGTGGTGAGCCCCACACCACAACCACACTGTGTCTTGCCACTAGCACAGACCCTGCCCACAGCTGACCTGGCTCTGCCTCACAAGAATGAAGGCAGGGAGCGCAGCCCTCTGGAGAAGGACTTGGGAATGCTGATTGGTGAAAAGCTGGACATGAGCCAGCAACATGCATTCACAGCTCAGCAGCCACCCATGTCCTGGGCTGTGTCCAGCAGTGTGGGCAGCAGATTGAGAGAGGGGATTGTGCCTCTCTGCTCTGGTGGAACCACACCTGCAGTGCTTGGTTCCTCAACACAAGAGAGACATGGAACTGTTGGAGCAGGGACAGAGCAGGCCACAGAATTGATGCCAGGGTGGAACCCTCTACTATGAGGCCAGCCAGAGAGATTTGGATTTGTTCAGCTTGGAGAAGAGAAGACTCCAGGGAGACCTTAGTGTGGCCTTCCAGTGGTTAAACAGGGCTTATGAGATATATGGGGACAGAGCTTTTAGCAAGGGCTGCTATAACAGAACAAGGAGCGATCATTTTAAACTGAAAGAGAGAAGATTTAGATTATTTAGATTGGATATTAGGAAGAAATTCCTCACTATGAATGGGGCAAGACACTGGCTCTAGTTGCCCAAGGAAGCTGTCGATGCTCCCTCCCTGAAAGTGTTCAAAGCCAGGTTGGATGGGGCTCTGAGAATCCTGGTCTAGTGGAAGGTCTCTGTGTCCATGTCAAAGAGGTTGGAACCACAAGATCTTTAAGGTCCCTTCCAGCACAAACCTGTCTTACTTTCTGATCATGCAGCCATGGCTTAGCCAGGAGATCCTTCCCCCAGAGCTAAACAGGACCTCATCATACAGAAGGCCCTTCAGCTCTCCATGAGAACTTACTAAGGACTGACAGCTTATGATGCCAGATTAAATGGGATATACACCTCAGGTCAGCGCTGAAAATCTTCCAGGCCATCAGAGACTTCAAAGGTTGCAGAGGAAAACATGTGTCAGTATCCTGCAAGCTGGGCCTCCTGCAGTTTTGGAAGAACCAAGTCCTTCAGGTCCATCTACACTCTGCCTACCCTGCTCAAAGGCAGAGATGAAATTGCCTCCTTCTGCAGCAAATTGGCTTCTCTCAGGAGTACAGAAAGCTGGGCCATTAAACCCCTCAGCCATGGTGATGTGAGGAGAAGAGACACCAGACAAAGGACAAGCTTGCTCAGCTGAAAGAACAAAATGTAGTGCATTGGAGGTCCTACCTTAGTCCAGTGTGGTCTTCACAATTGTACAGCTGCTGAGAATCTTCTGTGGAGACAAAGCGGCTGAAGTGCACAGACTCCTCTGAATGTGAAGCCAAGAGCAGGAGGAGGAAGATTACATTCCTCATGGAGGTGCTGGGCTGCCAGAACACCCTGGGAGCAAGGGAGCTGGTGGGATATCTCCACAAACAGTACCTGGAAACAGATTGGTGGTGGTGGCTGGATGTTCCATGCAGTGCCTGGAAGTGAAGCTGTTGACAGGGAAGAAGGACACAAAGCTATTTCTTTCATGGTGTTTTCCTGCTCTTCATTCAGCCTCTTCACCTGATGCAGAAATATGAATGTGTCACAGGTCAGCTCACATCCAGTTGTACAGAGCAAACAGGGGACCACCCTGAAGGACTTTCCAGATGATAAAGTCTATCTAAAAAACACAATTCTTCCCCCAAAGATCTATCCCAAACACTGGGACTTCACTCTGACAGTCGCTGGGGCAGGGTTGCAAACGGCTGCAGCAGGGACACACAGCTTCCATTAGAAACCAAGAGATCCAGGTGCCACCTGGTGTCCAAAAGTAGCTCTGCACCAGCACCCAAATTGCCCAGAGATCATTTTAGCTTCCCTAAAAGTTAAATCCTGCCCACAGCGGGATAAGCACTCCCCTCGAACTAAAGAACTTAGGTAAGAATCATTATACTCAGAAAATGAGTACTTCACCTGAGAAATCAAGAGCAAGGAGGAAACACAAAGTAAGGATACCAGCTCACACTGGGCAACCTGAAAAACACTGTCACAACATTCCTCCTTTTTCAAACTCACAAATGTTTGTTAATATAGAAAAACAACTATGAGAATAAACTTATCAGCTTCTGGAGTTAGTCTGCATGTGCTGGGAGAAGCCAAGCCTCTCCAGAGTCAGTGCCATGTGAGTCAGGTCTCTCATCTGGGTGATGCTGAGCTAAAGTGTGCAAGGGGAAAGCTGGACAAAATTCAGGAGATATTCCAGGCAGACAACTCTAATTACGTTCAATCCAAGATTCAAATCTCCTTAGGGCACAAAAAAATCCCAGAGCAGCCTGTGGAGCAGAAGAACAGCATGAGAAGCAGCTAAAGAAAAGCCACCAAGAGTACTTCGGCTGGGGAGACGTTCAAGTCATCATCTGTTGACTAATGCTGATGAACTCAGTCTGTGGACACCACCAAGAGCTAAAGCAAGCAGGACGCAGCCAGAAGCTGCTACCTCTTCGTCTTTCTCCTATCTCTACCTGTTCAAGCAAAAGTGTTTCAGAGCCTTCTGAGGACCCTTCACAAACCCCTGCCCAGAGGAGCCTCTCACCACCATCTCTCCTCCTTCCCATGTCACCTCTCCGAAGAGAGAGAGAGAGTGAATTGAGGAGAACACATCCTCACAGGCCTGCTGTCCCCATCCCCAGGTCATTAGCCAACATCTCTGCCCAAAATGGACCTCACTCAGCTGGGACACTTGGCTTGCTAGCTCCTGCTTCTCCACAGTAACTTGCTGTTTCTCCATGCGTAGCATCTCCTTTCCACCACCTGCATCCAGTAGTTTCAAAGTCCCTTTCTGTCATCTTCATCTCAATCTGCAGCTCTTCCATGCAGTTGGTCCCAAACACGGCCATTAACTCCCAAAGCCCAATGGCTCTGAGATAAGGAGAAGCACAAAGAAAGTGTGATCTGGACTTTGCCTCTCCTGAAAGCCTCTGGATCTCTCCATCCACCAAAGCCTGTAAGTGAAGGGCGTTACTCAAAGTACAATACACTCTATACACACTTCCAGGGTCAGTCTGGGTTTTTGTGAGATCCCAAAGGCAAGTTTTGAGCCCATCCATCAGCCATGAGCCACAACAGGAGCTCAGACACCCAAACTTGGGAGGAAAACCCAGTGTTTGTGGAAACTCCTGCAAACCCAGAATTAAAGAATGAAAACATAGAATGCAACTACACTTTTTTGTTTGTAGAAAGCCCAACTGTGAAGGTCTGCATCAAAGATGCTGAACAGCATCTAAACCAACCTTCAAATTAGAACAGTGTTTTCATGATGATCAGTGATAATTTAGGAGAAAGAAAACCACCAGAATTCCCAACAAATCACAGGGGTCTATTAGGTGCTCTAAAAGCTGGAGGCACAGCAGAAGACTGCAGCTGAGGAACCGTGGCCCTGACACCCCCCAAACCCCACCCATCACTGATAGTAAACAGGACAGTTGTTTAACAAGATTTGATGGCAGAAGACAGTCAATGACTTACCGTGTAGAGAATGAGACAGCTGACAGAGAAATCCTGCCATGGAGTGACAAGGTTCAACAAGAAGCCCCTTCATCTCTAAACTCCTCAGGAATCTGGGTGTAGTGGGATCCACTACTGGCCCCTGACCTGGTCAACAGTTCAGGTCTAACAACACAGAGGGTCAAGGAGAACCTTTTGTTGAGTTGTGAGGTTCAAAGTGGTCAAGCTGGTGTCTCTGTTAGATCCTTTTCTACCTCATTTCCCCACAGGTTTATTGGCAGCACATCATCAACCCACCTGTGAGCTTATTTTATGGAATAAGAGTTGTGGACCTGCAAAGGGAGAGTGAAGGGGGAAACAGTGACAGATCTAGAAACACAGGAAAAGTCTTCCCCAATTGCTTTAGGAAAAGTAAGACTGCAAAGAGCAGACTCTTAGAGATCAAGACACCAATTTACTTAAAACTGCTGCAGGAAAGGTGTCTGGAACAAACTCTGCAGCTTCGTGCAATGATTTTACTGGAACTGGAGTCACAAACAGGAGCACCCACCACCCCACCTGTCCTCTAGTAAGAGAATTCAGGGCACTGAGGACTCAGCAGTGTATGCTTTGAGGAGCTGAACACCCTCCATTCACTCAGACTGCAGAGGACACTGCCCTGCAACGGCTAATACATGCGTTTGCCAATTCTTGGGAAGCCAGGAGAAAGGTATGAGCATTAAACAGCCAAACAACAGGTCAGGTAAGAAAAATAACTGCCTCTTCATTTAATGGTTAAAGACCTCAGTAAACAAACAGAACAGTACAGACAGTCAGAGGCTGAACCCCTCCCGTCTCCCCCAACAGCGTGCTCCAAACCACCAAAGGTACCAGGTGATGACTCCAGAGATGGAGCAGCAAAGAGTGGGACTCAAAGGATGGCTGAGAGACATCTCTGTTGCATGAGGGCAAGAGATCAGGACCTGGAGAAAGCTGCTTCCCCTTGCCCACGAGCAGAGTGACATCTCCTGGGTACCATCAGGAGGGAATGGTTCCCATTCCAAGCCAGCAGCCCAAATCATCTCTTGCTAACACAAAGAAAGATCAGGTGTGACCTTGGAAAACACTGCTGGAAGCTACATGAGAGGTGCAAGACACACTGTGTACTGACCTTGGCAGCCAAACCTCTGTCCACAGTGATTTTAGCCTCTTGAAGAATAAAAAAAACAGGGAAGTTGGGTCCAACTTGGCAAAGTGTTGTAGTACTCATTGATCAAGGCAAAACCGAGTATAGGGAAAACAAACAGGACTATGCTCTGCGTACATTTATCCATCCTGCTCCAATGAGCTGCCCCCCCTGCTTCTGGGACACTCCCAACCCCTATCCCACAACTGGCCTTGTCTTCTCAAATAGCTTTCCTTGAGCTGTAGAGCATCAGATGGTTACAAGGGATGTCAGGAAGCAGCTCTCAGTGCAGGCTGTAGAGGATGGTCGACTGGGAACCTGAGTGGAGGGCTGGGGTGAGCAGGATGCTGCTGCTGAGGAGAGGCAGATCATAGGCACAACCCTGCCAGCTCCCACCTTTGCTAGCAGAAGCCTTCAAGGAAGTTATGGGAGGTGGCAGAACCACAACCAGCATAGGTCAGGCTCTGAAGGGCAGTTGTACAGCTGCTGGCCAGGACATGGCACAGAGCAGCGAACTACAGAACTTCCATTTTCCAGGGCGGTGACAGCTAGAACCATCAAACACGGTAAGAAGTAAAGAACACAAGTCACTGCTCTCTGCCTCTCCAGTTAGCAGGAACCTGCCACAGTGGTGTTTCTGCTGCAATCAAAGGGAGGGCTAACCAGCTTCTGCATGGCCCAGTGACCTGCTCCAAGTACATATGTCCAGTGCGGGACCTCCACAGTCCAGAGTCCAACACCAGTGCCCTCAGATCTCAACGTCGCTCTCTTTGTCATTATCATGGTCACCATCATAAAACTCATTGGCAGCTTCAGGCCTGGAGAAAACAAAATCACTGTCAGCAAGGAGAGCACTGAGAAGTAGCAGTGGCCTTGGTAGTTAGGTTAATGGTCTTTCCCAGTCTAAATCATTCTGTGATTCTATTCTAAGTACGCCTAAGTCCTGCCGGCAAAGGTTAGGAGATGTCCTGCACCCAAACACCCCATGGAATCTTAAAGTGAGGAGATAATATGTTTCTAGTGAGGCTCCCTGTTAAAACCTGGGACTCAAAAGTGACTTTGTATTTCTTCTAGTGAACAGACAGTCCACAGTGTATCTATCATTTGCCCAAGCTAGCAGGGACCCAAAGGGAAGTGCCCACTGCTCCAGAGCAAGATCTGGTACCTGCTGTAGTTTTCCTCAGAGCCTCTTTCCTCTGGATCAGGCTCATCTGTGCGATCATAGCTGAGCAAGTCAGAAGGGACATCATGGATCTGCACACTAGGAGCATGGTTCAGCATTTTCAGATTCTCAAATATTGTCTGCCTGATCTGATCCAGGTACTACAAAGAAAAAAATAAAATAGAGGGATCACCACCGCAGAATCACAGAACATTAAGGACTGGGAGATCATTCAGTCCAATCCCCCTGCTACAGCAGGATCTCCTAGATCAAGTCGCATAGGAATATGTACAGGTGGGTCTTAAACAAAGAGACTCCACAATCTCCCTGGGCAGCCCCCTTCAGTGCTCTGTCACCCACAATAAGAACAAGTTCCTTCTCATATTTATGTGGAAGCTCCTATGTTCCAGCTCACACCTGTTGCCCCTTGTCCTATCATTGGATGCCACTGAGCAGAGCCTGGCTCCACCCCCCTGACACCCACTGTTTCCATATTTATAAACATTAATGAGGTTTGCCCTTTAGTCTCCTTTTCTCTAAGCTAAATACACCCAGCTCCGTCAGCCTCTCCTCAACAGGAAGATGTTTCACTCCATCATCTTTGTGGCTTTGCACTACTCTCTCAAGCAGTTCTCTGTCCTTCTTGAACTGAGGGACCTGGACACAATATTCCAATGCAGTCTCACCAGGGCAGAGTAGAAAGGGAGGAGAACCTCTCTTGATCTACTAACCACCTCCCTTCTAATCCACCCCAGGATGGCATTTGCCTTCTTGGCCACAAAGGCCTATTGCTGGCTCATGGTCAGCCTGTTGTCCATAGCAAGATCTGGCTCTGCAGAGATGTGAGGTCACGAGAAACAAATGTGTGCAAAAAGCTGCTTATCAGAGCAGAGGACGTGGGCGAGTTCATTCATTGATACCCAAGCACACAGGAAACAGTGAAACAATCCAGCAACACTCTGAAATGCCATGAGACCCTGTGGTATCCCAGAGGAAAGGTCTGGCTTGTTTTTTATGTTTTCTGCTCTCTAAGAATTCATCCCCTGGGCTCCACTTGGTTTCAGAACATCAACCACAGGATTCTGGAAGTACATCACTCCTAGTGCAATAAGCTGCAAGCACTTGCCTGCCTGGAATTCTGGTTTTCAATCCTCGTACTGACATCAGGATGGAGGGTGAAGTCTGGAGCAAAGTATTCAAAATACTCTGTGAGGGAATGAGGATGAGAGTTACAGGACCAAGACAATGGAACCAGCACACTCACCCACTGCATCAGGAGTGACCAGTGCTCAAAAGCACAGTGGTGAACAGCTCTGTGACCACAAGCAGAGGATGATACCAAACCCAGTGGGGAAGTGGTCACTTGGGAGGGGAGAGCTACCCTGCAACCACCTATCTTATCTAGATGGGCTCTGCCAGGAAACATTGGACCAGATGATCCTTGGGGTCTCTCCCAAGCTGGGATTGTATGAAATACAAAATAACAGAGTGAGCCAAAGTAACGCTCAGTCACTGAACAGGAAACGATCCCAATTAAATGTCATGACACAGCAAAGGCGTGTCTGTCCAGCAAAATCTGCAAGTGGCTGGTAGGAGATGACTTATTTCTGGTCAATGCAGAGCAGACATACTATTTCTTCAGCTGATATTACAAATACTTTAGCCCCGCTAAGGAGGAAGAAACAGAACTTACCACTGTATGGGAGCTCTTCGCTAATGGCTTCATCTACAAGTAACGACGTTTCATAAGTCCTGAGAACAGAGGATAAGATGAGCTCAGTCCAGAGAAACCAAAAGGTGCACGCAGGCACCAGGGCACAACCAGTGATCTTCAGTGTGCAGAAGAGAGACTCACCAGCATCGTGCCACATTGCGGACTGTGTAGCCACCTCCTCCCAGTACCAGCAAGGGGATGTTGAAGCTCTTCACATACTCCACACACTCCCTATAGAAACACAGAACAAAAAAAAAAATGCCAGAGCTGGTAAGTGGAGCACACATTCACATGTCAGAAATGCTGGTGGGATATGCCTGGAGTTCAGGGCTTCCATCAAACGTGCCTGAACCAGGTCCAGGTTTTATTCTGAACATTCTGAGACCTTCCTCCTGTCATGTAAGAGTTAAAGACTCCCCCCCCAGATTGCTGGTGCTGCCAGAAGGCTGAAACCAAAGCTCAAGCCTCACACCAGAGGACTGCCCCAGCCCCACTCTACTTACCCATGTCCTCTTATACTGAGGTTGAAACAACCCAAACGGTCACAGCCCAGGGAATCGGCACCACACTGGGGAACACAAAAAACAGCTGACTCTGTGCTGCTTCCAGATACACAATGGTGTGTCCCCATCCCTTGGCCACCCCCATGCAGTTGGGGTCTACCAACTCCAACTATTCAATAGCAGCTCCCTCCAACCTACAGCCTTGGAGAGGGAAAGGCATGCGTGCAGAGGCTCAATTTCTTACCTGCAGCACTATGCAGGTGGGCTGATAGTAATCTACTACCTGGTTAATGACTGGCTGGAAGAGGTGTTTGTAACCTTTGGAGAGAAAGGCAGATTTGTCATGGTTCTGGAGCAGAAAGGGCAGCAAATGCCTAGGAAAGAGGAAATGGCAGGGAACACCTACTTTGGTCATCGATGCCATCTCGTAGAGGCACATTCAGACAGTAGTAGCGACCACTCTCAGCACCAACTTCATACATGTCACCTGGCCAGGGAGACAGAAGGAGACTCATAACAGCTCTGAGATTTTAGAGGTGTGCAAAGGGCAGATATGGTCTGGGCTGAGATCTCTTAACCCAGCTATGACCTCTATTTCTTACAAATAACTACACTTCTGTTCTTATCAAATTGCTTTTCTGTACCCTTTCTTCCACTCTTTCTCCCTTCAGCTCTAATTTCACGCTTTTACACTTTTATACTCCAGCAGAGCTCTCAAAGGACTCTGGCCCAGGTTCACTAAATAAGGGAAAATACACACCTGTACCAGGAAAGAAATAGTTCCCATATTTATGAAATGACACAGTCATGACACGGTCCGTCAAGTAGAAAGCCTCCTGCACGCCATCTCCATGATGGATATCAATATCAATGTACAGCACACGTGGGTGGTACCTATTGAATACAGGAGGAAAACCAGTGTTATTGTCTGCCTTGTGCCCAACCCCACAATTCCCCACAGGCCAAGGTATCACCTGGTGCTCCAAAAACCACCAGCAGCATCTATCCACACATCTAAAGAACTCACCTGTCCCACCTGAGGTGTGTCAAATGGTTTAGAAATGAGACATTGATATAGTCAAAACCACCCCTGCACTAAAACATTTTCTTCTGACATGCTTGGGAATCAGTATGAGAATAAAACATTTTCAGATGTGGCCAGAAATATCTCTGAAAGCACCCAATGACAAGAAGCTATTTTAGCCACTTGGATTTAGTGTTAGCAAGTTTTGGTTTCCTCTTCAAATATGACAATGTTTAAGAGCTCCACTGATTTTTAATTGTGTCAGGAAGTGATAGGTAAGCAAGCCAATATTTAAGAGAGCCCAGAATATTAATTCTTGTTCATAAAGGACAGCAAGGAGCAAAGGAAGGGGGAGTACACACACTGACTCTGCTAAGGAGACAAAGGGACCTTCTATGAGCAGAGGCACCACAAGATTTCCATGGTGGGAAGCAAACCCCAGTGTGCAGCTACCTGATGCAGAAATGTTTCCTGAAAATAAGGAACAGAGGCACAGGGACACACTAACCTCCCACTGGGGATAACTGAGCTTTGCTTGAAGCCTCTGGCATAAGAGATTCATGCAAGTCTAGCAAATGGGTGTGCAGAGGTACACAGTTAAGACCAAATACAGAGCAAGGAGGACTGGAAGAGAGGAAGGAGGTACCAGAAACCTCATACATGCCATAAAGGTGACTCAGAGCGAGTAAGGTCATCACTGGTCACATAACTATGGACTGGTCAAGCCCAATCTTTTTTAATTCCACAGTATCTTGTCTTGGAATAATTTCAGAGTACAAGCAAATAAATCATATACTAATCCAAGAAATTGAAGGTATTTCTGTAACTCCTCCTCCTATTCTGAATTTATTTCCCATTTTCTACAAAGCAAAAAATATATTTGACTCTTCTACTCAAAGCAAGTGTCTTCTGATCATTCATGTGTTGCTCAAGCCCAGTTCTTAGGCCATTCAAGCAAATTAAGAAAGATCTGAGCTGTTTAGGTCTCTCTAGTGAGAGACCTACGTTTGCATTTACCTACAAAAGACTCACTGTGGTAAAACTGCTGAGACTCCAGAGCCCCTGAAATGAGTGTTTCACAGATGGATGAGAAATGGAATTGAATAAGTTTTCTGTGCCCTTAAGCTGCACGTGACAAAAGTGGAGTCAGATATTCTAGTTCTCAAGCTCTTATTCTTGTGCCTAAAGGTGAGGCCAGGACAAAAATCAAGTTGTTGGCCTTCCTGAACTCTAGAAAAGGAGGAAAGAGAGAGAGCAGAGAAAGAGCAGAGGGCAATCACATGCCATGGCCTCTGAGCCAAGTCCTTACTTGAGCAGCTCCAGGATGCCGATCACTATGTCATTAACATAACAAAACCCAGAAGCCTGCAAGACAGAGAAAACCATTAGAACCAGATAAACACAGAGCCTGCGACTTAAAAAAAAAAAAAGGCAAAGGAATAGCAGAGTTGCCTCATTACCTCAAACTTTTTGGCGTGATGCAGGCCCCCTGCCCAGTTTATTGCAATGTCACAGATCTAAGAGATGAAAAAGAGGTTAAAGGTGCCAATGTGTAACAACTCCACCTCCCTAGTGCTCCTGCTTCAACTTGACCAGGCCTGTGATCCACAAACCCAGACAACTGTTTTGGTTACATGATGCCCATACTGGATTAGTCATGTGCTCTATATTCCCAATTAGACCAAAAAAGATCACCTCTCACCACCACGGCTGCCCCTCCCACCAGCAGCAGGAAGAGCACCTGACACATCCAGTTTGTTTCCACACTAGTTCTTTGTGCCCATTAGACCTTTCCCACACCTCCAGAAGACTCAAAACTCTATGTTTTTTGCTTTATACACCCCTTCGGAGAGACCTCCTTCAGACCTTCTGTGTGGTCTCATTTAGTCCACTTCCATAGCAGCACCCTGGAGGTCTCCTAGCAGCTAGCTTCCCTGAAGCCCATTGGTTTGTTCCAAAGTGCTGAGAATACTTTGTGACTTCAGTAAATGCAGCATTAGGACCCTCTGACTCCCTCCAGAAGAAATATCTACTAAAACGTTGTCTCAGACAGTACAGAAATAGTTTTACAGTCCTTAACAGCCCTACAGCAGCAGGTGTTTGCACACAACACAGACCTATCCAGGAAGTTCCCCTTCAACTGAAATGCAGTTTGCTTTGTGTTTCAAGCAATGAGCATGTCAGTTCAGTTACCTTGTTGTTCAGCTGTGTTGCTCCCTGGAGGGAGGCCCCAGTATATCGAGAGCAAAATTCAAAGAGGCCTGGAAACACTGGGCTGAAAAAGACAACAGAGAACACCTCATTCCTTCTCATTCTTCAGAGCAAGACCAGGAATAAAACTGTCCAGGGACAGCTGGACTTGATCTTAAAGGTCTTGTCCAACATGAAGAGTACTGTGATTCTAAATTTTAGGCCATTAGGATCTTTGTGCAAGATCAAAATTCATTCTCTGTGATTACTCCAACACTGCTGATAACACACTGAGTACAAGCAGGCAAGTAAGCTGGCTGTGACTACAATGGAAAAACCTGGGAATCCAATAATGATCATCAGAGCTTCCAAATTGGCTCTGAAAAGACTTCCTTGCTCCCAACATATAATGGCTATTTCCTCAGTCATTCACAGAGACTGTCCAAACATTTATTTCATTTCATCCTTCACAAGCATTAAAGGCTGAAATTGAAGATCCTCAACAAGATCTCAAATAGTTTTGTACTGAAGTGTGTCTCTCAAGTCTACCTGAAACATGAGGCTCTTGTCTTTAATTTAACATGCACATGTGTGAGGTGTGAACATCATGAAGGTCAACAAGTGCAAGGTCCTGTGCATTGGGCTGGGGCAAACCCACGCATAAACAACATGCTGGGGATGAAGGAATGAAGGGAACTGTGCCCCTCTGCTCCATTCTGGTGAGACCCCAACCCTACAGAGCTGAGTCAAAGTCTGGGCTCCTGAGCACAGCAGAGTCCTGGACCAGAGCACAACACAGAGATGATCCAAAGGCTGGGTCCATTTGCTTTGAGGCCAGGCTGAGAGTGTTTGGGGTGTTCAGCCTGAGAGAAGGCTCTGGGGAGATCTTTGTGCAGCCTTTCGGTGCTTAAAGGGATTGATAAAAAAGATGGGGTTACACTTTCTACCAGAGGCTGTTGTGAAAGGACAAGGGGTTATGGTTTGAAACAGAGAGATTCAGACTAGTCATAAGGAAGAATTTATTTATGCTGAGGCTGGTGAGACCCTGGCCCAGGTTGCCCAGAGGGATGGGAGAAGCCCCATCTCTGGAAACATCCCAGGTCAGTTGGATGGTGCTCTGAGCAACCTGCTCTAGTTGAAGATGTCCCTGCTCACTGCAGGGTTGCTGGGCAAAATGAGCTTTGAAGGTCCCTTCTATCTCAAAACATTCTGTGATTCTATATTAAGGTAGCTACAATATCGGGGAATGATTTTTAAAAGTTGCTTGCATGTTCAAGAGTTCCACTTGCAAGAGCCAGAAGAGACATAGTCTCTACCCAACAACTTAGAGCCCAAATAAAGATTTTTTAAAAGGAGGACTGAAAGATTTGAAAAGAAGGGAAAGGAATTGAGGAGGTTCCAATAATCTGCTACACAGGAGGGAAACACACCTCATTCTGGTTAAAAGTAAGTAGGAAATGGAATGTTTTAGAAGAGCTCTGGACGTGAGTAGCAGAAAAGCAGCCTTCACAGCACAGGTTTTGAAGGAGGCACAGGGCACTTACCAGTCATCACCCACATTGAAGGCGTTGAGGCTCTTGGTGAAGCCCTGCATGTTGTTGGGGCTCACTCTTTGCAGGAAGTCGATGTAGTCCTCGGAGTGGAACCTGCACATGTCATGCTGAGACGCCTGGTATGGTTTGAAAACCTTCAAGAGAGGAAAGAAAAACTTACTACCCATCCAAATACGTGTTTGTTTTGCCTGTAAGTGATCTATGGCTAACAGATCTGCACGACGTGTATCAAGAAATGTTCCAGCGTGTCAGCTTCCTGACAACCATGTGCATTTAAATTCCATGAGATGCTCCATGAAGCCTTATTTCCTATTGATTTTTCTCTTTTAGCCATAAACCTGCGTCTCCTAATAACTTACAGCTCTTGCCATATACTCTTTCTACAACCCAGTGCCTTTCCACAACCTAGTCCTTAGGCAAACCAGCAGAATAAACCATCTGAGTTCAAACTACAGCTTTGTCTTCACTGGAGGGCAGCATTCCCTTCCCAGTCACACAAGATTAAGGAGTGGCTTTGGTCCCTCTGTCAGATTTGCCTGTAATGGGCCAGTAGATTCTAGAGGTATTAGGAGAAAGCTCACAGGCAGGCGGAAATGTTGCACAAGCTTTGTTTCCTTGGGAATGCCAGCAAATAAATGGTCAGGGAACCGGATGGATTAATATTAAAGATCTTGTGATAACATGGGTTTGCCAGTTTGGCATTTCACACACATACTTCAATATGAGGGAGGTTAAAAATTAACACCGCATACCTAGCAAGAGGGAATTCATGTTGCGCTGAAAGCAGTTAGACCTTTTTTATGTTATTCCTTTAAAGCACAGATTTTATAGAAAGAACATGGAAAAAATACAGTAAGATGCACAAGTTTGCCTCCAAAGGGAGGGTGACTGCACCAACATGCCCATTTCCTGGGCTGAATGTTAATTTTCAGATAATCCCTAATGAACCCATCACTTCCTTTCCACAGTTTCCCACAAGGATGTGGCAGGGTTTGGTGTTTCTCAGAGGCTGCTGCCAACTCAAACAAGGAGGATGAGGTGACTCACAAGCAGCTGTCAAGGGTGAAGATGAGACCTGTTATCTGTGAGCAGCAGGATAACCCTCCTTTTTTTCAACAAGGCTGAGCTGTGGCTCACTACAGTCTTGTGGAGATAAACTGGGAGAGGCACAAAGAGAGGAACTGGGAGAGCAGCATTTAGAGGTGGCAGAGAGAGCAGGTAACAAACCAACCGCTACACAAAGTTAACAGGACCTTTTCTAGTCACAACTGACCCTAACCAGAGTTTTATTTGCTTGTAACTTTGCCACTTACTGTTTAGGACAATCCTTCCTCTGCAGTTTGCATCTCATGAAAAAGAGAACCACTTGAAAAGGGTTTCAAGACTAAAAACATGGTGAAGCAGAAGGCTTTCCACTGAACTGGAAAAAGTGGCTGACCCACCCTCAGGCTGTGCAAGACCTGGACAGGCCAGTGAGTTGGGCAAACATAAAATGAACGAGGTTCAAGAAGAGCAAGTATAGGGTCCTACACTGGGGAGGAAAAATCCCTGCACCAGCACAGGTCGGGAGTGACCTGCTGGGGAACTGCTCTAAGGAGATGTTCCTAGGAGTGCTACCTATAAGCCAAAAACAAGCCCTTGCAATCAAGAAGGCAGAAGGACTCCAGGGTGCACTAAAGTGATATCAGGAGGTCAAGTGAGGTTCTACTCTGCCCTGGTGAGGCCACATCTGGATACCTGCATCAAGTTCTGAGCTCCCCAGTTCAAGAAAGACAAAGAACTACTCTAGAGAGTCCAGGTTGTGGAGTCTCCTGCTCGAGAGATTCCACACCTGCCTGGACACCATCCTGGGCAATGTACTCTGGTGATCCTGCTCTGCAGTGGGGTTGGACTGGATGATCTCCAGAGCTTCTTTCCAACCCCCACCAGTCTGTGATTTAGAAGTGTTACACTAGAGTATGAATTTTGCTGTTTCTGCAGTAAAAATCCCAACTCCAGGGGAAGTTAACCAGATTAGCTCATACATTTACAGTAAAAACCTGAATATAAATACAGCAAAGATTCCACGTGCCCCAATCACAGAACATTAGGGATTGGAAGTGGCCTCAAAATGCCATCTAGTCCAATCCCCCCGACACAGCAGGATCACCTAGATCCAGTCACAAACGAACATATCCAGGTGGGTTTTAAACGTTTCCAGAGAAGGAGACTCTGTAACCTCCCTGGGCAGCCTGTTCCAGTGCTCTGTTACTCTCACTGGGAAGAAGTTCCTTCTCATATTTATGTGTTCCAACTTACACCCATTGCCCCTTGTCCTATCATTAGATGACACTGAGCAGAGCCTGGCTCCATCGTCTTGACACCTACCTTTCATATATTTATAAACATTAATGAGGTCACTCCTCAGTCTTCTTTTCTGTAAGGTAAAGAGACCCAGCTCCCTCAGCCTTTCCTCACAAGGGAGATTCTTTACATTAAATCTATAAAAATTTGAACATTTAGTTAAATCAAAGACAGTGCTGAGTTCTTGTGCAAGAGCATCTTGTCTGCCATTTCAATAGATCTCATAGAGTATGGCTTTCTCTATGTATGCAGTGCTTTCCTTAATGCAATGAACCAAACACAGTACTCCAGTGGCACCTCACCATGAGCACGACAGCCAGTCACCACAGCTGGATGTGATTTTCCTCACGAATTATTACACAGCGTAGCTTTCCTAATGTTTAAACACATCAAATTGATTTTATTTATCATATCAAGGCACTGTTCTATGAGTCCATTTCTAGCAGCTCCCCTTAAAAATTGGTATCATATTCACTCTGGGCCAAGTTATCTTCTGTTGGCTTTTGCTTAATCTGCAAGTCTCACCACAGAAGCAGACAGGCTGGTGGTGGAAGACCTTGAGCCTATACAGAACACTTGGCACTTGTATTGGTTTGACCATTCTAAACCTGCCCTAACAAATAAAAAGCAGGAAAACCCTATTCCTTTCACACTTGCAAGAATTTTGTACTCATATTATGGAGAAGACACTGTAAAGAAACTAGTCTAATCATGTTCTTTTGTGCTCACAGCAACACAACTTCGACATTAACATTGCCTGGTCCTCATGTGCTTGAGAAGTGACCCTTAAGAACATTTACTTTATGGTTTTTGGTATTTGGTGAATGTTTGAGGGCATAGTTCCAGTTTTGGCTAATGGTGGGGATAAGGAAAGGTGGGAAGTGAATCACAGTCTGGAGAAGTGCCTGGTCTAGCTGGAAGGACTGGGATTTGCACATTTCTGTCTGGCAGCTCCACACGATCACAGCAGCTCATGATTTATCTCCAAAAGGTGCTGCAGATGTGAGAAACTGAGATAACACTTTCTTCTCCACAGCCACAAAATGACGATTCTTTGCAATCATCTACAACTTAAAGTGATAACCCACAACTGAGTTCTGCAATCGTTTTGAGAGTAAACCAGGGTTCATGCAGTTCAGGCATCTGAATAAGAAGGGAAGTGTCTGGTTTCACAAGGAGCACAGCCTAATTGCAGCAGGATGAGGAACATCCACGGGATGCATGACTGCAAAGAGGAAGGACAAGGGAAAGTCCTAACACAGGTTTCTGCCCTTCTTTAGCTTCCTGTCCCTGTTTGCTAGCTGGGCATCACAATGACTGTGACAGAAGCACTCTTTGCCTTTTTAAATGAAGTCACTCCAAAGAAAAGACATTGTAAATGAGTCAGAGAATCACAGACTGGTTTGGATTGGAAGGACTTTTAAAGCTCACCTAGCTCAACCCTCTTTGCAGTGAGCAGAGGCATCTTCAACAACTCAGAGGTTGCTCAGAGCCCCATCCAACCCAATCTAGGATGTCTCCAGGGATGGGGCATCTACCCACCAGGGTGGTAGGCCAGGGACTCACCACCCTCAGCATAAACATTTCTTACTAAAATATAATCTGAAATCTCCCCTCTTTCAAATGAAAGTCATTGCAGCTTGTCCTGTCACAACAGGCCCTGCTAAAAAGTCTGTCTCCATCTTTCTTAGAACCTCATTTAAGCACTGAAAGGCAGCAATAAGGTCTTCCCAGAACCTTATCTTCTCCAAGCTGAACAACTCCCAACCGTCCTAGCCTAGCCTCATGGTCTAGCCTCACCCTCACATCATTTCTGTGGTGTCCTCCAGCCTCACTCAAACAGATCTATGTCTCTGTGTTGGGAAACTCAGAGCTGGACCAAACAATGCAGGTGTGATTCCGCAAGAGTGTAATGGAGAGGCACAATCCCCTGCCTTGACCTGCTGCCCATGCAGCCCAGTTGCTGGGCTGTGAGGGTACACTGCTGGCTCATGTCCAGCTTTTCACCCACCAGCACCCCAAGCCCTTCTCTGCAGGACTGTCTTCCATCTCTTCATCCCCAGCCTGTGTTGATAACAAGGGCTGCCCTAAACCAGATGCAGGATCTTCCACTTGGCCTTGTTTAACTTCATGTGTTTCACACAGACCCAATTCTCCAGTTCAACCAACTCCCTCTGGATGGATCCATCCCTCAGGTGTGTCACCCCACCATGCAGCTAAGTATCACCTGCAGATGTACTGAGGATGCACTAGATCCCACCATAACTGCCTGTGTGTATGTCATAGGGGCCTGGAGCTGCAGCCTATAGCGTTTAGAACACCACTCTGGGTAGGGGCCCTTCCCTAGGGCACAAACAGATCACAGGCTAGGGAGACAGTAGATAGGAGTTACATCCAGGCTCTGGATCAGATAGTGCAACTTGGAACCATGCCAGCCATCCCAGGAATTAAATTAATTAAACTGCTCAGTGGTCTGAAACAGCTCAGAAGAAATCCTGCCACATGGAGAGTAAGATAACAGGAGGCAAAACAAGTCACCCCAAAACAACCTGCAGCTGCATGTGGCATGTTCTGCATGTTCAAACAGGCAAAAAAACACCTCAAAAAGGGCAGAGTGGTGGAAGACTTTCACCAGCCCTATCTTGACCTTGTATTGTGAGGCAGTAAGGTATATGCCCTGAGCTCCTGAGAGCTTTTTTGTTTGCTTTGTGCTGTAAGAACAGACAGAAAAGTGAATAATGATTCTAGGGAAATTTGCACAAAGTGAAATAAAATACTTGCAAAGAGAGGTTCCAGACATTCAAGTGATCTGTTACTCCCAAACCAGGCCATTTCATGCAAGGTGAAGATTTAAGTTCTGGTTTTGATTATCACTAGATGCTGATCATGTTTTATTTGGTTTGCAAAGATTTCAGGAAGAGAAAAACCCTTCTAAGAACTGGAGTACACTGGACTAGATGTTTGAGATGGCTGGGCACAAAAGGCTTTGAAGGGCAGGCTGGTCAAGCACTGATCAGGTATAAGATGGGGGTTAGTGAACCTTATTAGGGTATCAAGGTGAATTAGGACCACAGAATCATTTAGGTTGCATAAGACCTCTAAGACCATCGAGTGCAACCATGAGCCACCTCTACCAAGCCCATCGCTCAACCATGTTCCTAAGTTTCACATCAACACAACTTAACCATATTCAGGGATGCATTTCAACTACCTCCCTGGGCAGCCTGTTGCAAGGCCTGAGGACCCTTTCCAGGAAGTTTTTCCTAATGCCCTACCTAAACTTCCCCTGGTGCAGCTTGAGGCCATTTCCTCTGGACTATCACTTGTTACTTTTGAAAGCAACATCCACCACCTCTCTACATCTCCTTTAAGGTAGTTGTTGAGACCTGAGCCTCCTTTTCTCCAGATTAACCCCTCTCTGCTGCCTCAGAGTACTTGTGCTCCAGCCCCTTCCCCAGCTCCACTGCCATTCTCTGGACAAACTCCAGTCCCTCAATGTCCTTCTAGGAGTGACTGGCCCAAAACTAAATAAGGGATTCAAAATGTGGCCTCACCAGTGCCAAAGTCTTGAGGTTTTATTCCAGCTTTACTATTTTATGAGCATGTCACCCACGGTGCTCCCTGTTCTTTCCTAAATGGGGGTTAAGTCTTCCAGTTTTCCTGCTCAGCACTCAGCAGCACTGCTGCAGCTCCAGGCATAGCACCACACACAGAGATCACTGGCACCCATTCAGGGTAGTGCAGTGTGGGCTCAGGGCAATGATGACACCTGAGGCTACTCAAAATCTTTTCTAGAGACAACTCTGCCCTGAAAGCAGAGCCAGGGGAAAGACTTCAACATCTGAAATCCGTAAAGAACCTGTTAACACAGGCCAAGCCCACACCAGGGGCCGCCTGTGCCAAGCTGCATCCCCCTCCAACCCACTTACGATCATCTTCTTGTAGAGCCCATAGTGCAGGACCAGACTGTGGGTCAGCGCCAGGCGATGTGGCTTCATAGGGTGACCCGCTCCTGGGACAGGAAAATGACGGGGGATGATCAGCGTGGGGGAAAAACAATAACAAACCCAACAACAACCAATAACATTGATCGCCTCCTGACCGTCCCCCGCCCCCCCCCCCGCCTACACTCAGGGCTTGGTGCCTAGAGTCCAGGTCTAGGCCTGGGCCCAGCGCCAGGACCAGGCTCTGCACTCCAGCCCCTCCTCCGCCGACCCACCCTCCCGCAGCCCAGGCCCCGTTCCGCACCGTAGTGGAAGTTGCCCACGTCCGGGTCGTAGAAATAGGCCACAGTCTTTGCCATGGCGGCCAGGACCGGCCGCGCCGCCGTCGCCGTCGCCGAGCGATCACGTCCTCACGCCATGGCGTCACCAGGCCGCGACGGCACCGCGAGCCCCCGCCGGAGCGAACGATCACCTGGCCTCCGTGGAGGGCGCGGTCTAGGGAGGGGGCGGGGCGATCGCCTCACAGCGCCCCTGGGTCCTAGTGCCCAACGCTGGCACCTCCGACTGCCCCCGGGTACTTCCCAATTACTCCCTGTTGCCTCGCATGTTGCTGCGTCGGCTTCCCAGTGCTTCCCAGCCACTCTCGGCTGCCTCCAGTCACACCTTGCTGCTTCCAGTTTACTCTCAGCTCATCCTGCTTTACCACTGAATCCTCTCCTGTAGCCCTACAGCTGCCTCCCAGTTACCCCCAGGTGCCCCAAAATACCCCCCGTTGCTCACCAGTACCTCAGTTTGTCTCACAATCAGCGCAAATTTCCCCTAGTCGCTTCCATCTGAC
The DNA here is from genome assembly GCA_028565055.1 of Phoeniculus purpureus. NCBI lineage: Eukaryota > Metazoa > Chordata > Aves > Bucerotiformes > Phoeniculidae > Phoeniculus > Phoeniculus purpureus. Next base: position 900,798 of record JAOXOE010000765.1, read on the forward strand.
TCCAGCTGCCCACTGGATTCTCTTCAGTAGCCCTACAGCTGCCCCTCAGTCGCCTCTATCTGCCCTGAGTTACTCACAGTTACCTGCTAGATTCCTTACCTCTGCCTCACAGTCACCTCCAGTGGCCCTCAGTCACTCCAAACTACTCATTACCGAGTCCCAGCCACTTCTGGCTGCCCCCATAATTGCCCCCAGTTACTCATGGAGGATCCCTGTTACTCTCAGCTGATCCTGGTTGCCCACTGTATTTTATTCCATAGCCCTACAACTGCCCCTAGTCGTGCCCAGCTGCCCCCAGTTAACCCCAGCTATCCACAGTTTCCTCGAGTTGCACCCCAGTCTGATCTCATTTCCTCCTACTTACCTAGCTGCACCCTGTAACTCCCAGTTGCCCACTGGATTACCTTCTGTAGCCCTACAGCTGCCCACCAGTCATCCACACTTGCCTCAAATGACCTGCAACCTCCCCCAGTCACCCCCAAACTGCCACAGTGCATGCAGGGCACAGTGAATGGGGCAGTGGCTTTCCCATGGAGCACCCACACCTTGCTGAGACTCATCCCCTTGTGGTTAGCAGCCCACCAAGCTGTGAGGGATGGGGACTGCCACTGCCAGCCATCACCATGTAGAGTAGTCCCCTAAGTGGCACCCCACTATGGCGCAGGTTGACTGTCAGGCACCCTTTGGGCTTGCTAGGATGTGCGGCCAGGGAGGTACACCAGGCAGGCAGAGGACAAAAGCAGGGTGGAAAATTGCCAGGTATGAAAAAGCAGCTGCGTGGAATGGGGTAAAAACCCTGAACCTCACCCAGAGCTAAAGAGGGACAGGGACAAGGCTGTGCTGTGAATGACACCAGCAGCAAAAATATCTGGGCTGAGAAGAAGAAAGAATGAAAGGAGTGGGTAGTCTCACACAAACCCCTGAAAGGCCAGTTAGCAAGGGCACACCAAGGGCTGTTGGAGAATGGACACCATGGCATTGGGATGTTCCCTGGTTTCTCAGCAACAGGATTTCGGTGCTGGGTAATAAATATTTGAAAGGGAAAGCCTTCAAATGTTCATGGCCCAGAGTGCATGGGATGGGGCTGGTGGGATGGGATTGAATTTCAGGTAATACATTGGTATGCAACCAGGCTAGAAGGCTTTTGTCAAGGTGCAGGTAAATTGTGGGATCATTCAATGTGGGATCATTCAATGATGTTTCTGGATGCCTCTGATACTTACTGTGGAGATGGTTTGCATGTTCCCCTTTAGGATGCCAATTTCTAATCATGGAGGCTTTGGAGAAGAACACTATGTTCCTCTGATCATGACCTCACAGATCTGTCTGGGAATACTCAGAGCTGCAGTCCCCAGTATAGCAAGCACTGAGCTCAGCACCCACCAGTTCAAATAAACAACCTCTAAACGTGCTGAACAACACGGGGCCGCTGCCCGATGCGTGGGGCACACTAATGTTGCTCACTTGACAGGATGGTTGTCCCGTCACCACTCTGCAAGGTGCTGCCACCAGATAGTGACCGGCTGGGGCCACCCTAGCTGAGACAGGGAAAGAGGGGAGCAACATGTTAGTGCTTCTGTCAGAGATCGCTTTGCTGGCTGAGCAATCTCTGTAATCCAGTCACTGCCCTGGACATCTTCCCAGGTCTTGGAGTGGTGCAAAGGAAGCATTGGGGAAGGATATTTTTAGAGGCTCTTTGTGCCCAGTGAACAAAAGCACCCTGTGGTAAAGGCCATTCACTTTCTGGGAATGTTTGAAAAACTTAAATAAGGTCTTAAGGGTCTGGGAGATGTTTGATACAAGGAGATGCAGTCTTTCTGCAGAGATGGCAGCATTTTCAGGGTTGAACACTGTAGCAAAGACCCCAGGAGGAGTCTGCCCACGGGATTGACAGAGCTGAGTGATCTGTGTGGTTTAGTTGCCACATGGACAACCAGCGGGGCCAGGGCAGACAATCCCATTTGCATTGTTCACTGGGTGACTGACGTCTGTTGTAATGACTGTGGAGGAGGCGCGGGAAGAGAGCGGCAATAGGTAACATGGCAATATGTTGGGACTGGAGCTGGCCTCAAGATGAGGTGATGGGGGATGGTGCTGTCCCTCCACCTTCTACTCTGTTGCTCTGTCCCCTCCCTCTCTGGCTATATCTCAGCCTGGTGGATTAGAATATAAGGGCTTCCAGGAAATGTCACGAGAGGGACAAAATATTCTGAAGGCCATCTATGATTTATTTCTGCACCTGTCACAGAGCCCTGAGTGGATGACCTGGAGTAGAAGGGCAGAGGGATGACAGTGGTGAGTGCTCAGTGCCCAGAGCTCTGGCCAGAATGTTGGGTCTTCACTTGTGCTGCCCTGGCTGGTGGGGTCATGCAGGATGGGGACAGGAGCTGGAATGGGGTCAGGAGAGAACAGAGAATGCAGAGCTCAGCCTCTGGACATGCCATGAGCACCCAGCTGTGTTCGTTTGCACCTCCCCAGCATGCTGTGCGGTTTAATCCTACGTGGAGACTATCCCCACTGGCTAGGGTGGACGTGGCTAGCCTGTTTGGGAGGGAGAGCTCAGCAGCATGAACTCACATTTGCCATGAGATGGTCTTGGGCTGAAAGGAACTGTGGTGTCTCTTTTCTGTCACCATGAGGTGCTGTGTTGAACAAGGCTCATGGTCCGGCCACTGTAATGCTTGGGGATGGTGGAAGTGGGATAGAGGTAGGGAGGAGCACTGGGAAGAGAAATGTGATCAGCTGGATAATCCAGCTGCAGAGCTTAATGGTAGCAGAGTCCTCATCCCAGTTGACTTTGCACCATGGGGCACCATCCTGAGCTCCCCAGCTTGTGGAAGTACCTTGACACCAGAGGGTGTGGGATAATGTGCAAGAAGGTCTCAGCAACTCAGACTCCTTTCTACTGACACAGCTGAAGTCTGGAAAGGGGGTACAGTACAGCAATGAGCTGGGTGGGTTGGAGCACCAGGGAGGAGAAAAAGCTCTTCATTGTGCAGGACAGTGTGTGGGGGCACAAGAGAAATGGAAACAGGCTCATCATGACTGCGTTGCCTCAGGACTCTGCAGAAATTCAGACCCACTAGGTGCTCAGTCTTGAAGAAAGGAGTAAATTGGAGACCTCTCCTTTCCTGTAGCCCTAGCAATGCACAGGAGGAGCAGTCAACTTTGACGCTAGTGGTCTTTTCTTGCCATAGCGTGTCCGTCCTAGGGCCTGTCTCCTGGCCATGATAGCAGATAGATGGGTGGCAACCACGACGCAATGGTATCTTGAAGTCATGCTGATGGAAGAGGTTCCTGAAGTCTGACTCTTGTTGCTTGTAGAGAGGGATTGGAGATCTCATCATGGCATAGTTGAAAGTCATGGTAACAGAGTCTGGTGGAATAACTCCTATAAATTAGTATGTCTGTAGAGACATAGTTCAGCAGAGATGGAATGGGAAGGATTTCAAGAGTGGCCTCTACTTCCAAAGATCTGGATGAAGAACTGCCACGTGGATGAAGGACAGAGAGAAGCAAGCCTGATTTACATTAGCAAAGGAGATTTGGATGAAGCCTCCCAGAATAAGAATGTTGAGGAGGGGGAACCATAATGGCTGGAAATTTCAAATGGCTTAGCCATCCCTTTTTTAGGAAGGAGAGACAGTTGGGGTGGGCATGGTGTTGGGCTGTAGGATCTCCTGGGGCTCCTTTTCCACCATCTCCTTGGTGCTGTAGGTGTCTGCACCCCCACTCCTGCTTGCCAAACCCACTTCCACTTCTCTGCCCTCACCTTACCACAACTCAGTGCTCAAAAAAACCATCAAAAACTTTGGAAAGGAGGGTGCAAAGGAAAATCCAGGCTGCCTTGCACACGAGTGAGGTTATCAGCACCAAGGAGGGCAGCAGCTTGCCAGCACCGGCTTCTCCGAGCTGTGCTCCCGCTTGCTCCCTGCTGCAGCTGCCGGCGTTTCCCTGAGCCGCTTCTCTCTGCACCTTCATCCGCGGAAACTGCTTCAGAGAGAATTTTTTTTCTGGGGTTGGAAGAGGCGGCTGCTCTCGCTGGCAGATAGCGACAGGCTGCCGCGGCAGCCAGAAGCAGCTTGGCTCCTTCCCGAGGAAAGGAAGGCAAGCAGGAGTCAAAGGGAGCAGAGGATGCTTGCCGCGGTCCCCCGCTGCAGGGATGCGGGGTTGCTAGGAGGCAGGTGAAGGTGAAGAGGACAACGCTGCAGAGGACTGCAGGCCCAGGTAGCTCCGCGGCAGTGGGGACAAGGGGACAGCCAGTGAGCGGGTGGTTACGCTCACAGCCTCCTGGGGAAGGGAGCTGGGAAAAATCCCGGGGGAGCCGAGGTGGAGAGAGCGAACGTGGTTGTGCGGGTGGACGATGCGGGAGCTGGCAGCCGGCTCGGCCCTTCGCCAGCCGGGCTGCCACAGCTCCCTGCCTGCCTTTGCTGTTGCCTTTGCTGAGGCCCTCGGCCGTGAGTAGCAAGAGATACGGGGGATTAGCTCGGCTTGGCTCCCCACAAGGGCGAGCAGGGTGATGCTGCAGAGCCCATGGGAATCTGGGGCACTGATACCTTTGGGAAACTGCCTGCAAGGGATTGGGGAGAACCTAGGGCTGGCTGGGCCTGTGAGGATGCTGCTTCCACTGCTGCCCTTGGGATGCCTCTTGCCGAGTGTATGCTGGGCAGCAGTGTCCTTGGGAGGCTGCATCGAGCTGCCTCCAGCCTCCCCTCATGTCCATGGGGTTCTGACACTCTAAACCTTGTGGGATGAGAGATGAGCCCTTGGCAGCCAACCTTGAGCCAAGAGCTGGCTCTAGCCTGAGGTGGGAGGGAGGAAGAGGAGGAGGGGAATGAGCATCGGGGTCTCTGATCCCTCTTTCTTCACCTTCTCCTAGATCCGCATGTCAGACCAGAACAACACCGACGATGGGGAGTCAGACCCCCAGCACAGCTTGTATATGGTCTTCCTCCTTGTCCTTGTCTTCTTCATCATGGGACTGGTGGGTTTCCTGATCTGTCATGTCCTGAAGAAGAAGGGTTACCGGTGCCGGACTTTCCGGGATGAGCTCGACCTAGATAACAAAGATGTATTGGCAGAGCTCCAGGCCAGTGAGTGCTTGGGCAATGGGGCTCAGTGGGGTCTTGGGTGCTGCCTTTGGCCTGGTGTGGACCAATGCTTCTTAAGCACGTTTCTGGGATGCAGGCTGGGGGTGGGAGGGTTACCCGGCACGTGCCTCTGGATTGTGAAAAAGGAATGAGACAGTGACAGCAGAGTGGTGTTCCCCAGGGACGGGAACTTGTCGCCCAGAGAGCCCTCTGATCTGCTGGCTCCACAGGCTGGCAAAGGCTGGTGGTGCCAGGGAGGTGCAAACCAGCATCTGGCCCTTCCCAAAGTGATGTTATGACCAAAGGATAATTTAGATGAAGAACCAGGACCTGCTGAATCTCTAGTTCCTGAATTAACACCCCTGTCCCCTACAAGGCAAGGATTCTTCAACCAGGGCATTATCCCTCTGCTCCTTTGGTGTTAGGATGCCCAGCACAGGGCCAGCAAGGTGTCTGTTAAAGGTCATGTTTTCCTCTAGTTCCTGTTGTGCTCATGTAGCCCAGAGCAATAGGAGTGTTTCCTTGGGAATCTCTGCCCCACACTGGAAAGGGGATATTTAGGATATTTTTCCATTGCTTCAGGCCACTGTAACAGATTCTTCAGTAGTAGGATTCGTAATTCACTGCAGTGTCAAGTGTGGGTGCAAGCCAGAGTTCTGTCCAAGTGAGCTGTTGTTTGGTAGTTTCATGAGGCTCTCCTGAAATGAAGACATATTTCTCTGGCTGCTTCCTTACCTGAAAATGGACAAATGGTGCTACCTAGCTCCTCTGGCTCCTCTGTGCCACCATCAGTGCTCAGGAGGGCCAGCACCTCTCACTGCCACTTCTCATGCATGGGAAAGTAGTGTCTCCCCATGCTCCTCCATGGATGCAGTGGGAGCTTCCATGTGTCCTTGGTATGCCTCTCTGGCTTCAATGACTTCAGGGCCACAGCCCTGGGAAACATCTCTGTGGGCTTCTGGGAGTGCAACAGCAGCCCCAGATCACACTCTTTGAGGCAGCTGCCTACCAGACCCCAATTCTCACCAGCTCACAGTAACATGTAACACTCCAGACTGGGCTCCAGACTTGTCCAGCCAGCCAAGCCACCTCCAACAGTGGCCAGAAGCCAGTTGCAATGAATGGTGAAAACGGATACTGAACCAAGTTTCCCTAACATGCTTTCAGACTTCTAACAGTGTGTAGCTCTAGGGCTTTTTCCATCACAGATGATTTCTCCATATTTAACAGGCCCCAGTGAGTTTCTTTTCAGTGAACTTGTCCCATTTAACCTTGGAGAATTTTGGCACCCACTGCATCCTGTATCTAGGTGCTCCAGGGCTGGACTGTCCCCATGAGGAGCCTCCTCTTTCCACTCATTTCAGACCTGCTTCCTACTCATTCCTTGTGATGCTCCTCAGGTCCGAAGAAGCAACATAATCCCCATGTCCCTGTATATGTGTCTGCTGTTTTAGCAATTTCTTTTCCAGGGTGAGGGATCTAGTGCTCTTCAGGGGTTTTCCAGCATGGCAGGGGGACACAAGTCTTCTTCAGCCTCTCTGTCAAAGTGGATGGAGAAATCCCCTGGGCAGGGACTGGTAAGCTGGGTCTCTGGACCCTATCCCCCAGTTTCATGTTTTCTCTTTTCAGATGAAGAGGAGGAACTGAATGAGGACACTGTAGAGAAGATTGTAAGATGCATCATCCAAAACGAAGGTGAGAATTTCCTGGGGCTGGCACAGAGACATGCTGACTGCTGTGGCTTATGCATTCCCTTTTTCTTCTCTCTTCAGCAAATGCAGAGGCTCTAAAGGAGATGCTGGGGGACAATGATGGGGACATCCCAGTGCCAGTGCCCAGGTGAGGCAAAAGCTACACAAGCTTATGGATCCTGTAGAGTAAGGGAGAAGCAGTCTTTGGGTATTGCTTGGCTCCAGAGACTTTGTGGCCAGCCCTTTTCCAGTATCTTCCCCACATAAGTCCTGCTACCCTGAAGGATGTGATGAGTTCTCCACCCTATCAAGGGGAATACCTTTTCCTTATTCCTGTCCTCACATCCTCACTGGACTCTCCCTCTAGAGCTGCTGCTTCTCAGAGCTTGCTGCAGTGAGGCTGCACCAAGGTTGGGAAGTCTCATCCAGATAATATGACCCGCCTATCATGTCCTCTTGCAGCCTTTGTCCTCACCGTAACAGCCAGGATGGGGGTCCACCACATCACCACACAGTGCATCTGGGCTCCACGCAGGCCCCCTGCATCCACTGCAGCAAGAAGAAAAGGCACCCACTGCATCGACAAGGTCGGTCCAAGGATGGCAAAGGCAGGATGCATCCTGGAGAGACCACTGTCTTCTCAGTAGGCAGGTATGTCAGTGAGTCTTGACAAACATGGCCCATCTGCTCTGACAAAGCAAGGCGTTATGGAGAGTACTCTCAATACCCCTGTTCCTTTCCCCTACCACATTTGCCTTATGCCAAGCACCCTCTTGCTCTTTCCCATTTAGATGCCTCAGTAGTAGCTCTGCAGCTGGGAATCCTGAGGACCAGGTGCCTCTTGCACCTGGAAATGCCTGTGGTATGTGGCAGGCCATGACGCATCAGTTGCTTCCCTCCTTCTTTGGGAGGATGACTCAAGCCTGGGTTGTTCTGCTGATTCAGGGCTTTGCAGAGTCCCAAATTCACATGTCTTCAAAGCCTACTGTCCCACCTATATGTAAGCAGGGCTTTTGCTGCTCAATGGGGCAGTATCTCCAGGTTTAGGGATCTTCTTAGTAGGGGAAGTAGGTGACAGAGTCCTAGGTGCCAGTTACCAGTCATCACCATCAGAATGAGCATGGCTGTGCTCCTCCAGGTCATTGCCTCCAATGATATCTGTAATTAGATGACACATCAGGAATGTAAGAATAGGGGAGTACATCTGATACTTCCCACAAATCCTTTTCAGTCCTCACCTGTTCTCACCTCAAGAGACTTCCTGAGATCTCTGTGCAGTCACTACCCTTCAGTACAACCTGCAGTGTTGCCCAGGTTGTCCCATTCCTCAGCAGAAAGGTTTCGCATTCACAAGACCTGCAAAGGCTCAGCTTCCTACTGCAGTGGTGAGCAGGGCAGGGTGACAAACACCTTCTCGTCCCTGGATGGCCACCACAGTGAGAGACAAAACTCTACTGTGTTCAAATATTTCAGATCTTCATTCAGGGCCTAAACTTTGGTGAAGCTGTATGTTGAGATCCAGAGAGATAGTTCTTTCACAGTGAGTGGGCATCTGGGGGCGTGAATTTTCCCACCATCACAGCTAGAAGTCTCAGCAGGGAGGTGAATCGAGGTCTCTATAGGGAGCTGGTGAAGAGGATCTTCTCATCCTAAGATCTCATCTTCTGGAGACTGACAGCTTCTGGTTTCCACTTTGCCTGTTGCCATTAGCTGTTCTTGGTGGTGGTGCTTAGTAAGCCTGATCTCTGCGTGATTGCATGTTCATGGCTAATCTAATTTCCTGGCTGGCGCCCAGCTCCATCCACTTCCCCATGGCCTTGTTCCATGTCGTTCTTAGGCTTTTCTCACTCACCTCTGAGTATCAGAGAAGATGGCCTCTTTTTCTAATGGCACCTTCCCTCAAACTTTGTTTTTCTTTCATGTTGATATCTTATGTCACACAAAACTTCTCCCCAAGACAGTTATTACTGTTCTCCAAGGTTGTATTTTAAAAGTTTCTGCTCCTTTGCTATGACGACCAACTGCTAAGGAGCCTATGTACCCATGAGGTACAAAACTACCTCCAGATTCTGGTTCTCATTACCACATCGGCCCCTTTGCTCTTTCAAATCTGGGATTGTTTTTCTGCTCTATCTTATTTACTATTAATACCTTGATTGCACAAAATACTTTGACTCATGACTGATCCTACGTACAAGGGCTTCTTTAACCCACAATTTCTGTTGCAATCATCAGGTCCTCTTTGTCTTGGACACAGTGGTTGAGAGACCGGCCCCCTTTCTTGTTATTCATTGACTGAACCTGGTCCCTGGCTAGTACAGGCTCATCACTAAAAGAATGACATAAGTGGAAGTCCACCAAGGTTTCCAGGGGCTGGAACATGTGGCATGTGAGCAGCTGCTGAAGGAGCAGAGTGCTTTGTTTAGCCTGAAGTATAAGGGTGGAATCTAATTGTTCTCTAACAAGGAGTGAGGTGAGTTTAAATGAAGATGGAGCTAAATCTTTCTCAGAGATGCTCAAGGAAGGGCAAGAGGCAATGGCCCCAAGTTGCAACAAGAGAAATCCAAACAAGATGCAAGGAAAAACTATTTCATGCTGATAACAGTGTAGCCATGGGACAGGGCCCAGAGGAGTGGAGGAATCTTCATCCTTGGCGATTTCCAAAACCTGAGGACACAGGACTCTGGGCAGCCTGACTAAGGGGTGGAGGTGGCCCAGATTCAAGTAGAGCATTCTTTGGCCCATGGACACTAGCTCCCTGTGCAAGTTTTCCCCTGTGCTGGTTCAGCAGTGTCTTGCATCACTTACAAGGAGTCACAGTGTTAGTCACAACCAGCTCGCTTGCAATTCATAAATCTAGGCTTTGCCTATGTGCTACCCCTCATAAATTCCAAAGCTATGGTAGATCCCTAGCTTTTCTCACATACAACATTGCATCACCTCTGATTATAAACACCCTTTGAGAGTGTCAGACCTACTTCTGCTGCTGTTCTTCTGCCTCCCCTGGAGATTTGAGCTGTTACCTGGAATGTGGTGGAATATTGGTGAACCACCCAGTTACCACCTCTCACTGGAAATACAGCTGGGGGAGAGAAGGGAAAGGTTTTGATCTATCCCGTACCCATTCCAGGTTTCGTGTCACACATATTGGGAAGAAACCCACTTTCCATGAGCAGCAAGATGGTCCCCTTCCTGACGGCACCCGGGATCCAAGCACGGAGGAGCTGGAGCACAGCAGTGACCGGCTCCAGTGGGAGCGGGCTCCCAATGGGACTGTCCCCATGGGTGGCCTGCAGAATGGAATGGTCCAGAAGGGTTCCCAGAGTCGCAAAGGTGGGGAGCAGAGCCATTCTACCAGCCCAGCCCCAAACACACCAGCCAACGCCAGCATTCGCAGCAGCCGTCAGTCGGGCAAGGGGTCCAGCATGGCAGGCTCACTGCAGGATGCTGGCACTGCTCCAGGTAGTACAAGCCGTCAGCAGAAGCTCCTGAGCCAACGGGTGCTGGGAGGGTCAAGTCCCAGTATCCCAGGAGAGCTGGTGCAGGAAGGAGTCAGCATCTGCTTGGAGGAGACTGGACTGGGGTCGGCAGATGAAGTATCAGATATTCATGGGAGCCTGAGTCTGCACGAACAGGCTGATGAGTTGGGAAGAGATGACAGCAGCAGGAAACAGCCCAGGGCAGAGGACATGGAACGGCAGGTAAGATACACCTCTTTCTTGTTCCCATAAGGTCCCCTATGATGGAGGGTTTGAAGGGTTGTCACAGCACCCCAAGTCCTGCTGCACCACAAGCACAGAGATAGGAGCTATGCAGCAGGGACAGGCAAGCTGAGGCTTGTGCTGGGCTGACTGTGATGTGGAACCTACCCTGTTCTACCCACCCCATTTCTCTTTTCCCTTCTGGACTGCATTTTCCCCACCCATTTTCTAATGTCTGGGGCATGCAGAGTCATTGTTATGGTTCCCACCACACTGGGGTGGGGGAAGATGCAGATCACTGGTTGTCTTGCATAGGAGATGCTGCAGAGCCACTGTCAGCTGCTCCTTGGGCAAGGGATGCATTTTCCCTTGCAGCCGGGCTCTTTGGAGACACCCTTTGGGATACTTTTTCTTGATGTGGAGGAACTCTGCTGCTGCACACAGACTGGTCTCCCTAAACTAAGAAAGCTGGAGAGTGACTTTTTACAAGGGCTTATAGTGGTAGTAGGTGGACAAGGATAAGGGGTGATGGCTTTAGACTGAGAGATTAGATGTAAAGAATAAATTCTTCACTGTGAGGGTGGTAAGACACTGGCACAGGTTGCCCAAGGAAGTTATGGATATTCCATCACTGGATGTGTTCACAGCCAGGTGGGATTTGGCTTTGAGCAATCTGGTCTAGTGGAAGCTGTCCTTGCCTCCACCCAGACACTGCCTCACCCCTTAGGTCCCAGCTAGGGCCACCACAATGGCTGACAGCTGCTGAACATGTCCCTAAGATGATTGGGAAGAACAAAGAGACAGTACTTAGAATCACAGGGTCATAGAACCATCAAGGTTGGAAAAGATCTCCAAAGTCTGTCAACCCAGAAGTGCTAACATCCACAAACCAACTCCTTCCCACAGGAGCCCAGCACCATGGTACAGGACCGAGGAGCAACTGTGTGATGTGAGTGCTTGTCCCCAGCCCCTGGGGCCATGGCAGGGTGGGAAAGGAATGAGCAGTGCCCCAACCCAGTGAATCACAACCTGGTGGTGGAGACTAGGTGAAATCCTTCTCTAAGAGAGTTGGATCCCAATGTGAGTGCAGCGGTTCCACCTCTGGGTAGATACAGGGCCAGGACCTGGTTGTGACTGGCGGGGGCTGCCATGGCCACTGGGACAAGCCCCATCCTTCCCCTCTCCCCACAGCTCCTCTCCACTCCCAGCTGGAGCGTGGACAGGAGGCATGTGGCCCTGGCCCCCATGCCAGACTGGGGGCTCTGCTGTGGAGGGACCACAGGATAACCGGCCCCAATCCGGGTGGGCAGCTACGCGCTTGGCATGGCCAGAGTGACGTGCCGACATTATGGACAACTGCAACTCGGCACCTGACCTCATCCCATTGGCAATAAGTACCCGATTCCCACCCAATGCACTTGTACCAGAGACCCGCCATACGCCTGGGGGACCCTTTGGGCCTGACAGGGGCAGGACAGCACCCAGTCCCTGCTGCCCACCCAGCCTCCAAAGCCCCCCAGCACAGGGGGAAGGATGCAGCGGATGGGGCTGCAGCTTGGAGCAGGGACGGAGGCAGCAGCTCAATCTCCCCTGGGACGGGGAGCAGCACCCCCCATCCACCTGGGACATTCACTGCAGAGCACAGCCCAACCCTGGGCACCCCTGCCACACAGAGCGGTCACAGGCACAAATCCTGCACTGGACCCTGCAGCTTTTTGGGAGAAAAGAGCTTCTAGTCCTGTCCCAGCACAGGAGGGCCCAGAGCCCCAGCCCTGGAGGCAGGATAGCACCCTGTCCAAGCCAGTGTGCAGGCCCGGTGGCCATGGCAAGCTTTGGGGTGTGCCTGCACTGTACATAGAAAAGCTAAAACCATTAAAGCTGCTGAATCCCTCAGCAGAGTCTACTGGTTTTATTGGGGGACATCTGCCAGCTCCTGTCTGCAGGCAATGCCTGGAAGGCCAGCAGGTGCCTGGGGTTGACCGCCCTAGGGGAACCAGGGTTGCATAGACAATGCCAGATGGGCTGGGTGAGATGGGTCATTGCTGTGGCAATGAGCATCCCAGTACAGGGGCTGTCAGGGTACTCTGTACTCCAGAGAGAGATGAATGGTGCTGGACAGGATGCAGCCCCCAGAGAGACCAGCTCAGGGTACAGGGCAGCAGCAGCAGCCTGCTTGGGTCAAGCTTTTTCTGGAGCAGTGAGATGGGAGAAACCACAGGGTCAGCTGAAGTATAGCTCGGGGTCAGGCTCAGAGGCTCTGCCAGGGGGTGGTGGGGGTGCACGGAGCTGCAGAGAGAAGAAAGGAGAAATGGTACTAACAGAGCAAAGCCATTTGCCCCACTTCAGACTCACCTCAAAGCACAGGGATGCTACTGTCCCCCATAATAGAAGGGCAGAGGTCAGATTTGGGGAGCACTTACCGGCCGGAGTCGGTTGGCTGTCAGGTCTGGAGAGCTCTGTTCACTGCCTGTACCATCCTGCCTGCAACCTGGAAGTGTCTGGCCATTCAGCCTGGCTCCTCACATTTCCCACCCCAGCCCATTTCCTAGTAGCCCCAGCACTTACCTCCCAGTGATGGCTCAGGAGTGGGGCTGGAGGACAGACTGGTCCCAGGCACAAGGCTGGGAGGGGAGAAGGGTGGTGGGGATGGTGATGGCAGCTCCTGAAAGGACAGAGCCAAGAATGTTTGGAATAGCAGAGAATAGCCACCCTCCAGCAGCCACAGAACAAGATAGGGGAGGCTGCCCTGAAGCCAGGGGACATGGTGACCCTCCTGCCACCCACCTGCCCAGCTGTGCCCTGGCCCCCAGTGAGTTCCTCGACCACCAAGGAGGGAAAGACGCCAATGCGGCCATCAAAGTCACCCGTCCAGAAGCCATCGTCCACCTCGCCGGGAGCATGGGGCAGCACACGGATGATGGCCCCCTCGGGGAAGCTCAGCTCCTCAGGGCTCTGCCCCTCATAGTCGTACAGGGCTCGTACCAGCCAGGCTGTGGGGAGGACAGGGTGGGGGGCTTAGCACCTCATGGTGTGCTGCTGCAGAGTCCCTTGGCCACCTGCCCTTCATATCTGTCCTCTCCCCAGGGAAGGTGATCCCCCAGGACCCACCTCCAGGCTCCAGCACCAGTTCTGCAGCCATGATACTGGAGAGTTGGCGATGCAGGGCAGAGGGGCCTGGGGGGCCAGCTCCAGTCCCCAGTTCACTGCTCAGGGACAGCAGGTACTTTTCAGGGACATAGCCAACCTGGCCTGCCTTGTTCCGAGCCTGAGTGACAGAAGACACATGATATTCCCAATCCCTGGTATAAGGGGAGCCCTGGGGACCTTTGACGTGTCCCCCCATCAGCATGGGGGAGGGCTCACCCTGCTCCCACCTTCACCCACTCCTCTGCGTCACCATCCTCCACGATCTCTAGCTCCTCGCCCTGGGTGATGGACAGCTCATCTGCCCGGCAGCCCTGCAGGGGACAAGGGATGCAGTAGCAGCAGCAAACACAGTGGCAGAGTGTTACTGGCCCAGGACAAGCAGCTGTGACTGTACCTGGTAGCTGAAGATCACTCGACAGGAGTATGGGTAGGTGCGAGCAGCAGGGCTGGGCTCATTGTCCTCATCTGGCTCGTCACTGTCCTCGTAATCATCGAACTCAGCTGGATCCAGCCCCGTGGGTACCTCTTCTCCTGTCCCCACTGTCGCACCTGCCAGCCACGCATCCACGTCCAGTCCAGCTGTCCGCAGTAGTGCCAACCGTGCCTCTGCCTTCACCCGGCTGACCTGGCGACACACATTGCCAAGGTCTAAGGGGACAGCAACGGGGTGGGGAGAACAGTCCAGTAGCCCCATTGCCTCCAGTATGGTTGCCATGGTGGCAAAGGATCCCCAGCGCTGCATCTCTCCACACCTCCCTGTCCCTGTGTGCCCCACCTGAGAGGTGACAGAGCTTGAGGCCACTCTGACAGACCCACCTCTGCTTTCCGGATGTTTTCTCTCACTTCCTCCATTCGTCGCTCCACAGTGGCCACTTCTGCCTCTGGGACCTGCTGCCACCTGGCCTCCAGCTGCTGCAGCACCTAGTTGGGCACCCATAGGTGAGTAGGGTGGTGGGAGTTGGTGCCTGGGACAGGGAAAGGATGGCACCCACCTCCTCGCAGTGCACTTTGTTCTTGCAGTCTCGGGCCACCCGCATGGCCCAGCGCCTTGCTTCCTTCTCCAGGCTGGCTCCATCATCATCATCCCCTGGTGGCAGGAGACACACCTGGGCAAGGATGGGGTTGCTGAGAAGGGGCTTTTTGCACAGACCCCTACCTCAATATAATGTTCATCCCCTCCCCACCTACCTTCTCCACTCCAGTGAGTTGCAAGTGCTGCTCAGGGGCTAGGGAAAAGGCAGAGTGGTCCTGCAGGAAGAAGAGGAGGTCCTGCTCTCGGCACACCTGTGGGAGGGGAGCAGTGTGAGGCTGGGAAGTTCACTAGCCTCCTCCTGCCTCCTCTCCCTGGGTGCTGTTACCCTTGTGGATGCCTCTGCAACTCCCTGGAACCAGTCTCGCGTGGCCCGGCAGGTCTCCACCTCCGTCCGGCTGGCTGCCGACAAGTGCTCCCGCAGCCGCTCATAGAGATCACCATCCAGCGCCTGGAGCACAGTGGGGGCAAACCCCCTGCTTGGCGCTGTCTGCAGACCTCCAGGAGCATCCCTGACCCCACAGAGCAGCCACCACTGTCCCCACACTGGCAGGACTCTCTTAGCTGCATCCCCTCACAGCAGCTTCATGTGGGACCCTGGGGAGGGGGATCAGGGAAGGTGATACCTGCATGGCGGCAGGTAGCTCCACACGCCGGTAATGCTCCAGGTGGGCACTGGCAGAGACCAGGGAGAAGCTGTACTCATTCTGTACCCCTGCAAGTTGCCTTGAGTGCTCAGCCAGCCGTGCTGAGAACTGCAGGTATAGAGAAAGTGGGGCTCAGCGACAGAGTAGGGGCCACCACCTCATGTCCCCCTGCATCCCTGCGCTTTGAGATTCCAGCAGCAGCTGCACTGCTGACCTTTGCACTGAGTTTCTGCAGGCTTGCCTTGGTGTGAAATATCCTGCGGTCACTCTTCCGGAGCCTAGGGATGTTAGGGGGTGACATGAGATCACCTCCTGGCCATGGCAGCCCCCCAGGCCATGGTCCCCTCTGCTCACCGAGCCTCCACATCGGATGCCTTGTCTTTGGCCACCTCATTGCTCCGCTGGAGGTGAGTGAACTGCTTCTTTGCCTTGTCCAGTTCCTTCACTGTCTCCAGCAGCTCTGCCTGTGCCCTCTGCAGCCGCTCAATGCCCTATGGGGACCACCAGTTGTGGGGATGACACAGCTGTCCCCAGGACATAGAGGACATGTCCTCACCCCAGTACCTTCTTGAGCATCCGCTCCTTGGAGAGACGGGTGGTCCGGGCGGCCTCTGCAGCGAGGGCACGGTAGCTCTCTGAGGCAGTGACACGGACCTGCCCAGCATGTGCGGTCCCCTCGATGACACCTTTCCACACAGCAACTGCACTCCTAAGGTTACAGCACAGCTGGGCACTTGCCTGCCTCTGACAGCTCCTGGGGATGCTGTCAGAATAGCTAGCACTTCCAGTCCCTGCAGTCCCTTTCAGGTCAAGTAGTGCACGCCAGGGCACATCCCACCCCAGGCTGCACCCCAGGCACTCAAATCCTGTTTGGCACGAGGCATCTCACTGCGAAAGAGCCACACAAAGGCACAGCCAGCCCCAACCCCTTGTCGCTGTCCCCAGCCCACCTTGAGTCGCCAGCCTCACCACGGCCTCGCTGCCAGTCCCTCTTCACGAACTGGCTTGCCAGCCTCTGCAGTGCCTGTTGACAGACCCATCATCACTGGCACTCCCTAATGCCACTGGTTAACCCAACACTCCTCTGTCCCACTCTGGGGCCAAAACAGGGCTCCCCCACCCCAGCTGCCCACTTCATGGACATCCCCAAAGCAGACTGGGGACACACAGCACAGCAGCTACTGTCTCAGCAAGAGACCCCATCACAGTCCCTGCAGGAAAACCTTTTCTGGGGGCAGCCACCACAAGAAGAACCCCCATCACCGCATCCTTTGAGAGAGGGGACCAGGAAAAGGACACCTACAAGGGACACTGGCTGCAGAGGTAGAGCAGAGGAGCACCCAGCAAAACCAAGTACAGCAAGACTTGAACCCTGGGTGGGGTGGGCCGGTTCCCCTGCAGCCTGGGGGTGGGAAGAGGAAGCAGGGTAGCACGTGTCTGGCTCCAGGAAGGGGGAATGCAAGGGCATCCCTGAGGGATGTCACAGGGATGCCTCACAATGAAAACTCAGGCTCAGACATTTAAGAGCCGAGCCCTGCGATGACCCAGCAGACAGCAGAACCCAGCAGTTTCCTCCCCCCAAAAGATTTTCCCTTCAGGCCCCTAAACCACCAGAGATTCAGGCCATACTGTGCTCAGCAAAACACCCCAGTGGGTGCCCTGATGCAGTTGGTCCCTGCCACCCCTGGCAAGCAAGACACTGAGCCCATTCTCCACAGCCATCCATGGCCAGCACAAGGGCTGGCACGGAGCAGCTGAGCCCTGCTTCCGTGGGATAAATCCTGACACTGCCCACTGCCTGCCCGGGGCCATGCTTTGGTCTGGAATACCCTGCACAGGACTCATGGCTGGTACACTCCAGGCCATCAGTCTCAAAATTGATGGCACCTCCTTACCTGACCATATTCCCTGTCGATGGCAGCTCTCTGCTTGCTGTAGGACCTGCAAGGAGAGGGCAATCAAGGACCCATAGACAGGGGCAGGAATGGGGCACATTCATCATCATCCCCTGGCCATAATAATCATCAAATTGTCATAATCACCCCCTGGTCACCATCATCACCCCCTTAGCTATCAATAACACCCTCTACCACCCCACCCCAGGATACCTCCCTTTGGCCTCCCAGTTGGGTGATTTGGACCATGACCTCGACGCAGCATGTTCAAGGTGAGGTGACCCCAGCCCCACCCGTGAGATGAACTGGCCAGTCTCAGCTCGTTCGGTGGGGGGGTCACGCATGAGGGTCCCTACCTGATGTCTTCTAGTAGCTCAGCGTCTCGTTGCTGCTTGGCCTGCAGAGTCGAGAGCTGCTCCAGGAGGTGAACCCGCACCTCCTGCGTGAGCTTCACCTGCGGGACAGCACCGGCGTGGGGAGGTCGGTCCCGGCACCAGCACCCGCTGCTCAGCTCCCTCCTCGCCACTCTTCCAGCTGTCACCAGTGCTCAGCCCCACTGAGGGTCCGCCAGGAGGAAACCCCCGATGCCTGCTGCAGGATCCTGGCTGCCGTTCTCCCGGTACCGGTGGAGGACCCGGTGCCACCGCCCGATCCGGCACCACAGCACCTCTCCCGTCTCCGCCGCCTCCCTACCTTGCGCGGCGGTGGTTGCATCGCTGCGTCCTCCAGCCAGGCCCCGATTCTGGTCCTGGTGCCGATGCTGGTCCCGGTCCGGATCCCGCCGCGCGTGTGCGGACCCCGGAACTACTGGGACTGACCCCGCCCCCGGAGAAGCACCACCCCCAATCCCGGGCGCCCCCGCCCCGC
>JAOXOE010000765.1:918965-969875 GCA_028565055.1 Phoeniculus purpureus
GACTCGCGGCAACAAAGGGGCCAGGGGAGAGGGGAGCAGGGAACATAGGGGACACTGGGACTACTCCATGATCATCCATGAGCATAGACTCATAGACTGGCGAAGGATGGAAGGGACCTCAGAGATGTCTACTCCAACCCCCCTGCCATAGGCAGCGATGCCTCTCAATCAGACTTGGTTGCTCAAAGCCTCATCCAACCAGGCCTTGAACACCTCCAGGGAGGGGGCAGCCACAGCCTCTCCAGATAATCGATTACAGAGTCTCTCCATTCCGGTACTGAAGAGCTCGATGATTGAAGTTTTGATGGTTGGACTTGATGACTTTGTAGATCTCTTCCAACCTTAATGATTCTAATGATTCTAACTTCTTCCAAAGATCTAGACTAAAGCTGCTTTCCTTCTCTTACTCTTCTTAAAAGCCTTTTCCAACCTAAACAACTCTGTAGTTTTATAAGATGGGGAGACAGAGACAAGAGGACATGGGGACAGAGACCCATGGAGACAGGATGACATGGAGACAGAGGGGTGTAGGGATGCAGGAGGACAGGGGGATACGGAAACATAGGGACAGGGGACACATGGAGAGACAGGGACAAGAGGACACAGGGAGGCAGGAGGATAAGGATATGGGCAGATGTGGTGATGGAGAGCACTGGGGCACTTGTACCTGGGCAGGGAGACATGGGAACATGAGAATTGCTAAGATACGTGAAAGTCCATGTCACATGAAGGATGCAGAACCCCTGATTCCACAGAACACTGCCACAGTGTGGTGTGGTGCTGAGCAGTGACATTTTGTAAGTTCACTTGGACCAGGGCTCCCCAGCCAGCTCTTGCCCCATCTGTCTCTTGGCCCCTTTAACCCCCTCCCACCCCTGCAGCTCTCTGTCAGTACCACTTTTACTCTGCAGAGCCCATGGCTCTCCTCACTGTCTCTTTTGTCCCCTTCTGGCCCTTGAAATTTTTGAGATCATCTCTGTCTACCCCATCGTGGTTCATGGAGACATGGAGATATGACTGGCTTTCAGTATCTGCCTTGTGTCTGCCTCCTCCTCAATGCTGTGCAAACGGAAATCACCCCAACCTCAATGACGTCTCCCCTGTGTTCTCAGTGTTGGTGATGGGACTGGCTGGTGCCTCGTGCTTCCGTCCCCGCACTGTGGGGATTTGGTCAAGACACAGGCGTGACGTGGGGAAGAAAGAGGAAGTGTGTTGGTGGGGAGGGAGCTGGTGTCTTTTCTGCTTTTGACCCAGTCTGTGCAGAGGCCACCGTGCAGAGATGTCCCAGCTGGTGCCTGTGCGGAGCTCTACTGCTGCCTGTGTCACCTTCTTCCTCAGCTGTGTCTGGCTGTGCTGGGCCACCCCAAGTAAGTGCCTTTGTGGGTCTGGGGGGTGATGGAATGAGCTAGGGAGACTTTACTGGGACACCCTGACATCACATCCAGTGATCCTTGGAGGTGGTAGCTGGGTGTCACAGAAGAAGCTCAGAGCACCAATCTCCCACCTTTCTTGGGTGTCCATGTTGGAAATCCAAGTGAAGACTTGAAAGGTTGTCACGCTTTCTCCTTTTGGCAGCAAAAGTCAGGTTACTGCTCCTTCTCTGGGATGCAAAAGGGTGGCAGAGGTGGCAGGAAAGCTGTTGGAGGTAACCAGGGAGCCCCTTGGAGTGAGTGTTCAGGAACCATCTGGATGCAGCTGGGACAGCAGAATCCAACTGGGTGATTTGAGCAAGCCACAAAAAGGGATTTGATTGGAAGTTGTTTGTCTGGTGTCACAAAACCTTACTGTTCTTCACTTATGAGCATGCAGCATGTCTTCCTCTGACTGCAGGAAGACAGGGAGGGGTGAGCAGCCCCAGCTGTGGCAGGGCCTGAGTTGAGGGGCTGGCTGGGAGGAGGAGGTAGAACATCTCTCAACCTGGCATGGGTGGCTGTATCCTGATTCTGTCCTGGAATGAGTTTCCCACCTGCCCATTGGGTTGTGGGAAATGCATTGTGCTGGGCTCAGTAGGAAAAGGGACATTGGCAGAGCCTATGGCACTGCCAGGCAAGACAGGATGTGAATGGCACAGGATGTGGCATGGCAAGGACAGCAGGGTGTTGAGAACTCTGCACAGAGCTGCATGGGGCAGGTAGATGCCAGATACTGCACTTGTGGGTAGTTTTGCAGGAATGGGTGACAGGTCCCAGTGTGGTCCTGAGCAGGAAAGGGCAGTGTGAGGTGGCTCCTCACCAAGCCTGATGCCTTGTGTCTTCCGCAGTGCATGGCAAAGGACGAGTCTTGATCCCTTTCACTCCTCAAGAAGAAATCAGTTGCCCCACCTCCTCAGCAGCAGCTTTTCTGAACAGCACCCTCACCACTCGTCTCTTCCCTGTGCTCTACTCTGTGATCATGCTTGTGGGGCTGCCAGCCAATGCTCTGGCCTGCTGGGTCTTGGTGACCAACTTCAGGAGATGTTCCAGCACCCTTTTTCTGCTCAACCTGGCATGTGCAGACCTGTTCTTTGTCCTGCTGCTGCCCTTCAGGATCTCCTACCATCTCTTGGGCAACCACTGGATCTTTGGGGAGTACCTGTGCCGCACCGTGGTGGCCCTATTCTATGGGAACATGTACAGTTCTATCCTCTTCCTCACCTGCATCGGCCTGGAGCGCTACATCTCTGTGGTGCACCCTTTCCTGTGGAAGGGCTCCAGTTGTCTGTGGGGCAAGGCAGGTGTCTGTGTGGTCATCTGGCTGGTGGTGGGGCTGGGCATGTGGCCTCTACTTTTGCACACACAGTCCAAACACATTTCGAGCCTGAACATCACAGTGTGCCATGATTTCCTAGAGGAGAATGAGCACAAGTCCCTTGCCAAATATTTCCTCTTCCTGGTGGGGCTGGGCTTTGGTTTGCCCTTTGTGCTCATGACCATCTCCTACAGCTGCATCCTGGTCCAGCTGCTGGCCCAGGGCAGATGCTATAGGCAGGTGGTGCGTGTTCTGGCCCTGGTCTTCCTGGTCTTCATCCTCTGCTTTACCCCCAGCAATGTGCTGCTTTTCATCCACTACATGACGAAGGACGAGAGCTGCAAGACTAACTTGACGTACATTTTGTACACGGTGGCCCTGGTGCTCAGTGCTTCCAATAACTGCTTTGATCCCTTTGTCTACTATTACATCTCCCAGGATTTTCGGGGCTGGGTCCGGAATGCTGGCAGCTGCTGCCTGAGGGAGCACAAGACCTCATCAGGAAAGGCAACAGAGAAGATTGCTTTACCCCTGAGGTCCAGTGAGCAGAGCCAGGGCTAGAAGGCACTGGACTGTGTCCCCTTGCCCCAGGGATGAGAGGCAATGCTGCATCTAATTGCCCAGAGTGAAGGGTTGTGCCACCTCAGGCTGGCAGAAGACTTAGGCAGAACATTCTGCCCTGGATCTGAGGTTCATTAGAACTTTGCCTCAGTTTTACAGTTTCCCCACCCTCTGGGTCCCTTACCCTGGCATCCCTGTCTCCCCTCTTGCTAGGCCCCAACATCCTTCCCTGCTCCTCCCACAGGGATCAAAGCCTCCAAAGTACAAATAAACTTTATTTCTTCCTGCTGGTGGAATGAAAAGATACAGACACTCCATGTGAGCAGGAGCCGTCCTTCATTGCCAGGACTACACACTGGGCACACAAAGCCAGCCCTGCTCTTGTTGACCCCTGCCCACTTCCTCAAATATGACATGGTTGATAAAAGAAGGGGGTGATTGGTTGGGTGTCCCGACCCTGGCCCATGGGCCCGCTGCTGGAGAGGGGACATTCCACTGTGTTCCCCCATGCCAGTAGGCACTAGCCAACCCTCTGCCTCAGACTGTGCCACGCTGCTAAAACATGCAGGCACCACATTTCTGCTGTAATGTTCCCTTGTTCCGTCAGTGCTGGGTGCAATGACAGATGTGCCGTCCATGAGCGAGGGCACACATGGGAGCATCCCCAGCCTCCCAAGAAGGGGTACCATGGCTCAGCATCCTGGTCCCCACTAGCCCCCACTGGTCAGGGGGCTAGCTCCCATGGGTCAGGAAGAGGGGGAGAGTGTGGCTTCCTGATATGGAAGCTGCTGCCGGGCATGACTTCACCCCCAGGTTGGTGGCTGCCCCTTTGGCATGGTGGGTCACGTCACCGGCTGGCCTGGCCCTGGTGGCTGGTGGCCTTCAGTCTTCCTGAGGATGACACTGCTGAGCTCCTGGATGAGTTTGTCATTGATGGGTGAGGGAGGCTGCACATTCTTCTTCCTGGAAGTCTCCAGGGAGGTCTCTGTGCTGGAACTGCTCCTTGTTGTGGCTGACTGCTCCCAGTCCAGTGCCAGGGAAGGCTCCATAGTCCTCTCCAGAGAGGCTGTTTTGGTGGGTCTGAGACCCTGGGCTGGAACTTTGTTGCTCTCCAGATTCAAGCCCCTTTCGAGGGACAGAGCTTTGGTAACAGAGGGACCTGCCACTTTCTGGGCTGGGCTGGCAGGCAGTGAGGAGCGCAGTGCTGTGGCTGGGGGCTGCTCTGGGCATGGGGCTGGCTTCTTGGACATGTCTATGGTCATGGTGGTTATGTCTGACAGGTCTTCCAGCAGCCCCCGCCCCAGATCCAGTGCAGCCAGCTCAGGGAAGTTGCCCACCTCCTCATAAACAGGATCAGTATCCACCTCCTTCTCCTGCTGCTCTTCCAGAGAGTCCTGGTGCATCTTCATAGGCTGGGGGAGGGGACTGGGGTGAGTGACACAGCTCATCCCAACTGCCAAGATCCATTCCCCCTCACCATGCCCTCCCTGCACATGGGCAATGCCTAGGGAGCCTTGTCTTCACACCATGAATCTGATGCCTGCAGGGGACCCACCTGCATTAGGTTTCTTGGCCTGGGCACTGCTGGTTGTTTTATCTCCATCGCTGGTGGAGGGTGTGTGTTTTGGTCTCTACTGAGTCATGGCCCAGCAGAAATGTTCTGGGGTAGGGGGGTAGATGCCCATGTTAAGTACAAAACCATGCAATGTGAGGTCCAACCAGGTGGCCCCCATGGAAACAACCTGATGGTGAGGAGGATGCAAATCTGTTTCCTTGCATTTCTTATGTTGATTCTCTCTGTGCAATGCACACCCAACAGGAGAATCTCAGGGAACTGGGCTGGATGCTGTGGTCTTGTTTGCACACCCCAGAACCATCCCCATCCCGGGTATGAAACACACAGAGCAATGGGCACTCCCTCCTCTGCCACTCAGTGTGAGCAGCGTGGCCAAGGCACATCTCTGAGGGCAGGTGGGATGGTGAAGGCAAAACCTTGCTGCTGTAGCCAAGAGGCATGAGGCAAAGCCAGCAGTGGGTGCGTTCCATGTGTGTGGGTACTTACAAAGAACATGGACAAAGTCCTCCGTGTGTGCAGACGTCGCTAGAAAGAGAGGAGATGGGCAGAGGTGAGCACATGACAGCAAGGAGCAGAGCCACACATGCCTTGGTAGACAGAGGAGTGGCAGACACTCCTACGCTCTTGGTAGATAGAGGAGTGGACAGCACCCCATGCACCCTCACAGGGCCCTGCATGCACAGGGAGCTGCCACAGACACCAACACAGCATACATGAGCACTGGGGGACATGTCTAAACAACCACTGGTGCCCCACACCCCACATCCTCCTCTGGGACCCTGAGGTGGGCATGTGGTCTCAGAATGGGTGCACAGAGCTGGAGAAGTGTAGGAGCACCAATAGGCAGTGGTAGCAGTGGGGACTTTACCAGGGTCTGGTTGGCGGAGAGCATAGTGGCATCAGTGCTGTCCCCGTGCAGAGGCACCAGTGGCATGGTGCCAAACTTCTGCTTGGCAAGGTCGGAGGAGGAGTGCCGGCGCATGATCACGGGTTGCAGGCCATCATGCTGTGTGCAAGGACAGGGCAGGGAGGGAGGTCATGTCAGGCTGCCCTGCAAACCCTCTCCCAGCCCAGCCCAACCTAGCTGGGTGGCATGGCCAGTCTGCACCTACCTGAGCCTTGAGGATGCTGGTGGTCCAGTCCCACAGCTCAGCCTGCCCTGAGCACACCAGGTACCTGCAGAAGAGTCAGTTGAGAAACTGCAAGGGACCTGGGACAGTGGGGTCTACATCCTTTTGTCATCAAATTTGTGAACCTGGGGCTGTTGGGCACAACTATGCCCAGGAGGGCTGTACCTCCAAAACCCTTTGCATGCCCAAATCACTGCTTCAGGGCAAGGTGAGAACTCATTGGGCACTAATGGTTGTAGGTTGTCAAGCAGCATAGGCATGCAGCCATGCACACCTGGGCAGCCTGATGCTGGGTGCTTGAAAGATGCATCTTTCAGGGGTGCTAGGTGCTGGTGTGGTATGGAGATGGACTGCCCCTGGAGCCTGATCCCTGTCTTGTGCCAAGGAGCACGTGGCCCCACCAACCTGTCCTCCAAGGGCCCCAGCCAGGCATCAGCTCTGCCTTGACCTTCAGGGCCCTGGCTTTCCCATTCACATTCAAACTGGGGACAGATCTCAACAGTCACTCCGCCCTAGGATGGCAAGGGCAAATACTCACAGCTGCTGCTTGTCCAGGGTCAGTGTGAAACCCCACCTAGGGAGAGGAAGGGACAGGCTGTGGGGCAGCATTGCCAAGCTCACACACAGCCTGGGGTCCAGGATGGGAGGATGAGTTCTCCCCATGGGGGCAGGCTTGTCTCAGCTTTGTGCCCTGGTAGGATTGGCAAGCTCCCAGCACCTGGGTTTGTGAGCAGGGGGCAGGGGCTGGGAGATACATGCCCCAAGGTCACGGCCAGGGAAAGTCCCACTTACTGGGCTGGTGGCTTCAGCTTCTTCCTAATGCCCATGTAAATCTTGGCTGTGTCCAAGGGCCACTCACGCTCTGGCTTGGCACTCTGGGGAAGAAGATCCATTGGATCAGCCTAGCTTGGTGCCAGCGTCCCTGTGAGGAGCACAGCCACTACCATGCTACCGCTGTCCGCAGGCTTCCCTTCCCATCTGTCCTCCCACCCTTGGGTGCAGGTCCATCCCTGCAGCATCCCCTGGGTACCCTCTTCTCCTTGAGCAGCAGCAGCCTCCGGTCTCTGATGACGAAGTAGCGCTCCTGAAACTTGCTGCCCAGAAGCTTAGGGGGTTCTTCACGGCATTTCAGCAACCCACACTTGGGGGTTTCACGCTTGGCACCTGCCCAGTGAGGGGAAGATGAGGGTCAGGGGTGCTGGCAGCATATGAGGGTGGTTGGGGTTTTTCAGGGGGATCCCACTGTGGGTCTCAGGGGTATGGCCCTGATGGCTGCAAGGCAATGGTAAGGGGAAGCTCAGGAAGAGCTGCTCCCCTCTGGGGATACCTGTAGGGGCTGGGAGCCTTTGTGATTGCCTTACCTGTGAAGAGACAGCTGCCCTCACCGATGGGGACCTTCCTCACCAGCAGATATGCAGCACTGGGCTCTGGGAGTTTGCACCACTGCAAAGCTTGCTCCAGCACCTTCTCTTTGGGGTGCAGAGGCCGCTCTGGGGAAGCAGGGACACTCTCACAGCTGTGTCCCCTTCCCTTTCCCTGTGCCTCTGTCACTATCAGCAAGCTGCCTCACTCTGTATCCCACACCACCTCCTCACCAGCCCTGCCATACCACCACCACCATGCTCACCCAGCTCCCCATTCTCCAGGGCCTCAAAGGTCAGCCAGATATCCAGGCTGGCTGCCACATTACGCATCTCCAGGACCTGGTTGGTGAGTTCCTCTGCTGTCATCGTGGGGGACACCTATAGGCATATATACAGGGAGTTGTGGTGGGTGCTGGCAAGCTGGGTCCCAAGGGCATGCTGTCCCAGGAGCCTGCATCCTTCGTTACTTCCCCTACCCTGACCCTCCTTTGGGACTCACCTTCAGGGTGACACAGCAATCGGGCAGCTTCTGCTCCAGGTAAACCTCAATGATGAGGTCCCCTGCCTGTGAGAGCTGAGGGAAAAGCAGGTGGCATTGGTGCCATGCTGGCACAGGTGCTGTGCACATGCCCCCTCCCCAGAGGCTGGTGATGGTATCCCAGGGAGCTAGGACTGCTTCTCCCCTGGGCAGGAGCCTCAAGGTGATGGGTAAGGTAGGGGGAAGTCCTTCCTCAAATATCTGTCGTGGTATAGTAGGAACCCAGGGTGGGCATCTGGGAATGGTCCCACCCTCCAGCCCAGGAGGCCCTGAGTTGATGTGGGCTGAAAAACACATTCCTTGTACCTGAGTGTCTTTCCAGGTGGTGATCAGACTATTTTCCAGATCCATCTGGGATACCTGGTCCTCATCAATCTGCCAGAGGAAGGGTGCATATGGTGAGGAGGGAGACATATGGGACCAATGTCAAGTGGGATACAGCTCGAGGACCCTTGTCCAGGGTGGGGGGATGCAGGGCAAAGACAGTGTCGGAGGGTGGACAAGAGCCAGCATAGAGGATGCTGGCAAGGCCCCTTCTAGCCGCTTACGTTGAAGATGCTGACGTAGTTATCAATGAGGTCTTCCATCACCTTGACCTCATGCTCGCCTTTGCCATCTGTCTGGAAGAGGCTTGGTGCAAATAGTAGCGACAGGTTTTTGGTGCTCATCTGGTTGAGGTCAGCACATTTCTGCACCCTGGGACAAGGAGAACAGAGATGAGGGGCTGGCCTCACTGTGTATGGGTCTGTAGGCACTAACAAGCCCCCTCTGCCTCATGCAAACTCTTCTGAAAAACAGCCTGGTTTTCCCCAGCTATCCAGCAGTGGTAACTTGAAGCCTGGCAGTTTGTTTTTCAAGGACTTCAGCTCCATCAAACTAGACAAAAAACCTACCTTACAATCTGAGTCAGGGATGAAACATTTTTTCCCTCTCTTGTTTGAGCACTTGGTGATATTTATGATCTACAGGGATGTGTTCCCTAGTCACAAATCTCTACCTTGCTGTGGGATGAATTTAAGGTGTCCCAGAGCAGCATGCTGCAGCATGCCCCAGTATCAGCTGGGGTGATGGTGGGACAGAACATGGGCTAGCTCACAGGGATGGAACCCAGCATTCCTTGGGTGGGGGATAGACACACTTCAGGCTGGACTGTGCAGGGAGGTGGTCCACTGACCGGTAGAGGTGCCCAATGAGTGCAGCCAGGGTCTTGTAGTTGAGACGAGGCAGGTGATGAATGAGCTCCTTGTACCGCTCCAGGCGCTGGGGCTTTGAGGCAATTTCTGGGGGGAGGTAAACAAGCCATGAACTGATGTTGAATCCAGCAGATCCAGAGCTGACATGGCACTGGGACTGGTATCACGACCCTGCTGTGAGGAACATGAGCCCCAGGGGACCCTGTCAGGCAGTCCAGCATGGAAGCAGGGGTCAGGTGAAAGATATACCTGCAGCCTCCTTCCACTGTGGGTGCAGCTCCAGGGTGAAGACGGGGTCTTCCAACTCGCGAAAAAACCTCTTCAGCACATCTGTGACATCCTCAATAAAGTTGTCACTGATGCGCAGCTTGACATTGCGGGCATCCCGCCTAAACTCCTCCATCAGTACCTTGATCCGGGACTTGGCTCCGTTTTTGCGGTAAATCCCCTCATGACGCAGCCCTGGGACAGGAACAATGGGTCATGGGGGTCCAATCCTGTCCAGAGAATCCCCAGCGAGGCTTCTGCCTGGACTGACTGGCCACCCCACATGTACGTGAGGATGCTCCAGCCATGCCACTGCCACCCTGGGCTCACCATACTGTGTGATGAAAGCAATGCAGCTGTCCACGATGATGGGGATGTCTCCCCGGCTGAGCTGCTGGTCCCGCAGAGCATTACCCCGGCCCCCTGCTGATGCCTGGATGTCAGAGTACCATGCTGTTGAGTCTGCTCGTGACAAGCCCTGAAGGTAAAATGTCCTGAGAACAACAAGAATAAAAAAGAGAGAATGGAGGTTTCTGGGTGGGCAGGTTATCTCCTCCTGCCTGTGTGCACAGCTGGCTCTGGGAGTGAGGCATAGCCAGGATGAGTGGTCATAGGTGACCTGGGTAGGGGTGGTCTCTTTAAGCCACTTGGTCACAGCCCTGTAGTCCCACCAGTATTCCCACATTGTGTTTGGGATCAGCACTGACCCATGCATAAGCCTCTTTGCCTTAGGCAGCCTGCTGTAGTTGTTTGGCTCGTTCTCATGGCCAGGACTCACCTCCCCATCTCCACCAGGATCAGCAGCTCCTTTTTCTCCGGGGTCTCCATTGGGGGAACCAGACCTGCGTGGGGTGGACAAGTAGAGAGGTCAGAGCCATACATGGTCACCCACCACATGGTGCTTGTCCTGGGCTGCAACACAGCACTCACTGAGCTCCTGCAGCCGCCGGAGGTTGATGCTGTCCTCAGCCCCATCATCCTCGGTGGGGCAGATGAAGAGGTGAGCTTTCTGCAGGATGAAGAAGGCCTGCTGCCACCGCTCAGGGTTGAGCATGCACTTGTAGCGCAGCTGGCCCACACGCTGGAACTCATAGCCCAGCAGGCAGTGACAGCTCACCGGTGTGAACCACTACGGGATGGAACAAGAGACAAGCCAGATAAAGACAAGGCTTACCAGAGGCCCACCAGTAGCATGAGGTGCCAGGGACAGGGCTGGCTTACCTTGCCGATGGCGCTGGCCCAGGCTTGCAGTGTCTCAGGCCCATCAGTTCCCAGCTGCTGCACTTTTTCTCCAGTGAGGAAAAGCTCAAGAGTGAAGCGAAACCTGAAGAAGACAAACCAACCAATCAAGGCAGCCCCTACCCGGAACCTGTACCCAGAGCCAGACCAGACTATAACACCAAGCAGGGAGTGGCACCCATCCCTGCTCCCTGTATGCACACAGGCATTCCGGGCATGCAGGGGGATCATGGCTGGGGGTACCTTTCAGTGGGGCTGGGGCTGGTGAGTGCCTGGGTTCTGCTCACACCCATGGAGATGAGGTCCCCACTCGCAATGTGGCCTATGGGCTCGGTACATTTTTCAGTCTCAAAGAAGAGCAGGGTTCTCTCCAGGGAGCACCACGTGCGCTGAAAGTCTGTGGGATGGAGGAGTCAGTGGCACCAAAGTGGGTACCCTGCTGTCTGCCCCCCTGTGCTCCCCACACTTACCCTCTTTGCTCTTCTTGGTGCCTGGGAGCTTTGGGGTTGCTGTGGCTCGGTACAGATACCCACTGTGCTTCACCGGCTGGGTAATCTCATTGTAGACACCTTCCAGACCTGATTCCTGTGCACAGGGACTCCCTGTGGGGAGCAGCACTGAGAGTGGGGTGGGTGGTGCCCATCAAAGCATGGGCACCAGAGGGGCAAAAAAACACTCACAGGTGTAGGCAAGGGAGTGTGCCTGGCATAGAGGTCCCTGAAAAGGGACTCCACAGGAACTCATCTCAAAAGAAGGGTGCAGTAGGGCATGCAGGACCCCCAGGGAGCCACTGCCTTGGGTTGTGTTGTTGGGGGCAGGGGTAGGGACAAGGAGGACACTTCCCACCCCAGCCAGATGGGACTTAAAGGTCCTCATTACCTGAATGGTTCCTATGCCTTTTGCTTTCTGGTGCCCACCAAAAGTCAGCCCCTGGGACCACTTCACAGGCAGCAGGGTCAGCCTCCGAGGATGAGAAGAACTTCAGGATCGTTTTGAGCAGGGCTGGTCCTGCCACGGCAGTGCACAGTGCCTAGAGGAGACATGCACATGTAGGCACCATGTCCTGGCTCTTTGAGACCCCCAGCCTGCTGCCAGGGTCACTCAAAGGCAGGTAGGGGACAACCTCCCACCCGAATCTACAGGATCTGGTGTGAGAGTATGGGCTCACATAGCCAAGCAAGACAGGTGCAGAGCTCTAGGATGTTTCCTAGCACCTCAGCATCCTGCCCACATCCCAAGGTGGCCCCTACCTGGAGCAATTCCTCCTGAGTACCATAGTGGGGATGGGGCAGGCGGTACCGACCCTCCCGGTACTTGCGGTAGATGAAGTCTCGTCTCTGCTCAGCACTGGCATCTGGGTAGAGTGCCTCAGCAGCGGGAAGGCGAGCGGCCCAAAAGCGATTGGCTCGGTCATTTCCCAGCATGATAAAAAGCTGCAGGATTGTCCCATGGTCAAGGTGAGCAAAGGGCCAGCCAGGAGGAGCAGGATGCCTGGCACTTCCGCATCCTGAGAGAGACTGTGGAACTGCTGCCCTGCCTGGAGAAGCAGCATGGCCCCTGAGAACACAGTGCCAGCCCCAGCTTCATGCACAGAGTTCCTCTACCTGTACAATTTCATTGGACCAGACGCTGGTGTCAAGCTTCAGACTTTGCACCTTGGAAATGTTGGAGCCCAGGCTGCGGTGCTGCCCTGTGGGGAGTAGTAGAGTGAGAAACTCTTGATTCTGCCAGCAGAACCAGTACCCAAATTGCCATAACACAGCCAGCACCCTTTCTGACCAGACTGGCCCAGCCTACACCCACCTGGATGCCCAGAGATATGCACTGACCTGCACACTGCTTGCAGATGACAACGCACAGGTTGATGGATGCCCAGTCGGGACTCAGGGCACAGCAGTCTGCACAGTACTTGTTAGCTTTGTTGGACCAGATCTTCTCTGCTACCTCGTAGTCATAGAGCATCTCAGCTATGGCCTCCTGTAGGGCCTCCATCCACTCCCGCTTATCCCGCTCTGACTCTGCCACGAAGCTGTAAGCACCAACACAGCCAAAACTCAGGGGCCTGGAGAAACTAGCACTCAGCTGCCTGCATCTCACCCCACCCTGACTCGTGACATACCTGAATATTTTGGAGGGCGTAATGAGCTCAAAACTGCGGTTCTTCGCCTCACGAATGGTGGAGCCACGCATTTCGATGAAGCAGATTCCAATCCCCATTTTAAAGAACTGCAATTCAGAGTGACACTGGTGTTGGTTCTGCAGAGCTGTGGATGTGATGGATGCACCACCCCAGATATACTTATGCTGGGGCTGGAGTTGTGGAGCTGCAACCCTCAGCATCCCAACCCTGCTGTGCTGGACAAGCCAGACCTACTCCACTACATCTTCCTGCTATCTCATGGTGACTGGGTTAAAGAATTTTGCAAATACATTAATTGTGCCTTAAAATGAAAGGCAAGTTGTGCCCACAGCTCCTGAAACCCAGCCATTGCTGTGCCAACAGGGTGTCTGGTTCAGCCACAAACCTGCTCACTCTTGTACAGCCACATCTCAGGCAGGCTCAGGGCTGCAAACACCTTGGACTTCTGGCCCTTCAGCTCCAGAGTTCCTGACTTCTGGCAGTGGGCAGTGTTGGCGGGCCGGGGCCTGGACCCCACCAGATGTTGGTCCATCACCTTCTTCTGCAGTGTGGAACACCACTCATTCCTCTGGGCTGGGGAACAGGCATGAGGAAGCAAGTTTGAGCCCTTCCCAGTAGGCCTGGTGTGGATCAGAGCACCCAGCAGATATGGCATGGGAGAACTCCCCTCACTCATTGTGTATGCATGCCTTGGGGATGGGGTGAGACCTTCCTTTGGGATGTCCTGACTGGAGAAGGGAGGCAGGGACTGGTGGGCCCTGGCCCAGGTCTTCACTTACCCTCATTCTCTGCACGGAAGACAAAGATACGGTGGCTGGTGAAGACCTGGAACTTGTTGTCCTTGGTGGAGCGAGCCATCTCGATCACGGACAGGGGGATCACCCCCTTAGAGTAGGGCTCCTGGAACGAACCCCAGGAAGGATTATCTCCCGTTGCCCTTCCTGCCGTGCACCTCCATAACCTGGCCACCCCAGAACCTTGCTAGGCACACTGGTACTATAACTATGGGGTCAAGGGGATGTGGCGAGGGTGTCTGTAAGCTCCTATAGTAGTGGCTGCTCCAGGGCCATGCATGGTGCCCATTTCTGCACAGGTGCCACTAACATGGGATCAGCCCAGCTGGGTGTGCTATGAGACTGGGGCAGTGCTGGCTCCTTACAGAAGTACAAGATGAGGCAAAGGGGATAGGGCAGCTGACGTCATGTCACGGCACCCTG
Organism: Phoeniculus purpureus; assembly: GCA_028565055.1. Classification (NCBI taxonomy): domain Eukaryota; kingdom Metazoa; phylum Chordata; class Aves; order Bucerotiformes; family Phoeniculidae; genus Phoeniculus; species Phoeniculus purpureus. The sequence goes on from JAOXOE010000765.1 coordinate 932,918, forward strand.
CTTAAGTGGCATGGTGCAGTTCTCCACCCTACTTCCATCTTGCCCCTTTGTACCTTCTCACTGCTGAAGTACATCAGGTTCTTCCCATCAAAACGGACATAGCGTCTCTGGAAGACATAGTTCCTGTTGGGATGGCAGAAGAACGAGGCTGTTGGGAAGAGGACGATCCCCCTGAGGACTCCACATTGCTCAGAGGCCCATACTTCCCCCAAGAATGGCTGCACAGAGACCTTTGCAGCATGGCTGTGGCACCCAAGAGGGTCCTCCTGCTGTGGGGAATTCTGCCTGCTTCAGTAGCATGGTGATCAGCATGCCCACCTCACCAGCCTTGGCCAAGGGGGCTTTACCTATTGGTACTATCCCACGGGTGGGCACATACCCCTGTGGAGAGAGCTTGTCCAGCCAGCCGCTGAGCATGGTGGGTCGGGGCTCAGAGAGCGATGTGAAGCTGGCATAAGGGGAGATGGTGAGGTCATCCAGGACCTCATCTGTGTAGAGATGGGCTGGTAGGCTGAATGGGGTGCCCTCGTCCCGCGGTGCCTCCACGGTGGAGTATCCTTCTGTGTCATTCTGGATGATGCGCTCAATGAGCTGGGACCGGATCTCCTCACCCTGGCTCCTTCCCTCTCTGCTGCACTCACTGCTTGTCCTGTTAGAGATGGGGCTGTGAGAAGACAGGCTACCGTAGACCAGCTGCTCACTGTACAGTCCCTTTTGGGGATGTCTTACACTGTCCCTGGCCCCATCCTGAGCTATTCAGGGCAGGTGATGACATGGATGTTTCCATCTCTGTAAGTAGGCTGGGACAATAGCTTAGCACTCTTGGCTAACAGCAGCCCAAGGCTCAGCCAGCTCTATGTGATGACAAGACTGGGGGTAGCTGGCAAAATGGGCTTCCCCACCTTGTGTAGTACTACACAGGCCACCACACATCTCCAAAAACTTGGCATCACCTCCTTCCCCACTTTACAGGTAGAAAACTGAAGCCAGGCAGCTCCCCAGTCCCATATCCCTTCTCTACATCCACCAGCTGTAGTGGCACAGGTGCTCTCCTCATGGTGCTGGGTGTCCTGGCTGCCATGAATCTTATCCTGCCCATCACCATTTTACCTGGGCAGTTACCCTGTGGGCTGGTAGGACCACCAGACATTTTCTAGCATAGTTCCTTTTCAGGGAAAGGAAAATGTCTGGCTGAGAGGCCTGGGGAGAAGGGGCAAGCTCAGCAGTTTATTTTTATAATTTCCTTTTATTGTTATGGCTGCACAGTCTCACCAGGCCAGGCTGGGAGGTTTGACATGGCTTTCCAAGAAAAGGAGATGGATGCAAGAGCTCCACCAGCCTATCTGTCCACCCTGATCCCATTGCAAAGCATTTTGGCTGGACACAAGATCAGGTGGGAGGGTGCCATGAACGCTGGAAGGGCAGAGGAAGAAAAGCATTGGAGCTAGCTGATGGGGTCTATGAGCACAAAGCAAAAGGTCTTCAAAGGCTTTTCTGTCTTTTGTTCAAGAAACAAAACTACCTCAGTGCTTAGGCTGGGGGAAAAGATGTGTGAACTTCTGCATCTGACACTGCTGGCTGCTGCATCCCATCTTTTCTCAGCAAGACCAGGACAAAAAGTCCTTGGTAGGTCCACAGCTACAAGGGGCTGACTGATGCCCTCGGGATGCTCTGGATCCCAGCTCATTGGGAGATGCTGGATAGAGTCACTGACCAGCACCCAGCCCCACTCTGAACTGCTGACTCATGGCTCAGAGGCTCCGTGGCAGATTCCAATACTTCTGTTTACACAGGTCCTGTTCCCAGATATTTGCAGTTCCCCACCAACAGCCCATGCTGGCTCTCAAGTGGCTGCAGCATCTGGCAGGGACTCACATCTAGACCAGGAGATGGGCTGGACAAACCAACACTGGAGACAGGGGCATGGGGACTCACTGGCCAGCAAGGTCACGGCTAGAGCTGAAGGACACAGAGCTGCAGTTTGCCTCCTCCTCTCCAAGCAACACAGGAAAAGGAACCCTCCCCATTCGAAATGGGAAGAGCAGCTTTCCTTCCTCTTTCTGAGATGCTATCAGGAGTTATGGAAAGAACATTTCAGAAGCATTTTAAAGGCACCCCTCACAACCTTGCTGTCCTCCACAGTGAGACAGATCAGCAAATACTGATCTGATGATGCTGGAATCTTTGGAGGTTGCACATCTCTTCATTTGGAACTCAGAAGCAACCCATTTCTGAGCAATCCCTGTCCCTTGTGATATTTCTCTGCTCCCAGAGGAAAAATCCAAGCTCTGTTCTATGTTCAGGTGCCCAGTACCATTGGTACTGTCCCAGCTGTTCTTCCAGAGAACCTCTTGCAAGCACTGTTTCCCAAAGGATCACCCACTGGCATGTCTCTTCCTCATCCCTGAGCCCCTTGTCTCAGCTTGAGACTGTTGACCTCATCCTAGATTTCCTATCAGTGCTACAGTAGATGAAAAGCCACCTCCTCTCAACTGTCATCAGGGTTGTCCTGTGTCTCACTGGCATGCAAACCCCACATCATAAGCACAGTCCAGCCCCTACAGCTCAAAGTAGGTGATGCCTACCTGCATGCTTCTTGCTCCAGGTCCAGTTCCGACACTGCCTCGTAGCTCTGATCGAAGGAGATGCCAACAGCCTGGGAGAAGAGATACGTCAAATCTCCTCTCCTCTGTCCTCTCCCATCCCAGATTTCCTCAGCCTGCCTGGCCCACTGTGGGGGGGCTTAGTCTGTAGTCTGTGACCCACTACCCCTGCAGCAAATGTCAGCCAGGCACTGCCAGGCACCATGAGCTCCCAGCGGCAGCTCTCCCACCTTGCAGCAGCTGGTGGGATGCAGTGATGACAGGGGACAGCCACCACCGCCACAGTCTCTTCTCACCTTCTGCTCCTGGCATGGGGCTATGTTCCTGAAGATGGTCTCACTGTAGGGACTGACAGGATGCTCGCCAACCTCTGTGGGCAGAGACATGGGTGGGAAAGGCAGTCAGTGGGTCAGGGACCAGCAAGGATGGCCATCCCTGGAGAGGAATTTCCCCCTGTCCCCACACTGAGCTACCACAGCACTTCCCATCATCCAGTGTATCTGGCACAATACAAATGCCAGTGTGTGGGGCTGGACTCTGCCCTGGCCCAGGGATACACAGAGCCCTGAGTGAGGCAGGAGCATGGGGCAGGAAAGGCAGGGTGTGCAGGTGTTCAGCTTAACCCCTTTCCTTGGGGTCACCAGGAGGTCCCCACTGTTCACCAGCACCCTGGGGGCTCTCACCTGTCTTGCCAGTTGGTCTTTGTGGAATGGGGGGCAGGTTCTCTCCAGGCCAGTCAGGGCTGTTGGAAAACAGGAGAGGGGTTACTGTGGCTGTGGCCAGGATGGGGTAGGAGACTGCAGGGATTTTCCATCCTGCTTTCCCATCTGGTTTACATGGGCTGAAGGGTTAGCCTAACTGGGGTTGAGCCTGGCTTTATTCTGGGTATGTGCAGCATTCCCTTCCTGCTCCAAATACCCTTTTTGCTCTCTTCTTCCCATCCTGGGATTTGCTGGGTTGTGTTTCCAGGAGCTGCCAGATATTTTCCATTCCAGCTCATCCTGCTCTAACATCTCCTATCTGTCTCCCAGTAAGAGCCAGCCCCAGAACGCCCTTATCCACCCCCTCACCACACTGAGGAGCCCCAGCCCTGCTGACTGGGGTGCAGTGGAGGGGCAGCAGCTCCTGCCCAACTAGAATGAGCCATCCAGAGGTCTAGAGTCATGCTGTCAACTCACAGGGACCCCAGCTGCCCTGTGGAATTCCTCCATGCATAGTCTGGTATAGGCACAGGGAGGATGGTGAAAGTTTTGTCAGCACCCAGAGGCAGGCAAGGACAGGCTGGTGAGGGGGTCCCAGCTGTGGGCTCTCTCTCTGGGTCCTCATGTCTGGCTACACCGCACCCCCCTCTATGCTCCCCTGGAGCAAGGGAAAGCATCTGCTTACTCAGGTTTGTTGTCCGGCTGGATCAGTTCCTGTGGCGTCAGAGCCAGGGGCTCATCAAGACCCTGAAGATCATCCTCCCCTCCAAGGTCCTCAGTGGATGATGATGGTGGCTTGAGTCCTTCATAGATAACGTTGGACACCATCTCCAGTCTGCTCACTCCCGAGCCTGGCTGTGAGGCTGCCCTGGGGATTGGTGAGAGATCTCTCCTGGCTGGTGTGGTTGCAGTGGGTAGAGGAGGGTTGGATACTGAGTGATCCTCCAGCGTGCTCCCAGGGCTGGGTTCAGCTATCAGGACCCTGTGGCTATGCCGTGGTGGGACAGATGGAACAGACGGTAGAGATTTCTCTGATGCCTCTAGTGTTTGTCCATGATCCAGAGCCTGGAGGGTCCGTGTCCTCTCTCGAGCACTCTCCCGTGCTCGAAGCCGGGATAGTCCCATGCCCATGGCAACGGCCACCCCTGGACCAGCTGGTGGTGCTGGCCTGGGTTCTGGGATCTCCAAATCCGTGGAGCTCTCCCCTGGCACAAACCCCTCCAGTACTACAAAGGCTGCAGACACCTTATTGCTGCCTGGGCTGTGGGCTGGCACCGTGGCACATGCCAGTGGCACGGGCACTAGGCACTGTTCTGTCTTTGAGCGAGGGAAAACTGTCCGTGGCTTGGGAACCGGCTTTGCAAGGGGGTGAGCAGGGTCCTTCTCTAGAGGCAATGCCTGGGTGGGCACAGCAACGCACTGCTTTGTCCTAAAGGTGTCAGCAGCCCCTCCTGGCTCTGCTTTCATGGCATCCTTGCCCTCCTGGGGGGCACCCACGACCTCGACGGCTTGTATATATGTGTCTCCTGCTGTGGGTCCCACTTGAGACTTACTAAGCATCAGAGTTTGCTGCACCAAGTTCAAGATCCTTTTGCGGTGCCCAGTGGCAGTGATGCCGATCTGCTGCAGGTGGTCACTGTCCAGAGAGGTGGTGTCTCTGGCCACATGGTAGCCATGCTGCTTGAAGACATCCTGGTACCTCTCCAAGTGGATGGTGGCCAGCCAGTCTGCGATATCCAAGTCAGGAGCGCACGGGGAGCTCATGGCCCTGGGTGCCTCTCTGACAGCCGTTCAGCCCATCATCTGTGGAAGGAGGAGAGAAAGGGAGTGAGAAGGCAGGAAGACGGGAGAGGAAGGTTCAGAAGCCGTGGAGGGCTCAGATCCCTTGGGTGGGAGCTTTGTATACTCCTGATGGTCCCCCTACCTTGCCGCTCTCCTCGGAGTCACTCACCTCCCAGCTCGAGAAGTCAGCATCCTGTTGTTCCTCAGCTCCAAGTCTCTATGCCCCTCCCCTGAGCTGCCGGATTGTGGCCCCGCTTTGTCGGTGAGGCTGTGACCCAAGCCCAGACAGGAACCGAGCAGTGGGGTGCTCACCGGGGAGTGAGTGATTGAGTAGCTGCCGGGTGCTGGGGCGTCCTGGGCTCTGTCACACACGGCAGGAGGACGAGAGGTGGAGAAGCCGAGGGGCTCTCCAGGCGGAGGGGGCTGCCTGGAGCAGATAACGGGGCCTCCCAGGGGAAGATACCCTGTGCTGGCCAGTTTGGGGAGGGCTCTGTGGCCGGAAGAGCCAGACCATAATCTCTTTCTGTCACTGCTGGTGAGGGCATGAGAGAGGTCAGCATGACTCATGAGCAGGCAGAGCAGGGACAGCCTCCCACCCACCCTCAAGCCGGATGGGTCCCTGTGCCCTGCTGCCATCACCCACAGCTTGAAACAGAGGGGTAAAGCCCCTTGGAGTGCGAAGTCCTGCTCTGCTGGGAACCCTCATCTCCAAATTATTTGCTGTCACTTGCAAGGGATAGAGCTATGGGCTGTTTGTGGAGCGCTGAGATCCTTTTTCCCATGAATCACCCTGCTCCACATTAAACCATCTGTGCTGACTGTGCTGCCACTGGATCTTTTTCCAGTTCCTCCATTTCCCTCTATTGTTTGCTGCAGGCTTCCTTCCTGCTGCTTGCACGCTCCCACGCATCCCCTGCCCCCTCCCTCAGGAGCTGTGTCCTGGATTGCTGAGGAACAGCCAGGCCAGGGTCCTTTCTGCATGAGTCCCAGCGCCCCTGCAGATTGTTGCTTGCCTGGGCGAGTGTTGGGTGTGTGCCCCAGGGATGTGAGGATGGGCTCGTGTGCTGGCAGAGGTAGTGTTGCCCCTAGGAGCACATGATGGAGGCTGCTGCCAGCCAGCACATGTGAACAGCGAGGCTTGTGTGTGCCCAGTGCTGTACAGTGTGCCCACGGGATTCCCCATGGGGCGAGTGGATGTGAGTTGTCATGCAATGAAAAGGGATGGTCTGGGCAGGCGATGGCCAAGAAGCTGGTGAGCGGGATGTGGGAAGGCGGACGTTCAGCTGGAAGGCTTCCTGTTCATATAGGACCTGCACAAAGGGCCAGGCTGGGGGGTTGTGGAGGGTGATGTCCTGTACTGGTGCCAGTTTTGTAACTCTGCCACAGAGTTAAAGGGCTGTACCCATTTCTGGTGTTGAAATTGAGCAATTTCGCCCTTTCTTGTACCTGTATCACCCTGAGGCATCTGCCAACAGCTTTGCCTGCTGCCTGCCCTGCCTGGGGCTTCTTCAAAGAGCTGGCTCCTGAGACTTCCCAATGCCTGGGCAGCGGACACTGGAGTCATACTGGACACTGGGCTGTTAGGTGGGACTTTGGGGCAATCTGACTGTGCCTGCAGGCAGCGGTGGCACTTCACATGGTGATGGGCATCCAGCTTGTCCCTGCAAACCCATGTATACCAGCTGGTGTAGTGGGGGGAAGCGAGCATGGGTTGCCATAGTCCTGCTCTTTCCCCCATTCTATCCCTAGGTCTGTCCCATCCATCCCCTACCGCCCTCAGAGTTCTCCCTCACCTCTTGCCCCATAGCGTGGTCCACGGCGCTGGTGGAGTAGCATGGTAGCAGTGCTACTGCAGGCTTCATGGGTGATGCCCTGCTCGGGGCTCCAGGTTGATGCTAAGATGTCCCTGCCAGTCCCTGGGCTCAGTCTGCAGACACAGGCAGGCAGCTTGGCAGGAACTCCTGCTGATGCTGGCAGGCGTTGAAGCACCCAACCCACGCCTCCCACTGCTGGTCCCTCCTCCAGACCAACCCTCTGGTCCCCATCCCTGTCCCAATCTCCTGTCCTGCCCCTTCCTGGACATGATCCTGCCCCACAGTTTGCCTCTGGTCTAGCTGCCCTGTGTTCTGCCTCTAAGCCAGACCCTGCTCTCCTTGAGGGACTGCCCCCCATCCTCCTTGCTCACCCCCTCATCCTGCTTCTATCACCTTTCCAGCAAATGTCCTGCTCCCCACCTTGCTATGATGGGGGAAACAGTCCTCCCCAAGGCCCAAACCCTGAGACTGTGCTGCTGAAGGAGATCCTTGGACTTCCTCAGTGCATTTGGCTCTAGCAGCTGCTTCTACCCATGGATGCATGACCTGGGACTGTCCCATGACATGGGACTGGCAGGGTGCAGTTCTGCCAAACTGGAGAAAGCACACTGAAAAAGTTCATGCTGGTGAGGGGACTTTGGAGCACTGATGTTGTGCCTGATTGAGTGAATTGTTTGGAACACAAAACCTCTTCGCTGCAGTGATGCTGGGGATGCAGCACCTCATCCCACTGCTGGTGTCCCATAACAAAGGATGTGTTCAGTGAGATGAGAAGCAGGATGATGATGGGTTCTGGCATGGCAGGAGACATTGTGAGGGTTTATGTCCTGCAAGCAGCCCATCCCTCCACCACCATCCAACCTGGCTGCCTTTAACACAAGGCTTTCAACAAGAGCCCCAGTCTGGCTCTGCTGTTACTCAACCTTGCACATGAAGGATGTTTGGGGCTGATATCTCACATCACCCTTCAGCCCTTCTCTGCTGCTGATAACAAGGGTGATAATAACTTCCTGCCCTGTGAGGGTCCATCTCCCTGGGGACCCTTTGCTCCAGCTCAGGCTGGTCCTTCCCTTGCCCAAGATGCACCCAAAAGACATTGTAGGGGGCTGGAAACAGCAGAAGCCTCTGGTATGGGAGGACCACTCACTCTGTGAGTGCAGCTATGTGTGGAATGGCAGCTTCTCCTTATCACATATGTGCTCTTGTGAAGCAGAAGCTGAACTCAGTCTGAGCACAGCATGGTTTTTGTCTTCCTCCCCCTTTCCTACTAACTGCTTCAGTGGGGCATGAAGCATCCCTGCTGCTGGTTGCCCCATGGACCACCCTGTGGGTGGGGTGTGGAGACAGGTTGCAGGGACTCTTTCTGGGATTTAGCCTGCAGAAAAGGAGATATGCGGAGACCTGAGCTCTCTCTATAACTCCCTGACAGGAGACTGTAGCTGGTTTGGTGTCAGTCTGTTCCTTCAAGGAATAAGTGACACAACAAGAAGAAACAGCCTCAGGTTGTGCCAGGAGAGGTTTAGATTGGCCATGAGGAAAAATTTCTTCCCTGAAAGGGCTGTCAAAGCCTGGTGCAGGCTGCCCAGGGCAGTGGTAAAGTCCCCATCTCTGGCGTGATTAAAAAACCATACATATGTGCTGACATACGTGGTTTAGTGGTGACTTGGCAAAGCTAGTGAAATGGTTAAACTTAATGATCTTATAGGTCTCTTTCAACCACTCTGATTCTGTGATTCTATGACCCTCTGGCTCACATTGCAGACTCTGTCATCCCACTGGGCTCCCACCTTTGCCTGTTAAAGGAAACTGTTTGGCTATATATAGGCACTGCCGCTCACCGGAAGGTTGCTGAGGTCTGTGCTTGAGTGACTAGAGGGGCAGATAAAGTGTGCCAGTAGCACTGGTGGCAGTTCTCCTGCCACTGTTTTCATCTTGTCATGCTGGAGGTATTAGCACACTGTTGCATGGGGCCAGACCCTGACCCACCACTGCTTGGCATCCTGCAGCATCTCTGTCTATCCTTCAAGCACTTCTGCTGAGCCCCAGAAGCCAATGAGATTGCCCCTTCCCAGAGCTCAGCTGGGAAGACAGCCCAAGCCAGGACATCCCCCAACAGGGGACCACCTTGGAGCTAGACAGCTGATGTGGGGCTGTGTTAGTGGGAAGCAGGGCATAGCAGAGCACTAGGGCACTGGTAGGGCACTGGCAGCTGTGTGTTGCGGCTGAGTTGTTTCCTGAGGGCTTCCTATCGTCCCACTTTCTGCAACACAGGTTTCAAAGCCTCTGCTTGATCTCTTTGGTGCCTGCTAACCTGCTGATGCAATCTATATTTAAAGACTGTCGTGTCTATGGGTTCACACAGCAGGAGGGTCTTGCCTGCTCCCTGGAGGACACAGATATGTGGGATTGGAAAACGCCTCTTGGGTTGTAGGACTGAGCTTTATGAAGATGCTAATGAGGGATGGAGGAACCAGTGATCAAAGTGAATGCTGGATCCTTCCAGCTGTGTGTGGTTTGTTTGGTCCTTTGCCTTTCTGGAAGCACCCACGATGACACTGTTCCTCAGGATCCACATGTCCAGCTGCCTGTCCATCCCTCCATCCATCCCTACCTCTATCCATTCTTTCCATTTTTCCTCAATTTTCTCCTCCCTCCCTAGCCATCAGTCTTTGCTGCAACCTTGTGTAGCCTTTGCTCTACCTTCAGCCTCACACATATTTTATCATGCTGGGGAATGTGTGCAGTGAATGTGCGAGCATCTCCTGGGAGCAAGACAGGGAGAGGGACACTCAGGGCTCATACCTAGAATGCAAATGCCATGTGGAACAGATGGGAATGTGGCGCTGCGACTGAGCCCATAGAGTTTGCCAGGGCATTGCAGATAGCTGAGCCCCTGAGAAGGCTTGGTGAAGGTATGAGGAGGGTGAAGCTGGAGGCTATTGGGGTTGGAAACCTGGAGGACCTCTCCAGAGCCCTGCTAAAGGTCAGTCCATAAGTTAAGACTGGTTACCCAGGGGCTTCCTTCTGGGCTCAAGGTTCTAGTGTGGATGTTGGGGGCAAGAGTGGTCCAAAGATCTATCCATGGGCTCAGGAGAAGCAAAGCGTGAGAACCTTCAAATGGAGTCACATCCTTGCCCTGACAGGATACATTTGACACTGGGGCACTGGAGCTGTGCGTGAGCAGGATGGGGAACCCCTGCCATACTCCCCCTACCCCACATCCATCAGGGCATTGGCTGCCGTCACTGCCTCTGGACTAATCTCTCATCCAGCAGCAGCTTCCCGTTTCCTTTCCAATCTCTGCATCGTGGGGCGGCTCCTCTCTACTTGGGGCTGGGCAGGAAAATCCATGCAGCTGGGTTGTCATGTGGGGCTGCAGTTCCCATGTGTCTGGCCCTTGCCCCACTGGGCTGTGGGTCACTGGCTCTCCCAGCATCCTGGTGAGGACACCCAGTGGGCTCCAGTGTGCTACATACCTGCCCTCTCCCTCAGGTGCTTGGGGATACTGGGGATGCTGGTGCCAGATCCCCTTGCTATCTGTGCCAGAGGAAAGCCAGCGGTGGCACATCATTCAGTAAGAAATCACCATGCCAAGGCTCCTGGAATCCCATTGGGTCTAGGGCAGCCCTTTCCCCCAACCCCTCAGGTTTCACCGTGCTCCCTGATCGAGGTTATGCTGGTATCCGGCTCAGTGCAGTAGGTGGACCAGTGTCCTTGTCACCCCAGTGGCTCTTGTCGTCTCCATGCAGCTGATGCCACCACCACCCTGGCCATTCTGGGCAGCATCCTGGGCTGAAATGTCACTCACTACAGCACAGCCTTCTCTGGGGCTAACTGAGGAGCTGGGAGTCCCCACTGGCCAGCCTCTCTATGCTGAGGCAGCAGCTCCTCACACCTACTTAGGGCTGGATAAAAATAGCCCCACTGCAGACTGCAGAGCTGCTGTACAGCTTCTGCAGAGAAACATCTAGGGAACAAGAAGAAACAAATCCCATGTGGGGTGCTCTTCACCACAGAACCCTGTGGGCTCAAGGGTGCCATTGGGCTTTGTCCCATCAGGAAAGCACCCAGACATGTTTATCACCCTTGCTCTAGCTCTGCTTCCTTGCCTGATTATTTCAAGGTGTTATTTGGGCAGTTTGGGGCTGGATATGTCTTTCTGCAGGTAAAATCCTCCTCTGTCTGCTGACATGGTCAGCAGCACAGAGCAGGCAGGGACTTCTATCCTTGCCGTGAGCCCCATGTGCTGTGAGCAGGTGACCTGCACAGATCCTGCCCTTGGGTTTTCTGCATTTTCCCTGCAGAAGGAATGTCTTCGCCTACAGAACTCTGGTTGTGTGTCCAACACAGCTGCAAACTGTGGAAGATAGGCTGACATGATGGCCAGGGCCTCCTCTCCTCAGCACTTGGGCATATGTTTGACACTCAGCACAGGACACCTGTTGGGATGGCTAAAGGGGGACAGTGAGTATCTGCCTGAGATGTTGTGGTGGGCATCTGGATGAACACGGAAGGAAAAGCATAAGGTACGGGGGAAGCAAGCATGGGGCAGCAGCTGGAGGTGGGAGCATGGGTCAGGGTGACTAGGGACCATGGGGCTGTGTGCCCACACAGCTTTTGAGACACAGTGGCAGGTGGCTGTGAGAAGAGCTCTGTCTGTGAGAGCTGCTTACATGTCCTGGACATGTCCCTTAGTCTTTCCCTTGCTGGGACAGGTCTGGAGCTGAGCACTCCAGCTCCATCAGCAGTGACAGCCCCTGTTTGTTTGGCCTTGCACAAATCAATCCATCTAGGGAAGGAGCCACGGGGGAGTGTAGGGGTGAGAGGGTGGGTGGAAAATCCAGTGTTTTTCAGTGTATTCCCCCAGCAGTGTCTGTCTAGACTGACTTCCTATTGTTGGGTGGAAGATGACCTGTGCCCACACATGCTCACACGCAGGCGTGTGGGTGTGTGGAGCCCGGTACCCTCCTCTCCTGCCTCACTGCTGGCCAACTGGCTCCCTGCTGAGGGTCACCCCTGGATTCTGGCACTCCATGTCTGGACCAGCCCTCCTGTCTGACCCAGGTCTGTACAGTCTCAGAGTGGGCTTAGTGCCAGTTTCCTCACTGTCCTGTGCCAGCCCAAAGCCCTCTCGCACACAGACCAACCCCTTTATTGTTGTGCCAGAAACCACAGCAGCAGGAAACACCGAGAGAGTGGGGACAGATGCAGCCTAAGACTCCACTGCCATACACCATCGGTGGAAGGGGTCTCCAGAGCCGATGTGAGCCTGATGCCTAAGAGAGGACCTTGGAGGGCTCCCTGAAATGGGGGGCCACAAAAAATCGAGTGGGGCTTGGTGGGCTAAAATGGGTCCTGCTTTATTGCAGGACTGGCAGAGCCAGACCTCAGTCCAGAGAAGGTCAGTCCAAGCTGCTGCAAAGCCTGAGCAGGACCCCCATAAGCCCCCTACTTCTGGGCCTTTGAGGTACACCTGTAGAAGGTTTTACAGTGGCAAAGGGATATCCTGGTGCCAGGACAGCTCCTACCCACCCCACGAAGGGTTTCCCGTGTCTTGCCCTGCCCAGCTTCTCCTTGGGGCAGCCACTCCCACTGCCACCTTTATTTCCTGTGTGGGAACATCTCCAGGAGCCACCATGGGTGCAGGAGGAACCATGGTGCCTGTCCCTCCTTCTAGCAACCCATGCTGCAGGTTCCCATGGGACAGCACCCTGCTGTCCATGTAGGGGGTCTATGATGAAGGTATTGGAGAGCAGATGTGACTACTGGGGTGCAGGGGGCCAAATTCCTGTCTGAGCTCCCTGGTTTCTAAGCCCTGGTCGCAAAAGGGCCTCCCATGAGAGGGCAGAGGCGAGGACTCAGGCCTCATGGTCGCTGGTGCTCAGGTGTTCCTCAGACAGCCCTGTCTCATCGATGTTCTCCAGCGAGTCAGCGTGCTGCACCGAGAGCTCATCCAGGCTGACGCTAGGCAGTGTGTTCTGCTCCGGGTATACCCAGGGCTTGTATCCAGGGTCATGCTTGCGTTTCCACTCTGGGTACTTCAGCCCAGCCTTGTAGATCTTCTTCATTGCCTGTAGGTAGAGTGGGTACAGCCCATCACAGTGTCCCAAGTCCCCAGTGGGGGATGGAAACCCCATTTTGTGGGCAAAACTCCCAGCTCCCCCACTGCTTGCTTTTTGGAGGTGCTGGGAGGGGATGAGGTCCTGGCTTGGACCACATAACCCCAGCTGCATGCCCCCTGCATGCACTGCAAGTCCTGGGTCACACAGCACCCATCGTGCCCCTGCTTAGGAAGCAGCTCATCCCTGATGCATTTGCATCCCACTTCCGACTATATACCCTTGCTTACCTTTGGTGCCACAAACTGAGAGACACGGTTCACCACCCACTTTGGCAGCGACCCTGCAAGAGCCCAAAGCCCTATTACTCAGGCAGTCATGGGTACTCCAGGAGCCTACAGCGCCCTGTGCCAGACAGAGACCCCAGGGCTGATGGCACCTGCCCCATGCTGTGCCCTAGGAGGGAACTCCTTTATTCTCTGGTTTGTCCCCACTTCCCAGTGCCCTTTGGACCTCCAGGTGATGGAAAGCCAGAGTGAGTGAGGTCTAGGGTCACAATAGGACACTCTCCCCTCCTACTGGTACTTACCACGAGGGTCCACCTGGGTGAGATAATAGAGGACACAGGCACTGGCACCATTTGCCTTGATCAGGTAACCAGTCTGCAGGGAAACAGCCCTCACAAAATCCTTCCGGGGTGGGTATTTCTGCAGAAAGATACCATGTACCTCAGAGACAGCCCAACTCACTACCCACCCTTGCTAGGGCTGGGACACCCCCCACGTCCCAGGGGCTCACCGGGTGCTTGACACTGTAGTTAATGATCATGTAGTCATTGCCCAGGGGCAGCCAGGAGCGCAAGGTGACGAAATCCCGGTTCTTCAGGGGGCTTGGGCATTTCCCTGTGGACAGACCCCATTACACCTCAACCCATTGACCCCATCCACCCACCCACCCACAGGGCTTTGGGGTCTCTGGGGCTCCCTAGGGTCTGGGTGGCTACTCACAGGAGTAGTATCCCACGTCAGCATTAACAGTCAGGCGCCCGATGTCGTAGGTCTCAATCATGTTTGAATCCCATTTTTTGCGGTAGTGGGTGTCGTGCAGCACATCGTAAAGTGTCTCAGCAGGGACGTCCTTGCAGGAGATGCGAGTCTGTGGGGAGATGGGCAGTTGAGCAGGGATGCAGCACTCACCCCCAGAGCACAGAGCAATGCCCATGTGGGAAGAAGGACTTTAAGCTGTTCCTGTGTGCAGCAGCATGCTGCTTTGCTGCTATAAAGCCACAAGCACATGTGCCATGGAGGATGCCCTGCAGGCATGCTGTGCAGGGAAGCCCAGGCAAAGCCACCAGCCCTGCTGCCAGTATGTAGTGTGGTGCAAAGGCAAGAGGGCAGTGGGGGTAAAAGGACCCTCTGCCCTGATATGAAGCTGCCTAGTGGTTCAGACTCTGGTGCCTGGGTGCAAGAATCACAGAATCATGTGATGGTGGGAGTTGGAAGAGAACTCTGGAGATCATCTAGTCCAACTGTCCTGCTACAGCAAGATCAACTAGAGCAGATTGCCTAGGATGGTACCTTTGCAGGTTTTGAAAAGTCTCCATGACAGGAGATTCCACACCCTTTTTGGACAGCCTGTCCCAGGGCTTTTTGACCCTCAAAGTAAAAATGTTCTCATTTTCAGATGGAAACTCCTATGTTCCAGTTTGTGGCCATTGCCCCTTGTCCTGTCAGTGGGCACCACTAAGAAGAATCTAACTCCATCCTTTCGACCCTGAGCCCAGCCCTGTCTCCTCACCCCATGTTCCTGCAGGGTAAGCAATGAGATGTTCCTGCCCTGGCATGATGCTCTAGGGTGTGGGGTCCAGTCTGGGGTGGTTGGCAGGGCCCCAGCTGTAACAGGAGCCACGGAGCTGCCCAACTGCGTCGGCAAGTGAATTATTGATGAACCTGGCTGCCCTGCTCCTCTTCAATGCTGGGAGGAAGAAGATGTCATCTGCTCCTCTTTAAAGGCCTTGCATCTTTGATGAGATGTACAGTGGTACTGTGTAACTAGAGATGGGCCTCAGAACATGGCAGGTCCCATCAATCTCAGGCAAGCTTTCCCTGATGGCCTGGGTGATGGTTTCCGCTCAGCAAGCTGGACTTGTGCCCAGGACAGGCTTCAAGATGTGCTTCACTCCTTGGAGCACCACGGAGGAGAGTGTGGAAGCACTCATCCCCTTCCTCCTGCTCCCTCTCCTCCTGCTGCTGCTGCTGCATCAAGGTGAAGGATGCCTCCAGCTGGAGCTGGAGCTCATGATCTTCCTGGACTCATGGAAGCTCTGGCAGCAGCACCATCACAGTCTCACTCCCCCCAAATCCCCCACTAAAGCCTGTCCACCATCTCTCTCCAGCCACAGACAAACAGGTGCTGTGCAACCGCCACACCATGTGGTCATGTGGGACTGGCAAAGTACAGAGCCCTAAAACAGACCATCCACACTGTATTCACGTGGAAAAAAATTCAAAGCTACGACTGCTTGGGGACTGTCCCTGTGTTAGTGGAACAACTGGGACTCTTCTGACTCCCAAACTCTCAACTTGTGCAGCTCAGATCTTCCACACAGATCGGGTGGTATCTTCCATCTTCCATTTTGGGAAGGGTCTCTGGGCAGTGCTAACACCTGCAGCATGGCCAGGCCCTCTCCAGAGCACAGAAAAGCCTGCCATGGGAGACTATGGGAAACACTGTCAAGGTTTTTACTGAAGTCAGGGTACAGCACTTTTACCATTGTCCCATAGGCAGTGCTCTCATTGCAGGAGGATCTCAATCAGGCTGGTCAAGCATGATTTGCCCCTGGTATGTCACTGAGGCTTCTGTGACCACTGGCCTTGGACATTGTTCTCCATCATCTTCCCAGTGGTGGAGGTGACACAGCAGCCCAAAGTGTCCTTGAGCAACTTTCTTTCCCTTCTGGGAGATGGATGTGACATTTGCCTCTTCCCAGTTATCAGTGACCTCCTGCAGTCACTAGGACTTTTCAAAGAGACGTTGTCTGGACCTCTCAGCACCTCTGTGTGTGTCCTGCCTGGTGTGCATGCCAAAATGGATTAAGTGCTCCCTAATCGGGGGATTGGACTAGATGATCTTTTGAGGTCCCTTCCAATTCCTAATGATTTTATAATTCTATGACTCCTAGCACAGAGCTCTTCCCTGGCTGCAGGAGGTGTGTGTTGCAGCTACACCTCTAAAGAAAATGCTGCTGCTCCTCCTCACCTTGGCCCTGAAGGACCTCCATCCATAACAGCAGTGCAAACACTATGTGCCCAGTTCAATCTTTTGTCTCCCCAGCTGCATGCACTGTTGTGCAGGCACCAGACACAGGCTGCAAGATCCTTTTCCAGACTTGATGATATTGAAGGTCTTTTCCAACCTAAGCAATTCTGTGATTCTGTGAGTCACCATCTCCTCATGCCTTCCCTGCTCTTCAGGTCACAGTAACCCTTCCCTGATCGTGTTAGTTGAAAGATCTCTGTATCAGGTCGGATGGCCAGAACTTAAGACACTCTGGCCCTACATGCTTAGGCAGATCCTATCCCTACCCAACAGTCCTGATCCTTGGTGGCCAGAAAAGCCAAAGTCCTACCTGTGACACCAGCCATGGAGCCAAGCATTAACCCACAGGATGCTTCCATGCCAGGTT
This sequence comes from Phoeniculus purpureus, assembly GCA_028565055.1. Taxonomy (NCBI): domain Eukaryota; kingdom Metazoa; phylum Chordata; class Aves; order Bucerotiformes; family Phoeniculidae; genus Phoeniculus; species Phoeniculus purpureus. The sequence goes on from JAOXOE010000765.1 coordinate 949,562, forward strand.
TAATCCATGATGGGGGTCCTATATCCCTCAACCTCGCAGTCTTAATAGACTCAGGGTCCATCAAGACCTTGATGGACTCAAGGTTACCTGGCAGTGTCACTGGTGCCAGGCAGATGAGCAACAGGGTGCAACAACCTGAGGGACCGCTGAACTGTACTAATCCCTCTGCAGCATCCCAGATCCAGACTCTGGCGAGCAACAAATCTCCTGAGATACTATATGGGTGCTTCTAAACTCTCTGGAATGTTCATCCGACATGGGATATGAGATGATGTGCCCCAGGATGGTGTGGTGAGGGGAGAGGCAGCAGGAAGGCATCCCACCAGCCTGTCTCATGCCTGGGGGCTCCCAGCAAGGCCATCTCCATAATGCATTTGATCCCAGGGCCTTCCCCTTTACAGGCCCGCTGCAACGTGAGCCCACATGCATGGCAGGACACTGCAGGTCGAGAGGCTAATGCCATGGGGCAGGCAGTGAGAGCCTGCAGAGCAGCGTGCCAGCTGGGGAACCACCTCTGGAACTTAAGTCCCTAGCCCTGGCATTCAGGGCAGAAACATCCCCAGGCAGGCAGGACCGGGGTTCTGTGCACCCCCAGGAGAGCCCAGCACCCCAGGGATCCTCAGGAACAGCTGGAAACACAGCTGGAGCAGGGAAGGGCATCTGCTTACCTTGATTTTTTGCACGGTGCAGCTCTCCTCCTGGCCCTGACTCCACACGGTCACGCCAGCCTTGTTGTACCGACAGTGCCAGCCCTCCAGGCTCTCGCATTGATCCCTAAAGGAGCTGAAGTCAGAATCATCTGGGATATAAACCATCTCCCCTCCTCTGGACATGGGGCTGAGCTGCTGGACCCAGGGCGTGGGTGCTGGCTGTGGGCAGGCTCCTTCTGTTTCACTTCCCTGGGAAACCTGGCTCTGCCCTTGAGCTCTGCCTTGCGGGGAGCTTGCTGCAGCTCACATCATCCTCCAAGCCCTGAGCCTGTGCCCCTACAGTAGGCACTGGCCACTGATGCAAAATAGGATGGGCAAAGACCTCCAGCCACCCTGGCCACGCTGTGTCACGCAGAGCAGCGGGGAGGAAGGCTCCTTCCCTGCAGTTGCTATCGCAGCTGCTGGGAGCTCAGATGTCTTCTCCGTCTGGCTAACCAGGATCACATTTCTCTCTGGCTGGCTGGCAGCTCCTCTATTATTCAGCAGGTAGCAGCACGCAGGTGACTCTCTTTTCAGGGCAGAGCTGCCCCCGGCTCCCTGAGCCCCCAGTCCCTGGTCTCCCCTCACTGACACTCTGGCAATCTCTGTGCCTGACTGCAGCACCAGTTCATTGGCAGGATCAGCTGATCTCCTGCTGAAAGCATCAGCCAGGCCTCCCAGCAGTGCAGTGGAAACAATAGGCTTCAGCATTGGAGGGATGTGGGTCTTGGCGTGCCTGGGAAGGGGCCACTGTCCAGTACACAGAACTATGGCTGTCAAGGTGTTTTGGGTCTCTGGGGTAGACAATTGGAATAGGGAAGGGAAAGAATTTGATCACTGGGTTCATTTTGCCCTCATTTTGCTCTTCAAGATCCTGGAGATGCTGATGGGAAGAAAACCTTGGAGGTCTTTAGCCCACCCCTGTGCTTGGAAATGCAGCATCACCAGCAAAGTGTAAGGTCACCCATGGCTTTACTGAGTTGTGTCTTGCAGGTTGGCCTTGCTCCATTCCCCCAGTGGCATGTCCCACAGCAGCACCACATCTCCAGGGAAAAACACAGTAACTCCCACCATTCTACCTGGAGCTGCAACTGTTGTCTGTTGCCCTTTATCACATCTCATGCTCTCCTGATTGGGTCTGTCACCTTAGCATCTGCCTTTTGGGTAGCTGCAGGATGCTGGTAGATCCCAACCAATCCCTGTTTTAGCCCGAGGCTCCAGCCCTACCAGAAACATCTGCTGGTCCCTCTGCATCTCCTCCACCTGACCCTGAACTGGGGATGGGGGGGCCAGTCTGGGCACAGGAGCCAGCTGGGGGTTCCCTGGTGCTTTGCAGAGGAGACAACCCCTTCTCTCAGTCTGCTGGCCACACTCCTCTTCATGTCATCTGGAATGCTGCTGGCCCTATTTTTTCAGCCTTTTATTCAAGACCTTGTTTGGGACCTTGTCTCAGGTTCTTTCCACTGGACCCCACTTAACCCTTTGGTCCCCAGCCTGGGTGATACTTAGGGTTATCTGGTCTGTCTTATTGATGTCCACAAGGTTTCTTGCAGTCTGTCTGGACTGGGGCTCTGCCATTTGCTGCATACCCATTCCTCTTAGTTCAGCCTCACCTGCAAAGTAAGTGAGACCAAAGTCAGACCCCATCCAACCTTCTCAAGAGAATTGGACATGTCCCTGGAGGATAAGCATGACGGCATGGACAAAAACTTATGGAATGGGGAACAGAGAGAAAGCTGGAGAGCTGCAGCTGCTCACATTCTTGCCTGGGGAGGGAGGCAGCTGCAGGCTGCAGCTGCCCATGCTGTAGCACGGTGGGCTGAGCAGCCGCTGTTCCATGCAGACTGGCTCATCATGAGGCTGCGTGCTTCACAGCTTGGCTTATTCTGGGTGCCAGGTGCTATGCTTGGCTAAAGAGCTGCCACAGTGTGCAGGGAGCAGCAGATCCTGAGTTGGGGACAGTGCAGAGGAAAGACCTTGGTGTGGCCTTGAGGCTGGGGAGCAGCAAGCAAACAAGGCCAGATGGATTTAGGATGTAGAGTTGTCTAACACCATTGTTGCAGTGTCCCATAGGGTGCACAGGGGTGTGTGTGAGAGCATTTGCACTCTTGTCTGTCCACATGCAAGTGTGGGCAGTCACCTCAGCCTATGTAAGAACCAGACATAGCCTGGACAGTCCACATGTGGTTGTGTGAGGGATGGTAGAACCTGAGTATGGGAGCTTTATAGCTCCCAAACATGTTCATGGGCTGAAAGAAGAGAGGATACTGCAGTCCTGGAGATGGAGGCACTCCAACAGGCAAGGAACAGATTGATTGCCTAGCATCATTGAAGCGGGACTGAGCCCTGCCTGGCCACATTTCTTTCTGCACGAAGGATATGGGAGCATTTCCCTCCTTGGTTGGACAGGCTGGAAACTTTAATACAAAATTGTCTCTTCTGCAGCAGCCCCTGAGTTCAGTGTTCAAGCTGAACAATGGTGCAGCCACCTAACATATTACTAACATCATGAGATCTTATTGACCACCATTGCATGTGTCACTATCTGAGATGAGTTGGATTCCCATGACCCTTGCCCTTGCAGGTGCTAAGGGCTCTAAACAATCTCATTTACCACCGTCCTTGGCTCTTGGGATGAGGGTCTTGGTTGATGCTGCTTGAAGTCTTCACACTTGAAGGGAGAAAAAGTGACTGTAAGTAAATCTAACGTCACACATTAATGTTACCTTGGCTCTGTCATAGTATTTAATGAACACAGATTATCAAATGTCCTGTGGCTGGAACCACCTTGAGTTTCTGGACAGGCAGTGGCTAACTCAGGATCAATGTTGCAGTGTGTCCCTGAAGCATGCCAACACCATCCTTCTCATCCTCTACAGAGGAAGTGTGAGGAGCTCAGCAGTAGGGAAGGAGGAAGTAAGAAGGGATGATTCTCTGGAGGCATCAGAGCTGCCACCTTAGCAAAACCTTAAAGTTGGCTTCTAGAGGTGTATTTTGCACAAATATTGTGACAAGGAGCTGGCTGGGCTCTGGGTGCATCCCTATGGCATGGTACATTCCAGGTCCCACTATTGGGGTTGGCTGAACCTGCACCCTGAGGTTAATGGTGTAACCCCATTATCCTGCAACTGCTACTCTCTCACCACCCTGGCTTAGTAAGACAATGTTTTTTTCTTGGCTATGGGGTGCCAGCAGCTTGTGGTGACCCATGGGCTAACACTATAACTTTGCTCTTGTGTCTGTGCATTCCCAAGTGAGAAACACAGAATCAGTAGACAGGTTTGCACTTCACAAGGTTGTTCCATCTCTGGGATGTTCTCCCAAAGCACTGCTGAGACAGGTCCTGATCTTGGCCATGCTTTGGCACCACCCAGTGGGACCTGATGTGGGAGACAGTCATGCCAGCAGCCCTTGGGATCCCTGCATGACCTACAGCCACTAGATTCAACAGATAGGGCCTTTCCAGAGCCTAGTGGGGCCAGAGCATGCGGGGGGGGGTCCTGGATAGGGTACAAAAGGAGGACACAATTCTCATCCCAGCTGTGTCTGAACAAGGACTTTCTGGTGCCTTCCTCCTCCTCCTCCTCTGTTCGTTCTCCAGGTCAAAGTTACAAACTCTAAGTGTCTTTATGGACTCTAAAGTTGAGATGTAGGATTTACCTTCTGGGACTAGGGGCACAGGGCTTTGCATGTGAGTATTCACAGCTTGGATGTCTCAGCAAGACAAGTTTCTAGCCTCTCCAGAGCTGGAGAAGAGCTCAATCCCCTCTGCAGCAGCCTCTCTGCTCCTCTGAAAATTGACTTTGAAAGGCTTTGCAAATTGAAATGAAAAATGTTTTTCTTACAGAAAATCATTCTGCTTTGGCTTTATGTGAACTGTAGCACTGGCTCCCCTCAGATCCCTGTTCCACCAGGGTTTCTCTCCTGGGGAGCAAATGAGAGTTAGGAGGAAAAACTAAAGATGGGTGAGAGTCTCCTGGCCTGGAGAAACCCAGCTGGACTAAGTTGGAAGGATTACAGCTGTTACAAGTGAGATTGGGAAGGTGTTGAGCATCTGAGAGGCATCAGGCTATGTTTCCTTCCGTATGAGTTTCACACTAAGAAGTAGAAAAGCCAGGGAAAAGTAAGATCCTGACCCAGGAGTGGTGTAAGGCATGAAACCCCCTGGGGCTGCATGGAACACTGGGGAGACCCCAGACCCCTGGGATGCAGAAACCTCCAAGTCTGCCGAGTGTGATTCCAGACTCCCAGGGCTGCAGCCACTCACAGGGACCTCAGTGAGATCTCAAAGCCTCATGGCATGGCTGCAGAGATTTTCTTGGGCCCCAGTGACACCAGAGGCCTGTGGCTGAGACCTTAAAGCCCCGAAGCTGCAGGAATCACCAGGATACCGGTGAGACCCCAGAATCACCGTTCTGGAGGTGAAGGCTCGCTGGGTGTCTGGAAACACCCCAGAGACCCGAGGCTGCACAGAGCCCCAGCCATGTGTCCAGCCAACCCAACCAAGTGACAAACCACCCGCAGCTCTCTCCGGCGGTGCCACCCCCAAACGGGTGACACCCCCAAGCCATCTCCTCCGTGTCCAGGAACCCTGCCGTGCTGGTGGGTGTAGGCTGGTGATTGCCCACTGGGTGTCGCGCGCGCTCCACGGCAGGGACAGGGACCTGGGCGAGTGACCAGCTCCCGGGGCGGCCAGGGCAAGCGGACAAGCGGAGGGACAAAGGAAGCAGGCGACAACCGCAGCTCCCCTGCAGCCACCCCTCCAGGGTTGACACGTCCCCCTGCTCCACAGCGTTGTCCCCAGCTCCTCCCTGGGGAGGAGGATGCCTGGGGCTGTTTCTGACCTGAATCCTCCACACTGGTGCAAGGTGGGTGCTGGCTGTTCATCTATGTGTGCTCCCGGAGTGGCATCAGGAGTGGCTTTGCCCCCTCCTCTGTGTGTAGTGTCCCCCGCTGCTCAGAGATATTTTGTGACGCCCCGGACTTGCCAGCTCAAAGTAGGGTGGTTTGCAACCACAGGTTCAGGCTCTGGGGACATTTGGTGTTACTGGACCTTTTTAAAGGTCCCCAGGACAGTGGGCATGCTGGGTGCACCCTTCTCTAAGTGCCAAGTTATTCAGAGAGGGCACCCCCCACAAATTTTGCCATAAAGCAGAGGATGGGATGAAACCCCATAAAATTTCCTCTTCCTCCTTGCTCCTACCTTGCACTGCCATTGCATCCTTCTTGCTCTTGGCAGGGTCCAAACAGCTGAGCCCACCCACAGTGGCCTCCTCAGCCACCTCAAGCCCTCCCAGAGATGGGGACAGGGCAGGGACAGCATAGGACCTTGCATCTAGGGACCACCAGCTCCAGAATTCTTCAGTACAGACCATTTCCTAGAACTTTGGGAGCTTCTGGCACTGATGGCAAAGCAGGAGTGGGCGGTAGGGGGGTTCCCAGGCACATTCCTGGGGTTGGCACAAGGGTTTGGGGTTCCCTGCTCACACACCCCATGGATTTCAGTCACTGCTATGCTCTCAAGAAACCCAGTGGAGGGCAATGTGTGAAATGGTCTCCCTCAGAGAGCAGGGAGGCAGATTCCACAGCAGGTCTGCCCCATCGCAAGTGGGTCAATAAGCTGAGCATGCACGAGTGGCTGACACTCATGTCCAGATACATCATTGTTGTGTCAGTGAAGTCTAGTGCAGAGCTTCTAAGATGATTGGGGGGCTGGAGCACCTTCCTTATAAGGAGAAGCTGAGAGAGCTAGGGCTGTTCAACCTGGAAAGGAGGAGACTGAGAAGAGATCTTGTTAATGCTTCTAAGTATCTAAAGGGCAAGTGTCAAAAGGATGTGACTAGGTTCTTCTCAGTGGTGCCCAGCAATAGGACAAGGGGCAATGGGCATAAATTGGAACATAGGAGATTCAGTGTGAACACAAGGAAAGACTTTTGGAGTCTCCCTTTCTGGAGACATTCAGTACTTGCCTGGACGTGTTTGTGTGTGATCTACTCTAGGACAACCTTCTGTAGCAGGGACTAGATGATCTCCAGAGATCCCTGACACATGGTACCATTCTATGATTCTATGATTCTACACTACCAGTTGGGTGGAAGAGCCTCATCTGACTGCTAGGTGTTGGTGCATGTGGCAGGGTCCTGAGACATGAGTGATGCAGTCAGGAGGGCAAGCACATGCGTGGATGCCACCATGGAGCACTGATGTGCTGCTGGCATCCTGCTACACACAGAGACGTCCACACACACCCTGAGTGCTGTGACTCCATGGATCTCCTGAGTACCTGTGCCCTTCTTTGGCATCCTACTCAGTATCCTACTACAATGTGTTCATGCCAGGGCAGGATCCTGTCTCAGAATGCTCCTTCAGCTGTGTCCATCCATGTAACAAGTCTAACACAGCATACTGTACAGTGATGTTCATCTGTCACGCACATTTGGCATGGATCTTGACACTCTTCAAAGGCTTCTTCTAAGTCCCCCACTCCCACCTCATGAAGTCTTCTTGTTGCATCCTGCTCCCCACTTGCTTCCTGCCACTATCTCTATACTGTGGCCCTCTGTTGCCTCTTTCCTAGCTCTTACACGGCCCCATTCTGCTTGTTTCTGCTTAATCCTTGCATTCAGAGCTGCTCAGGTGCCAGCTAGGTTGGTATCACCCCTGCCCTGTTTGCCCTAGAGCATCGCTCCCCATGCTGCTGGTTGTGCCAGCCTGGGACTCTGCATCAGCCCCTGGCTGCTCAAACCCCTGCTCTACTTCTCCACAGTTTTTCCCAGTCCTGCAGACAGTACTGTGGTACCCACAGCCTCACAGCTGCCAGACCAGGACTTGTTTGCACAGTGCCCCAGCCGGGCATTGAGATGATTTAAAAGAACTGTGAAAAATGTAGTTATTTTTCCTGCTTTCAGCTGCAAGTCAATACTCAGAGAAGGATGTTTAATTATCTTCGTCACCCTCCTAAATCTCTTTATGAGAAGGTTCGGCTGCAAATCTCGACATCATTTTGAAGATATTGCCTGGCGTAGAATACACAGCACAGTAAATTAGCTGGTTGGAGCAGGCATAGCTGCATCCTTCCGCACTGCTCTCCCCTTACCCTGTGGCACAGCTGTGCCACAGGGGTTGAGCTTAGGGATTGGGGCTGGTGTCCCTTCCAGGCATGGGCAGCAGCTGGTTGTCATACGCCTGTACATGCCCTATCCCCCTTGGGGCCTGGCTGCAGGCAGGCAATGCCACAGACTGGCAGCTCCTGTGGGGTCCAGGATCTGGCAGACTCCAGGGGACATGGGATAGCCAGGGCCACCCGGGGGGTGACCTCCTGAACTATGAAGCCCATCCTTCTCTCTGTGCCATGGCCCCCCTGCACAGCCTTGCTGAATCCCTTTGCAGATGCTTGCCCAGCTCTGGGGATGTTCCTGGAGGTAGGGATGTGATTACCAGGTGTCTGGCCCCTTCATGCTTGGCACAATTCCCCTGCAGTGGCCTAGTTTCACCGCTTGCTGAGAGATGGATCAGGATGGGACTGAAGCATCTGCACACCAAAGATTCTGGGTCCACCTGGCTGCAGTGAGTCTGCCCCAACACTCCCCATCCCTCCTCCTTGCATCTCATTGAGAGCAGATGGGAGAGTGGGTGGCTGTGCTGAGATCCTGTGTGAAGAGTGTCAGATGCTGCTGCCATCCTCAGGACAGGCTATACCAGACCACAAGTGCACTGCTGGGTGCTGTAGGTCAGTGAAGCCAGAGAATGAAGAACAGGTATAGCTATATAGCCCAACCCCTCCTCTGTTGGTGGACACTGAAAGTGTGATGCAGCCCCTCCCTCAACCCAGCAGCATCCCTGGCAGGCAGCACCCAGCACCCACCATACCCTAAGCCTCCTGTTCTCATGCAAAGCCAGACGAGGCACAGCTGGGCTGGAGGCCTGAGATATGCCAGAACAAAATGCCACCTTCCCGATAATGCCTTTTATTGGACTAGGTGACACGCAGGCTTTAGGGGGATCGCAGGAGAATCCTCTCGGCTCATCCTCAGAAAGGATTTCCACAGCCCTCCTGGCGGCTTGTCAGAGCTCGGCTGCAAGTCCCCAAAGGGTTATTACCTCTCTGTCTGCTGGGAGCTGAATGGCAGCCTTGCCCTGTGTTTGCTGCTTAGAAAGATTACGCTGCCTCTGAATAAGCTCTGTGGAGTGTGGCTGCCGACGCATCAGACAGGGGCTAATCAGAAAATTAGCAGGGGGAGAAAAGTTTGTGGCAGGAACTTATCTCCAGTGTGTGCACGTGTCGCTGTAGCCGGCACTGCTGCTCCTGCACCCAGCCCTGTCCCTCAACTGGGGTGCGCAAAACTTCCTGTTATTGCAGCAATGAAACCTGCTATAAATGCATGGTGTGAGGAGGTGTGTGTGCACTCACACATGCAGACATGGGCATTATATGCATGCATGGACCTGTACATGCATGTTCCTACACACAAGAATCATGGAGTCATAGACTGGTTTGCGCTGGAAGAGATATCCAGAACTCATTGAGTCCAGTCCCCTTGCAGTGAGCAGGGACATCTTCAGCTAGAGCAGGTAGCTCAGAGTGCTGTCCAACCTGACCTGGACTGGCTTCTGAGAATGGCTTCTCCCACCCCTCTGGGTGACCTGGGCCAGGGTCTCACCACTCTCCGCATAAAGAAATTCCTCCTTATCTCCAGTCTGAATGTCCCTCTTTCAGTTTCAAGCCATCACCCCTTGTCCTGTCACAACAGCCCCTGCTAAAAAGTCTATACCCAGCTTTCTTATTGGTCCCTTTAAGCACCAAAAGGCAGCAGTAAGATCTTCCCAGAGCCTTCGCCTCTCCAGCTGGAGATCCCCAGCTCTCTCAACCTGCCATCACAGCAGAGTGTTTTAGCCCTCACAACATTGTTGTGGCCTCCTCTGGCCCTACTCCAACAGGTCCCTGCCTCTGCTGTGATCAGGAGTCCAAAGCTGAATCCAGACCTGTGGGGGGATCTCACCAGAGCAGAGAGGCACAATCCCCTCCCTGACCTGCTCCCGTGCTGCTGGACACACAGCCCCAGACACGGGGAGCTTCTGGGCTGTGAGAGCATGTTGCCTGTTCATGTCCAGCTTTCCACTCACCATACATGTGTATATGAACTCACACAGACAAGCATATATGGCCACACATAGGTGCCTCCCCCTACCTGAGCAGCAGGTGGGGGACAGATGCTGCACCAAGCCTACTTTGTGCTGCTGATGCCATTCCCAGCAGGACAGATTCCCTCTGGTGTCACACCAGTACCCACACCTCAGTACTGTCCCAGGAAGCACTGTCTGACACTCCTGGGTGTCCCCCCCAGCCACCCTGTCCGGTGCCACAGGCAAGGGTGTAGGGCAGGTAGCAGTGCCTGGGTGGGGTGTGCAGGGGGTGATTAAAAGGCAACGTTTGTTTTATTTAAGCACAACTGTCAGGGAGAGTTACAGGGCACTGAGCTAGAAAATAGCATTTACTGAAACCACCTCCTGACACCCAGAGCACCAACCTTTGTAAACTTCATTAATGCCACATAGCGATATACAGGTCCAGCTACAGGGAGGACAGGGATCCCTCCCATCTCCCTAACCCCTGGCAGCCCTTTCATGGGGCCCCCAAATGCAGCTGTGTCCCAAGTGCAGGGGCTCTCTAGGGGGTGCCTGAGTCTCACACAACTCAGCACAATGGCATTGTGGTGATGGCGGTGGCACTGGAATCAGGGAGACATGGATCATGCTGGGATCCCTCAGGGCTGTGTCTGGTACCAGATGATGCCACCAGCTCCACTCTGCTACAGCCACGTTTTGGAGATGACCAGTCTAGCCATAGCAACAGTTGCTATGATTCCCTTTTCCGGTTCCCTTTTCTTGACTCCAATGACTTCCCAAGGCAGCTGTGGAGCTGCTGGGGATGTGTTTACAGGCAATTAAATCTCATTAATTGCACAGAAGCAACAGAGGCCCTGCGGCAATGCATGAGGGTGACTCCCACAGAGGAGGGAGGTGGACTGCTGGCACATTCAGGGAGATGTGGGGAGCAAGTGGAGGGACTGCACCCACCTGGGGTGAAGCAGGGCTGAGCTTGACCCAAAGAGATCCTGTAGCTGGCAACAGCTAGAGGACGGAGGATGTGTGTAGGTATCCAGCACTCACCCAGCAGCCCTGTGTTAGTTCCTAAATGGGTACCAAGCACTGTTAACACCAACCTCTGAGCATGGGAAAGAAGGTCAAGATCCCATCTGCCTCCTCCCTTGGAAGGTACCAGTCCCAGTGCTTTGCTGTAGGGGTGAGATCAGCTCTGCTCTCAGCAGGCTCAAGGCTATTGCCTGCACATGTCTGAGCAGAGCTGGCATGGGCAGGTGCTGAGATGCTGCTCCCGAGCTGCTGCACCTCGGAAAAACAATAGCAGTTGGTAGCAGGGGGAGTAAAACCTTCTCCAGAACGGATTGAAATGAAGCTTTGATTGGGAACAGATGCGAGAGATAAGGGGAGGAGGCAGGTACCTGTGTGGTTATGGCATGGGGCCAGCCATCAGTCCGCTCACAGTTCCTTGCTGCAGGGAAAGAAGTTGTCCCCAGAGGCATCTGGTGTTCAGCTTCCCATTGCCCTGCCTGATCCACGGCTGTTGGGATGCCTGGGCAGGCAGTGGTGATAGTGTTGAGAATGGGAGCGCCAGTACATTGGGATGCTAGATGGTGGGTGCATTCATGAGGTAATGGAGTGCTGGCAGAGGTGCTCAGGGACATGCTGCTCTTAGTGAGAGATGAAGAGTGGCTCAGAAGGGGCCTGACACTGCCCTGGCTCTCCTTCTATCCCATTATAGGACCATGCCCTGTTGGTCTCCCTCTCTGCCTGGCAGGGGCTGATGTGGGGAGTGGGATGGTGCAGGAGGCGTGTGGATCTGCTTGCTGGTGCATCTGGGCTCAGATAGGCAAGATGGAGTTGGGTGAAAAGAAACCACCCACCTGCCCTTTGGAGGCCCCCGAATTCCCCTGGCAAGATCAGGAGAAAGTCATCACCCACCCCTTAGGAGGTACAAGCCTTTTCCCTGCTAAAAGGGGAAGGGATGAGAATTCAGAATCCCTGCAAAGATGCAGACACTCACCCAGCTCCATGTCACCCTGCTGCTCAGCTGTGCTCTACCCCAGGGCTGAGCAAGAAGGAGCTGATACAGGGCTGCTCGCTGACCTGCAGGACCTGACCTAGAGCATAGAAGCAGCAGCTGGTAAATACTTATGTGAGCCAGAGAATCAGGGTGCCCAACACCCTGGGGAGCTGGGATGGGGTCCATCGTGCTTCTTGGCTGTGTTCATGCCTGGGTCACAGGCGGCAGCAGTGAGGGTGGGAGATGCTTGGCCTGTTTTAACTCTTTCTGTGGCATCATTGCCTGTGCTGCATGATTGCCATGGGGATGGGTCCCTGCACCCCCCACCATCCGCAGCAGATGCGGCAGGAGGCAATCGGTAGGCACACGCTGCGGAGCGGCGCTTTTCTTCTCTAATCTTCTTATTTCATTTTAGCATTTACAATACACCCAGCCGGTAATCCTGACATCAAACACGCCACGCGCACTTTCAAGCTGCACCGACGTCAGGCTGCGTGAGCGCTGGCAGGAGCTGCCAGCTCCGACGTCTCCAGATAACATGCAGAAAAAAGACAAGGAAAGCTGCCTCTGCAAGCACGATGAGCAGGCACAAGACACCACATCCTCCAGAGCCCTTGCCCAGCGGCCACCCACAAGGTAGCCCCTTGGGGCTGCAGGGTCTGTCCATTGGGGTGCCCTGGGTGCAGGACCCATGGGGTGCCTTTATAGCTGGCAGGGCTCAGTTGAGGTGGGTACTTGTGTTGTTCAAGGTGGGTTTTACCTCTAATAAAAGGATGGAGTCAAAGTCATCTGTGCTGGCTGCCCAGGGGGCAGGGCCAGACCTGGGTGATCCCACTGGTGGCCTCTTGAATGCCTTCCTCCCCTCTTTGCTGCACACCAGAACATGTTGGAGGCTTTTCCAAGCCTTCATCTTTGGAGCATCCTTCAATGACTGGACATGGGATCTGGACTTTGCCTGGGGTACCTGAGGATATTTGACTCTTCTCCTCTGTTGGATATCAGGTTCTGGGACAGAAATTTAGGTGGCAAACCCTGCCAGGGGAACATTTCCCTGCTCCCACTGGGTGCAGGGTAACACCTCTCTTGCCATAGTGAAATAGACCCACTGGTGTTTGCCAAGAACCCTGTGGTGGCTTTTCTGGTGTCCAGCATTGGACTGCCAGCTGCTGGGAAATTCCTGGAGTTTTCTTGGAGCTGAAAGGCTCAGTGCACCTGAATCAAGGAGAAGAACACAGAAGTAAAAAAACCTGATATAAACCATTTAACCCACCCTCAGGCCCCGGTGATACAACACTTGTCAGACTCCTTGAGGGTTGTTGCAGAGGGCACCCCTAGGCTCAGCAAGGCTTTGCCATGACAAAGCATCCTAGGTGGTGCCCTGTGTCCAGTTAGCTTTATCAGTCTCTTCCTCAGCTCATGCAGGAGGAATGAGCCTGGCTAACACATGCTCTGCCTTGTGCTGGCAGTGTCAGGGGATGTGAGGAACAAGAGCCTACCAAGGAGGGCAATGGTTTATGTCCTTGTGCAAAGTCCCATCCCTGCCAACCCTTTCCTTGAGGTGCCTGTATGGTGCCAGGTGGGCACTCACTGGGAGCAGCCCCAGCCCCGCTCTGCCTGGTGGAGGGTACTCACAAAGAATAGTCTTAGGTCTAAGCCTTGTCTCGATATTCGGGATTTAATCAGCAGTGAAGTAAGTAGCTTGCTGCTGCTTTTTTTTTCCTTCTAAGGCAGAGAAGAGCTGTGACTCAATAGGAATTAATTTGCCTAATTAGCATATTTGGGAAGCTCTTCCTCCTGTTGGGGGATTTCAGGGCTTGGGGACCCTCTTCTAAGGCTATGCTTGTTGAGTTGCTGCCTAGCACAATGCCTGGACACCCCTGTGTGCCTGATTGTGAGAGTATTGTCCTGTCTTCCTAGAGGATCTGACCTAGGATGCGGCTGCAGAGCATGATCCCATCACTGTGGTGGCCACCCACAGTGGGCACAGGGGATGCAGGGCAGGGGGCCAGCCGAGGGGTGCGGGAGCCAGCAAGTGACAGGGAAGATGAATGGTTTTAATCACACCGCTTACAGGGCAGCATCTGAAGTTTCGTGTAAGTTATGATAGTGACAGTTTGCACGAAAATTGTATTTCCAGGCTTCATTGACTGGCTTAATGAGAATCTTTACGTGTCAGATATTAAATTAAGAAATTAAAGAGCTGTTTCGGTGTGTATAGACTCCTTCCCTCGCACTGAGCTGCTTCTTCCAGATCAATCAGGAACGCGCCTCTAGAAAAGATGGGAGAAGCCTTTGATTTTCTGTCACTGGGGAAGTGAATCTAATACATGTTGGCACCTAATTCATGTTTTATTAAAAGCCATGAGGTGGATGCTGCTGGCCCCCACCTCTGCCCACTGCCTTCTCTCCACCCGCAATGGTCTGGGAGGTTGGAGCATCCTGGGCTTCACCATACTCAGATCTCCATGCTGCTCAGATGTCACATGGTGTCCCTGACACCAGCATCCCACAGCTCAGATGATGCTGAGCACCAAGACGATACAGGGCACAGTGTTCTCTGATGGGTGGGTGTTTCTCTGCTAGCCAGAAATTAAGGTTGGTTTGGGAATCCCCACACTGGGATCACTAGGTTGGAAAATAGTGAGGCTCTCCCACACTGGACCCCAGCTTTTACTTCTGTGCTGGCCGAGTTTAACCTGAATTCACTGATTGTTTTGGTCTTACCACCATTTTTTCCTGGAAATGTGTGCTTGGTCAATAGCTCACCAGCTAATGGGGAATGGAGAATATGTCACAGCCCTGGTGGGCGACTTGAATAATCAGAGGATGTAGAGAACGCCATGGTCACTGCCAGGCTCTTGGCATAGGGAATAGGAGTGATCAACCTGTGGATGATGGCACCCAGTGACGCCTGAGGCCAGCACCCTGGGTGATGGCACCCAGGGATAAATGCCCCCATTCAGAGGCATCTAGTGATGCTGAAGATCACCCCTAGGACAGGGATGTACTGGGAGAGTGCAGGTAAGTTGAGACACCGGTCAGCTCAGTGTGGTCTGGGAGGGAGCCTGCCTGGGATGACTTCCTTTTTCATGGTTCACTTGGTCCCTGTAACATGTCATGGAGGACACTGGGGCCACCTTGGTCCTTGGCATCATCTCAGGCATTGTCTCTCTTTGACCAGGAGCATGCCTGCATTGAGTCCTGCTGGCCTGGAGCTCTCCAAGCCCTCTCCCCACATTTCCACCTTTGAAAGATGAGTCTGAGGAGGGGAAGGCTGTTGTTGTTGCAAACTATCTGTCATGGCAATAAAAAAAAATCCCCTCCAGGCCCCTGAGCATGCCATCCATCTTCAGCTCCCCAAGCCAGCCCCGGCTTCTCCTTGTGCAGGCAAAGTTTGAGTAAAACAGCTTCATTTGGCACTAATATGAGCTGAGACATTGGTTGTGGTGTCAACTATTGATCTGCATCCTTACGGCTCTATCCGTCATTCAGGTTTTTTCATTTTTTGATATTAAAATTGGAAGGGATGAACCTCGCAGCAAACCAGGGCTGGGCTTGCTGTGCCTATTCTCGTACCTGAAGTCTCCCATTCTTTGCCCCAAATCCCCCCCTTTTTGTCCAAAATCTCCCCCTTCTAACCAAAATCCCTTTTATCCCCAAATTGTTCCCTTTTCTCAAAATCCTTCACTGCAAACCCTCCCTTTACTCAAAATCTCCTCTTTGCCCCAATAACCTTTCCTTTACCTAAAATCTTTGAGTACAACTTGTCCGTGGCCAGGGATCCCATGTGCCTGTAGAAGGCTGATCCCAATGTCCTTAGCCCTCTTCCTGCTTCTCATAGCACTGCTTCCATGGGACATGCACTGCTACAAACGTATATGTAGAGGATGCTGGAGCCACAGTGAACCCTGCAGTGATAGCTGGCTACTGGGATACCCACCAGGACAAGGATGAGGTTGGGACCATGATCCATATATGCTATAGGCCCCAAGAGATGGCCAGGCTGGCTGAGGTGCTATCCCTGCCCACGTAAGCCCATCCTGACAGCCAGGCATCCCGCTGCCCCTGCCTAAATGTCTCATTAAGGGGATTTGAGGGCTGCTGAGCTGGGCTGTAATCTGGTGCTTACCGGGCATTTGTTCCAGCGTCTCAGGCAGCCGGCAAAGGTCGTTGGATCTTTAATTACGCCAAGGCAAGCAGCGGGGAGGAAGGACGGCTGCAGGCATTGGGCAGGCAGCCCAAAAGCAGCAAGCAAGTAAGGCTAACGAGGGAAATGCTTTCTGCCCTCGGAGACTGTGGCAGACACAATAAGACTTCCCTGGGTGCTGTGGTCATGACCAGCCAACCCATCCCTTGGCTGCACCACTTTGGCTGGCATTGCTCTCTTCCTCCTGCACCACCGGCCCAGCCCGGTGCTTCTTACCTCCTTTCAACTCCTCCTGTGTCATAGAACATAGAGGGACCCGAGTCTGAAGGTAGCTGGGCTCACATTTCTGCACACTCAGTGCATGCAACATGAACATCTGGAGCACAACCTGCTTTCCTGGGCAGGTTTTGGGGCCACAGCTGACAGGGTGTGGGTGGTTGGATCTTAGCTAGGACAAGCCGAAGTCTCTGACTGACATAAATACTGGGACCTGCTGGGACCTTTTGTGTTCAGGCAAGGGCATGCATGCAGTCCCTGCCTGCACACGTATGTAGGGTGTGTGGGAGCACTGTGTGGGGTGTGTGTGCCCTGGTGCTGAGCATGGGCTGTCTGTGCACATACATACACCTTCCAGGGCTGGATATGTGTATGTGCATGCTGAACTGGTGCTGTGTTAGAGCATGTGAGTGGGTTTCTGAGTGTTGAACAACCTCAGAATGACGGAGGTGTGTATATGTTTTGTATCTGGGTGCAGTGACACACATGCAGCCTTTCAGCATGGAAGAAGGTTTATGAGAAAGATAGAGACAGGCTTTTTAGCAGGGACTGTTACATCAGGGCAAGGGGTGATGGTTTTAAATTGAAAGGGGAGATTTCAACCAGATAGAATGAAGAAATTGTTTACACTGAGGGTTGAGAGACCCTGGCCCACGTTGCCATCCCAGGAAACATTCCAGGTCAGGTTGGACCTTGGGGCTCTGCACAACTTGCTGTGGTTTCAGATGTCCCTGCTCACTGCAGGGGGTTGGACTAGATGAGCTTTGAATGTCCTTTCCAACCCAAACCCATCTGTGATTCCATACAGGCTGTGTTTTCACGTGCATGAGCCTATACCTCATATGCACACAGCTAAGGGATGTGTGCTCACTCCTGTACGTAAGCTGCTCTGTGTGACTGCTCAGGGCTTACAGGACATGGTGGGGAGGTGGTGTCGAGACATATGGTACTTGTTTGTGCTGGGGGAGGGGGCTGCAAGATGGTGCATGGCTGACAGAGCTCCAAAGAGCAAGTGACAGCAGGGTGGGAAGTATAGAAAGTCAGACAATTATCCCTCCCCTGTGCACAAGAGCCATCCCGCTCTGCCACGGTCATTAATGGACTGTCACATCCTGTGCTGACAGGTGGAGACCGGTGCCTGACATAGATTGGCAGGGAATGGGGCACTCTTTGGCTGCTGTGGTCATGGGGCAACAGGCAGGGATGGTGACAGGTGCTGCTGCCTCCCCCTGCCCACACACTCTGCCTCACTGCAGCCCCTTCCTACCCCCAAAATCTGCACCCATGTGCTGAGGAAGCTCTGTGATGGTTTGCAGCCCATCCCGTTGTCCCTACGGGTTGCAAAATGTGCTGAAAGGATGCAAAGGCTCTACTTCCTGCCCTGTTCTGCTGGGGATCTCTCCAGCCCCAGGTGTGTCCCCAGGGCTGGCTACAGCCTGAGTGCTAATGAGCCCGGATGCCAGGCAGGTTGGCTGACACCTTCAGCCGCCTCCTTGGGCCATCCCTGGGGGCTCACCAGCATCAGAGGTCCAAGATACCTCAGTACCATTTCTGCAGCATCCTCTGCCTCATTTCTGTACCTTATTTCTGGAGCATCCTCCTGCCTCTGCCCTACCATTTCTGGAGCATCTGTCTCAGCACCATTTCTGGAGCATCCTTTTGCTTTGGCTTGCCTTTTCTGGAGCACCCTCTGCTTCAGTATCACTGTTTCAAGAGCACCCTTCTGCCTCAGTCCTACCATTTATAGAGTAATCTCCCTCCTGCCTCAGCATCATAATTTCTGAAGCATTCTTGTACCTCACCCCCTATGTTCTGGATCATTCTTTATCTCAGCATCACCATTTCTCTGCATCACTGCAGACATGCCCCCGGTGCTAGCTCCAGCTCCTGACTCGAACCTTTGCAATAGCAAAGGACAGCTATTCCACACTTGCCTATCTCCTATCTCCCTTCCTTCCTCCCTTCCTCCCACATCTCTGCTTGCTTGCTCCCTTGAAGACACACGTCTAATCCGCTTGTTAGCCTATCCCTTCATCTAAAACCAATATGCAGCTGAATGCCGGAGATAATTAATTGATCAATTAGATAGAGAACTGCCTGTGCTCGCGCTGCATGCACGTGGAAGGGGAGGCTGTGTGGGTACCTCTGCCAGTGCCATCCCCCAGCACATGTCCCATGCCTGGATGAGCAGATGCTGCTGTGCTCACCCTGACACATGAGCTGTCTATTTGGAGGGTGTTGAGGCTGGGGGGATACACATCCCTCCTGCACCCCCTCTCATCTCCAGCACCCTGCCTCCTGCCAGCTTCTGGGGCACACCTGCAGGGGTCCCAACAGAGGGGAAAGGCCACCAACCACAGTGACCACAGCTTAGATGGCTGGGACCACCTGCCTGCCCAGACCCACTGCAGACCCACTGATGCCTCCCTGGTCCAGCATGGACACGGGCCATCTTGTCCCTGTGCCACATGTCCCAGAGCTGTGTGACACTGTGAGTATTTGGGGGTGCCAACTCTGTTCCCTTGCAGGGCGTGACAGCTTCAAATCATATCTGTGGCGTTCTGCCCATCTGTGGGTGCCCCACTACCACTCTCTCCCGCTGAGTGCTGCTGTGCATGGGTGCTTGAACCATTCTTGAGCACAAGGTGGGATATTGAGCTCCCAGGGGTACCTGGTGACAGAATGGGTGTCTGCAGCCATCCCAGAGCATGAGTGAGGACGTCAGGCACCTGGTGGGTCCCAGCAGCCAGGGTGGGGGACAGGCAGGTCTGGTGGGGAGGCAGGGTGCCATTGGGAAGTAAATAATGCAGCAAACCCGTGTCTACCAACCCCCCCTTTCCCAGTCTTTGAAAAGCAACACATTACCCTGATCTCCAGACATGAGTTTTTGTCACCAAACAGGGTGATGAGGAGACTTTGAAGCAAATACAAACACCAGGAAAGGGAATACATAAGAAGAGAGTCGTGTGTTCTCTTCAGAAAACAATTGTGGTGTCAACTACATGGAGCAGCTCTGCAGAGGGGGAGCTGCTAACCAGGAACCTGACAGCCCCAAACGCTGAGAAATTAGAATCAAAGTTTAAAAACCCCTCCCTTCACTGACAGTGCTCTGGTGCCTTCCCCACTCCTGGCCATAAGAATCCCAGGGTGCCTCTCTCACTCCTCCCTTTGCATCCCATACTGCCCCATGTGCCACGTGTGCACCCACCTCTGTGCCCCAATGGGTCCCCTGTGGTGGCACCCCCCGTGCCTACAGATGCCTCGCACACTCACTGCTTGCACACTCACTGCTTGCTCACATATGCCTTGCACACACCTGCCTTGCAAATTCACACCTTACAAATGTCACTCCTTCAATTCTACATATGTCCTACCTGTATGCTCCCCTTCTCCCTGACATTCCCCTTGAAGCAGCATAAACAACTATCTATCTGTATCTGTATATAAGGGCAGAGCTATATATAGTGTGGAAGACGTTACCCCTCTGTGGCAGGTCCCTCCCTGCAGCTGCCAGATTCTGCTTGGGCATTTAAAGTGTCTTGGTAATTTGGGCAGGATTTGAGGGGGTTTTCCCTTTGAGGAAAACACATGTCCTTAATGTGGAGTACTCTTCTTTACCCTCTTGGTGAGCTGAGGAAGGGCTGTATCCGAGGGCATGGTTGTCACTGGAGGTGGGGGTCCTGGGGGAGGCACCTCTGTGCAGCACACAGCCACCTCCTCACCTTCAGACACTCATGCACAAGCACTCTGTATGGTACTGCCACCCCAGGCACAACACATTGTTGCAGGACACGCATGCTCACCCCCTGCACAAACAGCCCCGCCAAGATCAATGACCCCTATATGTGCCTCTTCTCATCCCCACCATCACTTCTCAACCCTTTCCGCACTTCTGGATGTCAAATATTGCTCACACACCTCCACCCATGAAGACACATGAGCTTACACCCCCCAACCCTGCAGACACCTCTCCTCATTCCCTCCTTCCTGCTTTGCTCATTCCCCATCTGTCTGTCCATCCATCCATCCATCCATCCATCCATCCATCCATCCATCCATCCATCCATCTGACATGTTTCC
>JAOXOE010000765.1:970485-989988 GCA_028565055.1 Phoeniculus purpureus
TGCTCATTCCCCATCTGTCTGTCCGTCCATCCATCCATCCATCCATCCATCCATCCATCCATCCATCCATCTGACATGTTTCCATGCTTGATGCTGGGATGCTGGGCACTCTTCTCCTCCCTCTTTATCTCTGGCTCCCAGCTGTTCATTGCTCCTCCTCGCCGTTCCCTCCCTCCCTCCTTCTCCCCATCCCTCACTCCTGCAGCCTCCCGCTGTAGTTATCGCTCCCTCACACACATCCCTCCCTCCCTCCCTCCCTCCCTCCCTTAGCCCCTCTCACACGGTGCCCTTCCTTTTCATGTCCATCTTCGTTCCCATCCTCAAATTTCTTTCCACCCACTCTGCTTCCGCTGCCTCACCCCAGTACCTTGCTGTCTGGCCTCGCAGCTGCCACCCCACCAGCCACTCATGTCCCCTTGGCTCACGCGTTCCCTCGACATCCCCACTGTGCCCTGTTTTCACCTCACTGCTGCAGCCTTTAAAGTTTCAATCAGCGCTTGGCAGGGAGAGGCGGGGAAGGCTGCACCTCCCGCTCACAGCCCCGCGACGCTGCGCTGCCACTCTGAGAGCTCCCACCTTATAAATTTTACATTATCACCCTCTTTAAAGTATATAAAATAACTATTCATAAATTATTGAGGGGAAATTTAAAATACTACAAATGTTTATAAATGTTTATCAAGAGGTCTTCAGAAGTGAGCGCACAGAGTCTGAGTGACTTCCCATGGCTGGCAGGAGCACGCCAGCTGCCCTGCCCCTGTCCATGGGGGAATTTCAGTGGGACCACAAGCATGAGATCAGCACAAGCTCCCACAGCTGCTGTAACTCACATCCCTTTGGATGGCGAAGAACAAATTGCCACCCATGTACTATGTGTGTTCTGTGCCCAGGCAGCTCTGACCCTTCCCACTGCCTGCTGCTGTGTGACCCCTCTTCTGGGGCAGCCCCTGTGCAGGGGAAGGTGGCCTGTGCTGCTGAAGACATATTTTCCCCTGCTAGGGACTTTTTCTTCCTACTGGGGACATGTTCTGCCATGCTGGAGACTGTCCTATCCAGCTTAGGGACGTATTCTGTCCCCCAGCCCAGTGCCTGCTGTGCACTCAGGGCACAGGCTGGTTCAGGGTCCTCATCAAGGGACTGAGTGGTGCATGAACACAAACACTCTCATACACATGCACGGACATGGCATGGACATGGTACAACCTTGGCACAACTAGTGCAAGTGCCTCTACAGCTGTTGGAATGTTGGCAATGCTCTGGAAGCAGTGGCATGGTGGCATTCAGCCATGCCAGGATGCCAGCAGCAAGCGAGGAGGAGCATGTGGGATGTCATGAGCAGGACCTGTCCAACAGTCCCTTAGTAAATTCACGGGTGACGTCAAGTTGAGGGGGGGAGTGTTGATCTGCTGGAGGGACTGAGAATCCTGCAGAAAGATCTGGACAGGCTGGGTCAACGGGAAGAGGCCAACAGGATAAGGTTTAAAAGGGCCAAGGGCTGGGTCCTAACTTTGGCCACAATAACTCCATGCAGCTACAGACTAGGGGATGAGTGACTAGAGAGCAGCCTGGCAGAGAGTGATATGGGAGTACTGGTTGACAACCAATTGAGCAGGAGCCAGCAGTGGTGGCATAAAAGGCCAATGGCACCCTGGCTTGAATCAGCAATAGTGTGGCCAGCAGGGCTAGGCACGTAATTCTCCTCCTGTAGTGGACACTGGGGAGACCTCCCCTCAAGTACTGGGCCCCTCGCGTCAAGAAACAGATTGAGGGGCTGTAGCAGGTCCAGAGGAACAACGAGGCTGGGGAAGGGACTGGAGGGGAAGTCTGATGAGGAGAGGCTGAGGGAGCTGGGGATGTTTAGCCTGGAGGAGACTCAGGGGGGATTTTATCCCTTTCTCCAACTCCCTGAAGAGAGGTGGTAGTCAGATGGAAGTCGGGCTCTTTTCCCAGGCGACTAGTGACAGGACAAGAGGGCAGGGCCTGGAGCTCCCAGGGGAGGGTCAGGTTGGATGTTAGGAAGCCCCTCCTCGTGGAAGGGGTGATCAGACGCTGGAATGGACTGCCCAGGGCAGTGGTGGAGTCCCCATCGCTAGAAGTGTTTAAGAACAGACTGGATGTGGCATTTAGCACCCCGGTCTAGGCTGTGGTGATGCTAGGCCATAGGCTGGGCCTAATGATCTTAGAGGTCTTTTCCAGCCTCAATAATCCTGTGATTCTGTAATTGTGTGGCAAAAAGGTGGGGCACAGCACATCACCCCCTACTGGCACACACACTTGTGGTGCTTTCCTTGCAATCACAGCACCTCTGAGACTGGGCAGCTGGCATGGCATGGCACAGGCCTACTGATAAGGCACTGCCAAGCCTGGACAGGCTGCTTGGAACAGCATGGCACATTATGGCATGGCACAGCACTGCAAGGATGGCACTGCTGGGCCTGAGCGGGTTACATGGCACGGCACGACACTGCAGGGATGGAACCAGAAGGCCTTCTTGAAAGAGCTCCAGGAACTAGGGTTTGCCCACAGACAGCACAGAAGGGTGCCCGCAGGTGGGCTCTGCCAAAACACCTGCCCAAGGAGACACCAGTGCCCAGAACACGGGTGCCAGAGCTGCAACCTCATGCAAATCACTCTCATATGAAGATGGACAAAACCAAGGCTACTGGAAATCACAGAATTCTGGAGATGTCCTTTGATCTGGTCACCACAGGCAGACCAGTGGAGTCTGGATCCTATATCCACCACAGGAGGACCTGTGCCCCCCATAGCATGGCAAAGGAGCTCCGCCTGCAGTCCCAGGTCTGCCAAGTGTGCATAACTTGTGTGTGGATGCTCAGTGATCCTATAGCTTCCAACAGGAGCTGCCTGCAGGGATTGTGTTTAAAGCTCCAGCTGATTGGGGTAATCATGGGAGAGCAGAGTGCATTAGCCGTGGAGGTTTATAAAGGGAAATTAAAATAAAATTGGATGTGACAGAAAAGTACATGGAAAATTAGTATAAGAATATGAATATTTATGGCTGCAGGAGGGCGCACTGGGAAAGTGCTCCTCAGTGCTCCCTGTCACTCTCCCTGCTGTGGGTCTTAGGCAGGGCCCAGGGGCAACTCCCAGCACTGGGGCCAAGCTGCAGGTCTGGGCTGGCTGTGGTTGGCATGCCATGCTCCTGTCACCACCAATCTGCCTTCAGGGGGACCTTGGGGCATCCCAGTTGCATATCCCTGCATCCTGGGTGGCTGCAGGGCTGGCACATCCTGGTGTTCGTGGTGTCATTGGTGCTGGGGCACATGGCTGCTTCCACCACCACGAATGGCATGGAGATGGGGACAGATGCAGCTTGGGAGCACTGGTGGTGGCAGAGATGAAGGGGTTGGCACCATGTGGTGCTGGCACATGCTGAGGCTGCTCATGCAGGAATTAGGGCACTAGGACAGAGCTCAGCCTGCCAGGATGGCAGGGCACAGCTCTCCTCCTGCCCACTGGGGATCTGCCCACCCAGCTGAGCAGACATGTGCTGAAGAAGCCACCACTTTCCTGTGGACCCCCACCCAGAGCCCACAGCAACCCTGCCTTCCCTGTGGCGGGCTCTGTGCTGGACCCAGGGCCAGCAACCCCCTGTCCCCTCCTGCTGTCACACTTAGAAGCCATTAAAATAATTGAATGCTTTAAATATTCAGCGCTCAGCTTAAATATTCATCAGCAAAGTTATTCTGATTGCTAAACTGCATCAGCACAGGCTGGGAAATGGCTCATCTCAGCAGAGCTCCCCCCACCCCTGTGCACAGCCGGGTGCACCCCGACCCTCACGTGGGCACACAGGGGCGCCCAGGTGCTCACATGCTTATACACATGAGTATGCACACATGTGCATGAGTCCTTATGTATATGTGCACGTGTGCACCTCTGCACTGACACGCACATGTGTGCATGCAAACTGAGTGATGCCCACAGATGTGTTCCCAGTGCAGGCACTGGGAGCAGTGGGAGGCTCTGGGTGCTGGTTTGTGGCTGGCATTATCCATGTATTGTCACAGATTAAGGAGAGATTCATTAAAATATAGTAGTGGGAGATGTCTGGAGCTGAGCTCATCGACTGGGATGCTTTGAACCCTCTCGCCCACCTCAGCTGCTCCCCACTGGTGATGCAGCCCTTGCGGTGCTGCCAAGCCATTGCATGCTGGGGACAGGCAACAAAGAGGTGCCTTTGAACATGAAAGGAGGCTTTTCTCTCATCTTTACCCAGATGATCCAACCAGCTGGGCGGCAGCTTTACTCTTCCCAAGTGCCCACTGCATCATCCTATCCTTCCAGCTGCCTCCCAGCTTTGCAGTTCTGCAGATGCAGCACTTGCCAGAGTGATGGCAAGATTTGCCCAGTCTCAGCTGTTCCTCAGTGCCCTTAGCTCTGATGAGTGGGCAAGGCTTGCAGTGTACC
The DNA here is from genome assembly GCA_028565055.1 of Phoeniculus purpureus. Taxonomy (NCBI): domain Eukaryota; kingdom Metazoa; phylum Chordata; class Aves; order Bucerotiformes; family Phoeniculidae; genus Phoeniculus; species Phoeniculus purpureus. The sequence continues at coordinate 974,917 of JAOXOE010000765.1, forward strand.
TGCTGCTGTGTATTTTCTTGGCCCTCAAACGTTGATCACGATGGTCTGAACTGGCATTTGAAGAAGAGCACCAGTGGATCATCCCCTGCAAATCAACAGGACAAAGCAGAACCTGCTGGGAACCATAAGAGGGGTAAGAGCTCTGCACCAGACTGGGATTCTCAAGCTCCTCTTGTGTTCTGCCAAGCTTGACAGCACTGGTATAATCTTCCATTAGGAGACAGAAGATCATTGCTCCATACCTTTGTTCCTGGAATGGAGCAATTCAAATAAGAGAAAAGCAAGAGTACAATCAAGAGCTGCTATAACCCATGGCTGGAAGCAAAGGATGCCCTGAAACAAGGAAAATGACTTACCAGCAGCAGCAAAACCTCTGCCGATCTCCAGAGGTGGGTGAAACAGAGCCAAAATCAGGTTTTCTCCAATGTTCTGTCTCCAGCTGGCTGACAGGGAGGATGTTACATGTGGGTGCTGGTGCACCAGTGCGTTCCTGCCTGCATGTAGGTGTTGGAGAGCTGGAAACAGCCGTGGCAAAGCTCTGCAAACAGCACTGATAACATTGGTCCTAAAATACCTAAAGCAAGCTTTAGGTTTAAGCCATCTTGCTCCAAAGACAGCTCCTGCATACATTTCGCAGGCTGGAGTAGCATCGTTAATCCCAACAAATCACGTACTTTGCATCCACATTTGCCATTCAGACTCTCTCGGCAGCCAGCTGTGCCATTGAGGGGAGGGGGCTTGAGGCTCCCCAGTGTCCTGGGTGGTGGGATCCTGCTGGTGCCATAGCTCAGATGGACCCCAGAGCAGAGCAGACTGGGGCTGCCTGCATGCCCGGGCAGCTGCTGAGCACTGGGAAGGAGCCGTTGGTTCGTCTGATACGATTTAATCAGCCCTATAATTAGATTAATTTGTTGATTTGATAGCAACCCATTTTTCGCTGTTAGATTTGTTTATGTGTGTTTTATGCTTTGGTTTGGCAATAAAATAGGAACTGAGGAGGTGGGAAAGTCCTTCCCTGTGCCTGTGTTCTGCCCTTACAGGGTGTCTTGGCTGGGGATGGGCAGCCCGGGGCCCTGCTGATACCTGTTGTGTGGTAGGACGGCTTCTGTTGGGAAGTGCCCACAATAGGGATGGTGCATCTCGGTGGGGACAGGTGGAAGTATGTAGGATGGTCCGTGTGGCAGGAGGCATCCCAAGCTCTGAGCTGGGAGAAGACACAGGGACTGAGCAGCTGCAGCCCCCCACTTGCTCCTCACTGCCTGGGGTCTCTCTCAAAGGCCAGATCTGCTTGCCAAAGTGAGTTGTGTTTTGTTGTGGCCATGCAGCTGATACAGACCTGCTGCAGCCTTCCCAACTTGTTGGCAGAGGAGCTGCGGTCAGTCCCACCCCAGCCTCTGCCCTGCATCTGATAGCAGCATCCTCTCAAAGGAAAAAACTCACCTGCGGCAGGGTGGGAGATGTATGATGCGTCCCACCACCTAACGTGGCTGCCTGCTCCCAGGTGTAGGACCGCACAACCACGTCCTCAGGGCTGTCTCTGTGGCAATTTATTCCATCACCTCTTCGTCAGCTAATGTGTCACCACTGTGTGCTGGGCTCCTCGCAAAAGGAATCAGCTGAATAATTAAGATTAAATATAATGATTTTGGGGAGGGGTGTGGAAGGAAGGCAGGAGAGAAGTGGAGCGAACACGAAGGTTTGCCAGAGAAGCCGGTGTGAGGAGCTTTTTGATGGGCAGCTCCTTTGATCAGAGATCTGAATATAGCCCTCACGTTCTCTCCGTGTGAGCCCGCTGCTTAATTACCAAACGGCAGGAATCGTCTGAGTCCTCAGCACGTTGCTGTAATAGATTTCATCACGTCCAGCCTGGGGAAGGACATTGATTCTCCCCACAGCCGCAGACTCATGCTAAACATTGCATCCAATCAATTTTTTTTTCTCCCCCCCCCCCTTTTTCCTTTTTCTCATTTTTTTTCTTTTTAGAAAAAGGATAATATTCTTTATTTTCATTAAATCATTAATCAGGGAGAAATCTACATTTTTATCATTTCTATGGCTGGAGAGGAAGAGCGGAAAGTTACATTGCCATAGAAACCATTCCCTACCATTCTCAGCCTCGGAGCAGTCCCTCTTGTGCTGTCTCTTGTCAAAAGGCGTAATTGTTGCTCCTGATCTTCACTGCTCAATTAGCAGTGATGTCTCCCTTCAAGTTAATTGCTGGAGATGGGAGGAAGTAGGACAAATGTAACCTTTTAGATGAAAAGATCTCTTCTCCCCCCTCACTTCCCCGCCTTTCCTCGCTTGCATGTGCTCGAGGGCCCCTCTGCAGAGAGCTTGGGAGGGGGGAAGACCCACCAGCCCGGGTGGGAGTCATCACATGCTCCACCACTCCCACACAGCACCGGTCTGGGGACCCCTTCCCCATCTTTCTCATCCCTTTATAGAGGGCAGGACCCCTCTATATTCCAGCTCACTTCCCTCTGCCACTTCCAGCAGCATCACCACCAGCTCAGCCTCTCCCCAGTTACCAGTATCTCATGGGTTGGGGTGACCCTCATGGTCCTCCAGGATTGCCAGTCCAGTTTACTGAGCACTGTTCTATGCTGCAGCAGAGCTAGGATAGTCCTCCTGCACCTGGAGGGTTCACAACAACAGGGTGGCTGTGGCCTGGGAGCAAGGGAACTCATACATATGCCCAGGAATAAAAGCTGATGACACAAAGCAGGGCTAAACTGGTGACCAAGCAGCCATAGGTAGGAAAACAAGTGTGAGGTTTTCTTCCCACAGAAATAAACCCAAGAACACCAGTGCAGCTTGAAAATGTGTTTGATAGGTGCAGTGATCCTGGGAAGGAGGGGAGCTCAGAAATGCTGCCTGGGCCAACAGGGTTGTTTTAGCCTGGAGCAAAGACAGACAAGCCAGACAATACATTAAGGAGTGAAGAAGTGTGACAGCTGCCTGTGCTTTCACAGCCTGTAGAAGAGCCCTTAAATAACGACTGGAGTGTTTGTAAGACACAAATCGCTCCATTCAGGCACAATGTGGAGGGCACAGACCCATGCACTGCTGCCAAGTGTGTGCGGTGGCAGGGACAGGCAAGGACATAAATCCAAGAGTCACCCCAAAGCTGGGACTAGACAGCCTGGACAAATCTGCAACACTGGGGGCCCCTCCCCTTGTACCAGCTAATGAAACAAATGAGCTCTGGAAGTGCAGGATGGTGAAGGCAAAGGAGACAGATGGTTAACAGCAGCAGATGGAGAGTATGAGAGCATCCAAAGAGTTGTCCTGCAGCCAGGAGTTGGATGCAAGGAAAGAGGGTGTCATCACCCATGGGAGACATTGGGGCAGTCTGTCAACCCTGGAAGACTGTCAAGAAGGTCCAGGTAGCTCCAGCTAGCAGAGGCTGACAGCAAGGAGAGCCAATACAACCTTATGGCAGTTCTTTGCCCCAAACCTGCTGTCCCCAGATCCATTCTAAATCCTGGAGTTTCCCTTGCAGACCTTCTTCTTCCAGGGGCCTCACTTGACTTTTGCATAATGATCCCCTCTAATGTCCCCAGCTGTCCTAAAGTACCCTTGGTGTGGGGTTTTCCTGATGGTAGTGGGATCATGCACCTTTGAGGGCTGGCCTCTTCTGTAGCAGTGTCCTCGGGCACTTTGCCTTTCTGCAACATCTCCCTTGGAAGGATCCTGCTGCTCTGACAGCACAAAGAGCCCTCAAACCCTCACACCCTGCACTGCCTCCATCTGAGCTGCACTGCAGGAGGTTTCATCTAATTGAGAACCATAGGTACACAGCAAGGACAAGAGGACTGGATGGAAGGAGCCATCCAATCTCTTTTTCAGAGTGCTTCTGTCCTCGGTGCTAGATCCAGGCAGAACCACAGCTAGAAACTCCTCAAGGATGCTTCATGACCTTCTCTTGAGCTCAGCTGAGAGATATCCACCTCCCTCAGCACACCCAGGGCAGCATAACCAGCCCTTGTTAAGGGAAAAACCTTGCTATCACTCAGCAAACCACTTGAAAAGGATTCTGATGAGAGGAAGGTGAGCACGGTGTTCATGAGCACTGTTGTTACACCCAGCTCCAGGCTCGTTACCATCTGCGTAGATGTTCTAGACAGCAGAAGGGTTGGGAGCAAGTTGTGATGGTGATGAGACCAGCAGAAATAGCGAAGCATGCGGAGCTCTCACCTTGAGATAGTGACAAGGGACACTGGCACTGCTGCCCAGGCCTTGAGCAGGGGCAAGAGATGCTCACCAGCCCACAAAGAGATGATCCTGACTGCTAGGCTCTCCAGCTGTCATTTTGCCAAGTCAGACAGTAATTACTCACTTTCATCTCATGGAGTGGGGATCAGGGAAGTGAATCTTACAAAGCTGGAATTAGGTTACTCTCTCAGCTCCCATCACTTGCAAGACGTATTGCTGAGCGAATCCACCCCCAGATCCTGCTCTGTGGCAATCTCCACTTTACTCACCCAAGGCCACCATGTGTCTGCCTGGATGTTGCTAGCCTGAGCTCCTGTTCCAGAAATCATGTGCCCTAGGTCCTCCTTGCCTTGGTTTGCTGGCCCAAGACAAGTTCTCACCCCACCGCCATACATCAGCCCTGGGGCCACCATGCACATTCTGCCCTGGCCGTGCATGGAGCTTCTCTAATGTCTGTGATGCTCCTTGTGTAATGCTTGAGATGCTCTTGGAATTTTTTAAGCCAGAAGAAAAAAGCCATGTGAGGCATTGCGGGGCTGAGCAAGTGGAAGAATCACTCTAGGATGCTTCCCTGTGTGGATGAGCACTTCCCTCGCCCCTTGCCTCCGGAAGGCACGGAGGAGCAATCGGCAAGCTGGGGCTCAGCTCCCACTTCCCTTCCGCTGGATGCAAACAAGCCCTTAACATTTAAGCAAGTGCTTCTGCTTGTGGAGACATGCGGGGTGCCGAGAGCTCACTTCAGTGCACCTTGTGACTCACAACCTCTGCAAGAAGGTCAGAGAGGTGGGTGGTGGGGACAAGAGGACCCAGAGACATCAGGTAACTCCTATTCTGGCAGAAGAAGTGGTGGTAGTTGAAGGGACCTGTCACCCATCTGCCTGGGACCCGTCACCATCCCCTGGCTCCATCACTCCTGCCACAGCTGCAATTAAAGCTTACCCTGAGTCCTGCATTAATGTCAGGTTTGCATCTGATTTTCTCCTGCGCCAGGTAAGGAGGGGCCGGCAGGATTGGAGAAGGATCACACGTGGCAGCTTTTAATAGAAACCTGCCTGCCTGTCGCTGGCTTCTCATCATTCCTCTTGAAACATTTGCTAATTACCAACAAGCTAGTGTTTGTGTTTTGCGTGTGATGCTCCCCTCTGCAGCCTGTCTGCCCCTCCTCCTGGCCTGCACTCGCCCTCAGGAGGCTTCAGAGAAAGTGGGACTTGCATGGTGGGCTCCAGAAGGGTTGTAAAGATCTAGTTCCTTCTGCAGATGGACTCAGGGTCAGACCTTCCCATCATCAGACAAGGAGAGCTCCTCCGGATGTGTCTGGATAGTTAAACCCCATGGGTTAGAGTTTTGGGATCACATCAGCCACCCTCTCCCACACTGGAGAGTGGGTGCTGCTGGACCAGGACACTGCTGCCACCAGCTCTGCTCAGGCACCCATGCACCAGGGTCAGCCAGCCCTATCCATTGACCCTTCAGAGCCTTACCATGGGTCATGCCCAAGCTTCCAGGGAAACTGGGACTTGAGCAGTGACACGTGTTAACAGTTCTCATCTCCCAGCTGCTTTCCAGGGACCTGCCACCTTTTTCTCATGTGCTGGAGAAGCCTATGGGACAGTGAGCATTGTGGGACAGGGATGGGATGGGATGGGATGGGATGGGATGGGATGGAATGGGGACAGAGAAAGATAGTCCTAAGGGTCTCCAGCCACATGCGATCCTTCCTGGGGTAGCATGAGCCCAGGGACTGAGGGGAGGCATCAGATAGGGGAAAACAGGGTTGGGAAAGGGGCTGAAGACTTGTTTCAGAAGCATCCCTAAGAGACACAATGATGAATGATGCCACTTGTGAACCCCCCAAGGTGGAAGACTCCTGGAAGGGGTCCTTCCAGCCTCTGCCGGCCCCAGCAGCTCTCAGTTCCCCTGCATGTCTCCATTGCATGCAGAGTCCTGTGTTCCAGCAAGCTCCTATATATGGGGTCTCTGACAGCTCAGAGATGCTCCTTTCACCCTGGTGCAATCTTCTTCCTTCCTTCCACTGGCACCAGAGATGGTGAGGGGGTGGGAGAAGTGGGGGAGCTCTGTGGGAGACCCCAAACTTTCCCCACCCACCTCCTGAATGCCAAGGCTGCCAGGGCTTTGGTGTTTGGAAAGGGGCCAAGGCGGGTGCCTCCCAGCTCAGGGAGAGACCCCCCACAGCACCCAGCTCTGGGGGGGTTGGTGAGCTCCTGCTGCCACCCGGGTGACTGACAGCTCCCAGCCCCCTAGCCCACCTCCCCCCTTATCAATCCTCTGGGGAATTATTTATCCTGACAATAGCAATTGTCTGCATGGGCCCTTCCCCCTCCCCAGCACCTACCCCAACAAAGGAAATCATCCTGATATGAAAGGGAAAATTAAATTACCCCAATAAAGACTTAGTGCTGCTTTAATGACATCACCAGACTTAGGCGCTAATTAGCTGAGTACAAAGGAAGCTAAATGTGAAAACGTGAATTTTTGTTCCCTTTTCTCCTGTCGTAGAGTCTCAGGAGTGGGAGTCTTGGCAGGAATGGCAGGAGGAGATGTTCCTACCCGGCCGGGCGGCTGCGGGCGTGTGCCAGACTCCAGCAGCCTGCCACTGTCAAGTGCTCCCTATGGTTTTTGGGAGATGTGTAGAGCAGCTGGAGCCCATTTGGATCCAGTCTGGGATCCCTGGGGGGCCAGCGCTTGAATCCTGCTCCGTGCCATCCCTGGCAATGGCACTGTGCCCCTCTGCCTTGGGTGTGCAGCCACATGCTGCACTCCTCTGAGTTCACACATCCATATGCTTCATATGCCACAACCTCTCTGCTCAACTCCTACTTGCTGTGGCCAGTGTGCTCTGTGCTCACACAGCTTGTGTGCTGCAGATGTGCACACATGTCATGCAGTCATATCTCATGTTGTGCATGCAGCATGGCTGTATCCTACTCACCCTGTGCCTAAGCACACATATGTCTCATGCATGGAGCACCCACGTTTCCCATGCACTGTCCCACACCCTTGCTGCACACCCACAGCCTGCACACAGACAGCTCATGTGCCTCACGTTGTGTATAACACACAGCCCCATCCCCCTGCTTTGGGCAAGCAGCTGCCAGGGGAGCAGGTCCCTGAGGCTAGCCTGCATGCTGCTGCACCGAGGAGAGTGCCAGCACCTCTCCCTGGGCACTGCCAAATCTGGCTACCCTCCCTCCACCCCACACTCCGTGATTTCTGTTTGCAGCTTGCAGGTTTGGCCACCTCCTATGCAAGCAGCATGCAAGGCCATGCAGCCCCCTGCCCTGCAGCACCTGCAGCCACCTGAGCACCCGGAATCCTCCCTGACATCCACTCACCAGTTCAGCTACGCGGGTTTTCTTCCAGTCCCATCCAAATGACAACTGCGCTAGGCTGTGACAGCCTAGAGAGAGCTGGCAGCATCCTGCAGATGCTCAGCCTCAGGGTGCCAGTGCTGCACAGGATGGGATGGCTGGCCAAGGGGACTTAACAGTGAGCCCCAGCCTTTGGGCTGCCCCATGGCAGCAGAGCACCCTTGAACCCCATTCTGGCAAGGAAAGTGGGGAGCGTCTTTGCATCTCTTTATTTTCCTCCGTATTTGGGGCTGGATTTTCCCATTGGAGATGCTGCTACATCCACCCCCACCCCCTGGATGACTTCTCTGTGATAATGGGGGGTGGAACGACTCCAGCAGAGACCCCCTCGGGCTGGCTGCAGGTCGAGCAGCAGTATTCTTGCTCCTGCCAGCTGCGGGGAAGGGGTGGGATGGAGTGCTGCTGATACGAAAAGCCTCATTCCGGACAGCCTGGATCCTGCTGCCTTCACCCTGAACCCCAATCCAGCTCCTTTGCTAGCACTCGCAGCTGCAGCCAGCATATCCTGCCATCTCTGGCCACGGTCAGCAGTGAGGGCGTGTCCTGACCTCTGCTGCTTACAGGCGGTTCCTCATAGCCTTCCGGGAGCAGAGGAAGCCTGCCCCAATGGCACCAGTTGCTCGCCCCTGTCCACGGACGATGGTGGTCCCCGGGGAACGCCCTGCTGGCAGCTCCCAGAGCGGGTGGCACTGCTGGAGCCCAGAGAAGCCAGATGGAATGTGAAGGGCTGCTGCTGAACCCCACCCCGCTCCCCTCAACCCCCGCTGCTGGGGTGCGAACGCCTCAGCGCGCCCGTAGAACGACAACGCTGGTCTCCATGGCAACTTGTCTCTGCCTTTCGCCTCAGACCAAGAGTGTCATCTGCTCCATCATCCCTGCAGGCCTCCCCGGAAAGGGGTGGTGAGGCTACGGGAGCCCCATCTTCCTCTGGCAACTGCCTCCATCCCACTGTGACCAGTGCTGCGGGATGCCCAGCACAGCCATGACACAGGCTGTGTCTTGGTGAAGCAGGGACCACTGTACGGTCCTTGCTCGTGCTGAAGGCTGGCACGTCCACAGCAAAGCCACTGTTCCACGTCCTCCTGCCAACAAAAACGCGTATACTGGGCAGACTGAGAGGCAGGTGAGCATTGCTGGTGGAGCAGAGTTGGGGAGTGCACCAGTGTCCATCAACCCCTTCCGTGAAAATGAGAGGACAGGGCAGAGGGTCAGGGAAGTGTCCAGCAAATCCCATCGCCCCCTACCTGGTGCAGTGGGGATGACATCAGCCTCTGACCTAGCCCATCTCCGCCTTTCCTTTAAAGCTGTCTAAGTCATGGCGTCATGCAGCCTGCCAGGAGAACTCGGGCTGGCAGAGCTGTAGTGGCAAGGTGCCGGCCACCCTTCTCTAGCCCTGGGACACAGGTGCTGTGAGGGTGATTTTTGGTGGAGCTGCAGATGGGAAGGAGGGACCTGTGTGTGGGCAGAGGGGTACGAGGGCTCAGGCGAGTGATGAAGAGGCACAGGAGAAGTAAAGGTGCATATATGTGGTGGGGCACGCCAGGGCGGAGAGGTAAAGGAGAGCTTGCACCTGCCTTCTTGCTAATCACTGCTTTGGCAGGAGACATTCGCTAATTCCTCCATGGTATTCCCCTGTGCTCATTCTTGTTCTGTTGCCCACATGCCATCGTCTCCCCCAGCATCCTGACGTGTGTGCTGCGGTGTGTGGGTGTGTTTATTTATAGAGCTGCTGCAGAGCCAGTGTGTTTCGTGGGGCCCTGCTGCCCCCACTAGCCCAGCTGGGCTCCTTCTCCATTTCCCAGGCTGGGCACATAGCTGCCACAATGCCTCAGTGCCCAAGGGTATGCAAACCAACTCGAAGAGGAGACAGGTCTGGGTCTGCCAGGTGGGTACAAGTGAAGTGATACCTGGTTCCTTGCTGGATGCAGAGGGGCATGGTGGGGCTGGGCAAACTCTACCCAGATGCCATGACTGCCAGGCATTTGGGGCTGAGCCATCATGGACTTCCCTCATGCCCTGACAAGAGTGGCCACCAGATTTCTAAGGGCACCGGGCCAGAGCCAGCAAGTGGGACAGGGTCCGGGTGCTGTGGCCCAGCCCTGCACTGACTGGCCTCTCATTTGTTCTCATTAAAGGCTGGCAGGATGTCTAATTAGGCGGCGTGAGTGCCAGCGCCCTGCTGACAGACACCTGTGCAGACAGACCTCCTCCTCAGCCTGCCTCATAATTAGCTTGCAGGATGCTGCCGTGCTGCCCGGCAGGATCTGCTCTGGCACTAGGAAACAAAGCTCTTCCTCACCGGGACATGGAATAGTGCCAAGCTCCACTGACTGCTGCCTGGGATTGGCATGGCTGGTACTGCAGCCCCATGACATGTAAATCCCATGGCCATAGCATTCTTGGGAGTCATCTCCCTGCATCCTGCTTCTGTGTGTAGCACTGGCACCATGGCACATCCAGATACCCTATGCATAGGGCAGAGTCACTCCACCATGGGCATATGGCTTTTATGCTTTCTTATTCCCCTCAGGATGGTGCCCCAGGCAACTCAAATCCATAGAGATGGTGAGCTGTGGCTCTCTGTGCCCACCGGAGCTGCTCACAGCAAGGATGGGATGTCTTTGTAGCCTTGTGAACTGTGCAGGGATAACGAGCCAGCAGCCACTCTAATTAGATTAATTGGCTCCCATTCGACTCCAGAAGAGCTGTTGGGCTGCAAGTATGTTCCTGCTGTACCTGGGTAATTACGGCACTGCAGCCACCACTCTGCAGCGCTTACGGACACAGAGAACCAGCACTGGCAAAGCTGGGCCAGGGGGGCGCCGCTGGGCAAGGGGTGCATGGGGAGGTATGGCTACTAGAGTGAGTTAGAGAACGAGAGGAAGATCAGATAGTCCTGAAGATGCTCCAGGTTCTGGGGAAGTGGCAGAACTGCAGGGGAGCAAAGGCTGGACTCTGCAGCACAGGGATGGTGTTTGGGGAGCCCAGGAGCAGAAGATGGGGATCAGGGCTCAGGAAGGTGTTGGGGAAGGAGCCAGAAAGATGTGGGGGCAAAAGCCAGAGGATTGTGTACCCTGGGATACGGGGTGGCACATGCAGCATCTGGGTGTATGGAGGGAGCTGTCGCCAAGCTTGAGGCATTTGGCAGGGAGGGGTGGATGGTGGGATTTCACTCTGATCTTGCTGTCCGTGCTCTGAGGAAGAGGAGACAAAGCATCACTGGGCAGCTTCTGGGAAGTGAGGCAAGTTCTTTTGCAGCTCTGCCAGGCATGGGCACATCAAGCTCCTGCCTGGCACTGGAGCTGCTCAGAGGCACTGGCTATCTATAAAAGCCACCCGCAAGAGAAACAAGGAGGTGACAGACTAAAAATAACCACCTGAGCTGAGGTGGCAAGGCAAAGCTTCCCCACAGACTGGAGAGTGGGAGGCAGAACTGAGGGGTATTTTTATCCCTCTTGTCCTCAGCCTGTTATTAAAGTGCTGGCCTGCAGTGCCCACTGCAGCTGGGGCTGCAGCCTTGCCCATAATGATGGCCCCTTCTCTAGGGAACCGCATTTTCTTGGAGGTACTGATGGCTACTGCTGGCATTGCAAAAAGGCTGGTGAGCAGGAGCTTAGCAGCTCCAGGAGGCAAATAATAAACCAGACACCACTAGGCATCCCCAGCAGACACCCCACAGGTCCTCTGGGGACCAGGGTGGCTGGTACCCTGAGGATTTGCCCAGCCATAGGATGCCAATCGCTCCCCAGGGTGTCTCCCACGAGGGAGGCAGTAACTGCAGAGAGGTTGAGAAGACACACCTGCTTTCATGGGTGTGTAGAGCATCCAGCTGATCCTACACAACATCAGAGCATGGCACAGGGACAGACTGGACCCTAGGGTCACTGGGGACACCCACTTGCTGCAGAAGAGAGGAAGGTTTTGCAAGTATGGTGAGTGCCCACTGTGCATCCCACCTGCACCAGAGCTGTCCTGGCATTCTGGGGTGGGGGAGCATCTGCGTCTGTGGGGGGTTTCTTTATGCAGGTCAGCACTGAGCCCCCAAAGCCCCATTGCAACTCCCCAGGTTACTCCGAGTACCTGTACACACCCTACAACCCCTAAAAGTTACATGACCCTGTAAGACACAAACCTGCAAATCTGACAACAAAACAGGTCACCACACATCCCTGAGTACCAGTGCAATGCCTTGGGGATGCCTGCTTAGCCCCTGAGAGCCAGCACACTTCCTTGTCTTGCCCACATGTCCTCAAGCAACACCCACACAGACTCCGCACCACAGCACTGGTCTACATGCGGGGTGGGTGGAGGAGGCACTGGCACTGCAGGAGGTGGGCAGCAGTGAGAAGGGGTGGGGGGTAGGGGGGCTGAAGGCAGCCAGCTCCATCCTCAGGTGTGCATAGGACACATTCAGCTGGGAGCTTGTTAGCCAAGGCATGAGCCGCCCTTGCAAAGAGCTGACGCGGCTGCAGCACACACATCCCTGGGGCTCCCAGGGGAGCCGGCGCTTCAATTTGTGCCGCACACGAGGCCCCCGGAACAGACGCAGCTTGGATGGAGTTATTTTTTTCACTGGCAAATGTTAATCCCCTGCTCAGCTAATGCCTCTGCAGTGGCTTGCCTAGGCCCTTCTCTGTGCTGGCTGCCGCAAGGTGAGGATGAGTGGGGAAGCTTACTTGCTATGGGATGGCGCTGTGCCCATGGATGAGGGACAAAAAAATGGAGAGTGAGTGAACTATCCATGCCCAGCACCACCTGAGGGGCTGGTGTGTCCCTGTGTCTGCTGTATGTAGGGGGGACACCCTCAGTATGTGGTCAGGTGCACCTCTGTACCTGTGATAGGAGTTGGTCAGCAGGAGAGGGGGTCTGGTACCCCTGTGGTCCCATGGGAGTTGTGCAAAAGAGTGGGGTGATAGCAGTGGAGGAAGGGGCTTCCCCAGCTGGTGAGGAGGATGTAATTGTATAGTACAGATTGAGGCTGTCAGAGATCCCTCTGACAGAGCATCCTGGGGCGCCTTTGCCATAAATAATAAATAACAGCCCATGGAGGATGAGATTAACAGGGGAGGGGGAGGCAGTTATTTCCTAATTGATGGTTTTGCATTCCTGTGGAGGCTGGAACCGCAGCCACCCTGATACCGTTGCAGGAAGCAGGTGCCTCCTCCCTATGGCTTCTCCAGGGAAACACAGGCAGCTCCAGGGCAGAGCTGGGGCACAGCACAACCAGGCAGCCCCATCCCATGGGACTCACCATCCCCTGATGTGAGAAAGCCTTGGAGTCTGTCCAGAGCTTGATGCTTCTCTCATAATCTATTTAACTTGATTACTAATAAACTTTTAGAGGAAGTATCAAAATCCCAGTGTATTACTCCATCCCCTGCTCAGAGAGGCTGGGGTGCAGGTTGTTCCATCTCTTGTGGTGCCCAGGATTTGGGTCACCACAGAATTAGACAAGGGAGAACAGCATAATGGGGTCTCTGGGCAGCTCAGACACCTTGAATTTACACATGGGTTTAGCCAAGCTAAAACCAGCTCTGGGAGGAGGCTGGGCCAGTTTTGAAGGTGTAATTATGTATAAAAAAAATCTTGGCCCTATCTCTGCAGGAAGGAACTGCATCTGGCTCTGCTGTTGGAGATATGGTGGCACCCAATGGGACCATGCTAGCCTTTGGGGAACCCAGACCCTGTCTTGGCCACCATGACATCTTTCCCCTTTGCCCAACCAGCCTGTGGGCAAGGAGATTCCTGGCCATGGCTGTATGCAGAGCTGGTGTCCCACTCCTACAGCACAGCCTTGTTTCCATCCTGGATTACCCCCTGCCCACTGATGGGAGAGGAAAGAGCTTCCCAATTGCCAGATGATGCCATTTAATACTTTTTTCTGGGGGAGCTTTGAATCTGTCCATGCCCATGAGCAGGACCCCAGGGGACCAATGCAGCCAGCACCAGGCTCCTGCCTAAAGGCACAACTACTTCTCACCTGGAAACATCTTTGCCTCCCCAGAGAATCTTCCAAGGCTTTTCCTCACTCAGCATATATCCCTCACTGCATGGGGCAGGGTGAGCATGGAGCCTCCTTCGCGGTGATTTTGCCCAGAGACTCACCTTCCTCTGCCGGCAGCCCTGCCTGTTTGCCTTTCCCAAGCACCAAGGAACTGGATCAGTTTGAAAGACCTGAGAAGAAGGAAGAGGAGAAGGTGAGAAAAACAGGGAGATGCCCACAGCAGCAGAGCTTTCCCTGGCCCTGGAGCAGCAGTACAGGTGTTTCTGTGAGATCACTGCCCGTGGTGTCCCCTCAGCTCACAGTTATCTGGGGTAATGGCAGGGGAGGGTGACCCAGATAGCGGGGAGGAGGATAATAAGGAAGATGTAAGGCTTTGGGAATGAGAAATGGCAGGGGGTGGGGGATGAGAGAGAGAAGAGGAGCTCCAAGATGAACCCTGAGCTGGGAGGCTGACCTGGCACAGCCCAAAGCATCCCTGTGACGCATGTTATCCCTAATCCAGGCAACATACCCCTTGGTGACCTAAAATGTCCAGTCCTGGATCTATGATCCTATATGGTTTGGAATAGGCAGAGCACAGGACTGGCAGTACTGTCTGCCAGACTAAATCTTCCCTTCCTAGTGAGCACTTCTGGCTAGGATGAGTAGAGAAGCCCAGGGAAAGCGGTGATGGAGGGGCTGCGCATCGCCACAGGGCTGCAGCAAGCTCTGCTTGGCTCACAAAAGCAGTATAGCTCCCAGCATGAGGTCATCTGCTGTTCCCAGGGCCAGGTGTCACCCAGCTATGGGAACTTTGCTGAAGGGCACCTTGTAGGAGAGCACCTGCAGGTCAGCAAAGAGGGAAATAGGGCTCTGGGACTGACCCAGCACACACCAAGGGATGTTTTGTTATAAATCTCTCAGCCTTCTCCCATCATCCCGTCTCCATTAAGAGCTGAGGAAGCAGAGTCTGAGCCAGTGCTCGTCCATCACCACAGAGAGGTGTCCTGCCACCTGCTCTGACCACCTTGGCAACCTGCTGCGGCCACTTCTCTGAAGAAATATCACACTTTTGTTGCTTCTGGGCTGCAGCTCCTCTCCATGACTAGATTTCCTCTCTAGCCCTCCCTGGGCTGGGGGAAAGTCCACCTCTTGCCTCTTTGTTTAAGCTTTGAGGCTGATCTGAGTCCAGCAATGTAAAGGGTCAAAAGTGGGGACTGTCCATCCAACCATGATGCTAGCAGTGCCAGGCTCTTCATTTAAACTAAAGGAATCTGGGAATGGTGTGGGATTATGTTTGCACACCCAGATCCTATGGTGGGAGAAAAAACCTCAAGAGCTGCCCCCCAGCCAAAGACACTTATCCCCAGTCTGGCAGTGCTTGAAGTGAGTCAAAGGCAGACTCTTCGCTGGGTTAGAAACTGGCTGGATGGCCGAGCCCAGAGGGTGGTGGTGAATGGCGTGAAATCCAGTTGGCGACCAGTC